>CM068373.1:202736963-203066963 GCA_034769895.1 Magicicada septendecula | reverse complement strand
AAGGACCCAAGAACACCAATTATTATGATTCCACATGGACTAAGAAGACAGAAGAAGAGGATAGAAGAAAATGAAGAAAGAAGAACAAGTAGTGCCAGAACAATAAGTGTATATAAGTTAAGAAAAGTGTTTACAAAGGAGTACCTTAAAACATAGTGAAACACATAACAAACTATGACTAGTGACTTGACACTGACCTGTAAATATAAAAAGATGCTCAATAATAATGAAAGAAGAGAAAGACATAATGATTGTATAAAACCTAACTAATTGTAGGGTAACAGAGTCAAAATAAACTCAATGTATAATACCCCAAATGACATGCTAAGTAGACCAGCATTAATAGCTGATTATTCTATAAATAAACAAGATAAGAATGAGTAAGATAATAAATAATGATCATATAAGACTAATGTGCAAATACCTGTGGGTGAAACTTGATAACTATAGCAAAATATAGAAATAACAGTAAATTTGCATGAATGCATTGTCAACATACAGGGGTTCCAACTAATCTTACATATGGTACAGAACCATGTGTAAATACTAATAAGTGGTTTTAATAAGTGGTAGTAAAAGCCTGAAGTTTAGTAAGTAAATTACCATAATGAGAAAAGACATCATAGAGGTAATCCCAATACTAAATGTAATTAAATTAAGAATGTTATTAGTGCATTTAAAGTGTAAATACATGGGACTGACAGAGACAGCAAAAGTATACACACACAAAACACCACAAAACCACTTTAATTTAATTATCCAGGAAAAACCTATCATATAGAAAGATCCAATAACTCCTGTTACTACTACTACTGGGTAATACTAATTATATAAGATGACAAGCAAGTCAGAATAAATATAAATTCTTGCAAGTGTCTGATCACACTAACTGTAAGAAGTAAAAACACTTCAATCAAGGTAAAATCTTTATATTATGAAAATTCCAACACAAAACAACAATCAGTCTTATCCAATAATGATAACTATCAATTATGAGGCATTAAAACATAAAACTAAATTAATTATATGCAAATTTTGAGAAGGACCGGGGTAGGCCAATAACCAACTTAGCTAAAAACATTAAAAATAAGAAATATATACAGTGTACACAACATCTGAGGTGTACAAAACATATAAAAGAGATGTCATAAGATTTATTTAACAAACGAAATAATCAGAGTGGGCGAATGGTAGGAATAAATATGTAATTAAAACAATCCCTTTTAATAATAAATGGTTTTATAATAATTATGTTCAATACATATAGGCCTAAGTGTGTAAAACGAATTCCCTACAAGAGTTTTAAAGAGTTAATGAAGATTTGTCTTAAATTTTTTCAGAGTTACATAATTATTATTTGTTCAGATAATAATAATTTGAAGGCTACATGTTACTGAAAATAGTGATTCGTTTACAATGTCATTTCGTAAATGTACCTGAAAAAGATGGCACAGAAGATATTTACAAATAATAAATTTAAGAAAAAATATACATATATTTTATTCAGAAAATATTAGATATTTGTATTTAATCTTTTATTTTAATTTTATTTTACCGAGAATAGTTACTATTTATAGAAAACCGTAGCAAAAAATATTTGTAATAAACATCAATCTGTATTCCTACTTTCTTTTACCGGTACTTTTTAACTACACATTATACTAATGTACAATGAAGATATACTTATTATATCTTTATTTAGTATATAGTTATTTACGCGTCAAGAAAAGAACGTGTGAAAAAATTGATCACAACAATTTATGCCTTATATGTTTTCTGTCATTGAATGATTAACCCACTTTTTAATAACGGCGTTGAAAAATAGTTGATTACGTCTTTCAAAGATTATTTTTACTACGGTACTGAAATTAAAAATAGCTAAGATCGTATACAGGAAATAAACGTAGGCGGCTGGTAAACTGCCGAGACACCAGCTGTTGCCAGTAGTAGTGGCAACGTTGTGACCTTGGTGAACGGACTTTATATACATTTTGTGGCAACACTGTGCATATTTTTCATCACTAAAAGCTAAACCGAATTCCGTGACGAATTTGTAATGGATTTTGTTAAACGTGTGAGTCGGTTATAACGACTAACTTAACAGGGTAATTATTATTCAATTTTTTTCAACAAACTATCTTGAAACGGATATATATTTTTACGGTTTTTTTATGCTGATTACGAATATGTAAGAATAAAATGTCTAAGCTTACTCATAACTTTTATATATGGGGTCTCAAAAATATGCAGAACTATTGTTAAAAGTAGCGTGTTCAGGTTATGATGCTTAACTGTGATTATATATATATATATATATCCAATCACTTTCTGCTACAGTCCGTTTCTTGATGTATATAATACATTTGATATTTATAATTAAATTTACCTCAAGATGTTATTTTTCTATTTGGAACATGTTTCGAGAGTTCCTGTTCTCTCATCTTCAGCCTTCGCGATCTTGTTTCTGGTGAAGTATTTGTGTGTTGGCTGCTGGATGCTATTAAGGTTGTTTGTTGGTCTTTGGTATTTTAAAGTTGTATTATTGTGTGTGATTGTGGTATATGTTTTTGTATTTTGTGTATTTTCGATGTTGAGTGCTTTGAATATTGTGTCATGTTTTGTATTGATTTGTATTTGTTCTGGTATTAGTTTGTTTTGTGTTTTATGTTTATATATTTGTAAATTGTCCCAAATGTTCATTATGGTGCCTTTGTGTGGTATATGTTTTATTAGTGTCACATTGGTTATGTCTGGGAATTCGTGTCCTGTGTTTACTGCAAAAATATATATATATATATATATAAATCCAATTTAGCCACACATGCAATAAACACAGGACACGAATTCCCAGACATAACCAATGTTTCATTTAAATATTTAAATTTGGAAGAAAGCATTAAGTTTAATATAAAAAGATTAATTCATAGCAACTGTGGAAAGAAATCATTATTATAAAGAAAATACAAGTTCAAATAAAAGGAGTTACTAGTGATGAGTCATCCAAGACCAGTCTCATAACCAAAGGTTCTCAAGGTATAACCCAGGAAGGTAAGAAAGTAAATAACCAAGCAGTACACAATATGACCAAACCCACAACGAGGGAGAATAAATAGAATAGAAACCCTAAAATAAGCCAAGATCAACCAATACAGGTTGTGTATTTCTGAAATAAAGAAGAAGATGGAGAAGATCCCAAGAAACCTGATGGCATCATCAAGAAGATGGAGAAGATACCAATCCCAGAAGGCAGGAGAAAAGAAGACTGATGAAAGAAGAAGAAGGCAGCATCCTGAAGAAGATGTCATGCTCTGATAAAAGACACCCAAATCCCTATATCCCCAAAATAAATATTTAAAAATAAAAGTATAACGAAATAAAAACCACATGTATATAAATTTAAGAGAGAGAAGTGTATAAAGTAAAAGTTGCCTGTGAACTAAGATGAAACAATAATATAGTACCCATGGAACAAATCTCCATTGAAAAAACGCTAACCAATTTATTATGTTAATAAGACTATACGACCATTTAGCATTAACATAATATATAAGTGCAAAGTGAACCAGTGATAGTTTTGGGTATTATAAAAAATGAACCTTGTGTTTCATTCTTGGCAATCACAAACATTGAATGCAATGAAATATACAATTTTCAATGACTTGAAATGTGTACTGTGACAATATGTTTTTTATAAGACATAAACCTGTTTAAAATAAAATTTTGTTTTATAGGCAAAAAGAAAAACAGATTTACTAATACTTTTCGAACAATTTATACTATTTATTTATTAATGACAGGGTACAATTCCCCAAAGACAATGTATAAAAGACGGTATAAAAACTGTAGAATCCTACTTATAATAATAGTTAGAAATAAGAATATAAATATAAGGTTTTTATGTATATAGTACAAGAATGTTTAAAAATGTTTTAGATATAAGGCCATTTGTTTGGGTCTGATACAACTAACATCAGAACTATAAAAATAGTTACTACTTGTAAATAGTCGAGAGTAATTAAGATGTTAGTTAGTAAAAAACCTTTTATTTAAAAAAATATTCTTTATTTGTTTTAACTATTATTTGTATTGTAACCAATACTAATTGTTTTTGTGTAATTTGAAAACATGTTTAATTTATAATACTATATGTAAAAGTCAGAGAGGGTATCACATATCATATATTGTTTGTAAAATATTTTGTAAGAAAAATTGTTAAAAAAATCATAGGCCAAAAGAATGGAAACCAAACTTCATCAAAACAGAGAAATTGCTCATTTAAATGCAAATAAACAAAAGGGGTTTAGACAAAATAAACTTGAGATCAAGCCATATAATTGCACATACCATTTAGGAAGATTTTAATAAATTATATTCAGAATTATAAATAAAAATGAAAATGACTAAACTCAGAAATTTAGACTTGGGAGTCATATATTCCAGAATAATGTTTCAGAATACAACTAATTCAATTAATTACCAGAAAATCAGGGAATATAAACCTTTTAATACAATATAGGATTATTAATATTAAATATAACTGATAAAATGGCTGAATTTATATAATGACAGGAAGTAAATTTTGATGTTTTGACTTTTCAGAGTATACCAAACTGAAAGTAAAATTACTATTTTCTGGACAGAAAACACTATAAAACGGCATTATTTAATCTGAAAATAAGCTGAATGAACTGAAAGATTAATTTAAATAACATCTAGTGAATAAAATTGATAAATAACCCAAGTTTAGGTATTTATATAGTGAAATATTAAAGTGTGCACAGGATATGAAAATATATTTGAACAATGTTAAGAATAATATTATATTGGCTAAAAGTTTAATTGAAACTGGAGGAAACAGTTAGTTAATTATTGGTATTTGAACGGTTAACATGACAAACGTTTTGTAACGTGCCTAACCTAACTTATAATAGTCATATAAAGCAAGTGTATAGTACGTTATTGTGAAATCGCGAGTGACTTGTAAAATACTTCTGGAACTCTCATATTATAACAGAAATAATCAAGAAACACTCCATAACACAGAACAATACATATCTACTCCGAAAAACACCACAAAACACTAGAAAACTGTATAATACATTAACCCAAATTAGTGACGGAATCGGGGAAAGTGTTTGAACTAATAATTACACGGATACACTAAATACAACTCAGAAACAGTACACTAGGCACTACACAACATTTAACAAGAGATTCGCAGACATCAGAACAGGAATACTACAGGAAAATCTTTTATTTGGAACGTCGAATATACGAATGACATCTTACTAACTTCACGGCAGCCATTTGCAATATTGGTCGTCATCGCCAGAACAACGCCTCCTAGTTCAACCCAGCTGTTTGGTGAAAACAATTATTTTATTTTCAAATTATTATTCAATGTCTGTGTTTAGTAATAATTATTAATTTGATTGTAACGTTATACTTTTTAAATATTAGCCCGATTTCTCTGACTTTGATAATAATTGGCTGTTTAAAGAACCCTGTATAATTTTTATATAAAATACTTTGTAACTTTTTCGATATCCTGAGAGTCGATAATAATCGATAAGAGTCAAATTGCTATTAATTAATAAAACATTAATATTCTTCAACACTAAATAGTTCTTCATTTCATAAATATTACTAGTTATCACTAATATAATTATAATTAATAATCTATCAGGACTGTACCACCTATAAGTGAAGATAACCTAAAAAATGAAAAGGTAAACAAGTATCGATTGGTTTGAAGACAGTCTTATGAGTGGTGATAGTTTATTTAAAATATACCAAAACTTTAATAAAAATTTTCAGAAGAGCATTACACTTTTTAAAACTTCACACTTTTTAATTAATAAAATTAAAAATTTTTTTTTAATTATTTTTTTATAAACATAATTTTTTTTTTTTAATTTCCTTCAAAACAATAATTTTTGTTTTGAAACTTTCGGTGAAGCTGAACATATATATTTCTTCATCAACTTTACGCTACTCGACCGGTCTTGCTACCATTGGGACTCGACCAGCTGGGAAACTTAAGGAAGTGTTTCAGGCCAGTAAGACGTCGAGAGCCACACCAATTACACACCAATTTAAGAACACACACATCTATCTTTTATATATTATTACAAATTGGCGCACAACTTTAGGGGCTTTAATTAGCGATTGGAAGGCCAATACATTCTGCCCAATCACTAGTTGGAGCTAGGCAACAGCTACAAAGTCAGGGAAAGATAATAAAAAGGGAACAACGACAAGCAGAATGGCAGAACTTACACCAAAAGAAGTGGAGATGATGACAAAGTTGTTGGAAATGATGAGGGAATGGAATAAGGAACTGAGAGAGGATAGATTAAAAAGGGAAGAGGAGACCAACCAATCCTTGAAAAAAGAATTGGGTGACCAACTGGACAATATCAATAAGAAGCCGGAAGAGGACATCAAGGAAAAGAAAAGGGACGAAAATAATAAGAAATTGGACTCTACAAAGGAAGACTTGAGTAAGAAAATGAATGAGTGCCACGAGTCGGTAATGGAGAAACTGGATGAGTGCCACAAGTCGAGAATGAAGAGACTGGATAAAACGAATAGGAAAAGGGAAGAGGAGCATCAAAAATGGATTAAGGAAATAAGAGAGAACAGATTAAAAAGGGAAGAATTAAGAAAGGAGAAGACCGAAGAAATAAAAAATTATAGCCAACCAGAACCAGAAGAAGTAATAAATGATAAACCGCAGGAAGATAGTCAACCAGAACCAGAAGAAGTACTAAATGACAAAACGCAGGAACAAGTAATGGTGGTACCTGAAATTGAAACTAACCGAAACCAGGAAAATATTAAACCAAGGAAAAGGAGAATGTATCCAAGAAATGTAATAAAAACGAAGGAAGAGTGGGAGATGATGAAACATGGGTTAATTGATGGCAATAATATCCCAATTACCGATGACAAAGACATCATGAATTCTAGGAATTATAGGAGGAGAATCGAAGTAATTTCAGAAATAATTTACCACAAGACAGTAGTTTACCAATGGGAAAGGACCAGAGGTAAACAGAATACGACATGTGGACCAGATCAATTTCGGCGCAGGACTGGACAGTGGATTTCAGAAAGATGGAAATGTGATATCGTACTAGACTGTAATGACGGCACAGATGAATCACCAGAACGTATTCCATTAGTGTGCCATCTAGGACAGTTCCAGGGTACGGTTAGACTAAAATATATTCCTTCAGAGTGGACATATGATGGTAAACCAGCTTATGGTGTTTCAGATAAACAAATAATAAGTGATAACCCACATGAAGATCCTCACAGATATTTGTCAAGTAACACAAAACATGGACCAGAAAAGTATTGGGGTATACAGTACGATGATAGAGGGAACCAGCCCAGTAATTACGACGGCCCTAACAACCCGCCGCGTAATAACCAGTTTAACGGAAATTTTAACGGCGTTAGGAATAACAACCCCTATCCAAACAATAAAAACAATTTTTATCAACATAATAATATTATTCCATACAGTCAGAGAAATCCATATCCCAACAATAATGGTGACAGACCTTACCCACCTAACCGAAATTACTATAATAATAATTTTAGTAATAACAATAATAGCAATAGTAATAACCGAGTGTCGCGCCCTAGGGTAAATTTTATAAGAGCAACCGAGATGATGGACCCTGGTTGACACAGATACCACACACCATCAAGAAAAGGGACAGAGATCATGATAACCGACTACGGCGAAAAACGATGGTGAAGGAGACGAAATAAATATCACTGAAAGGAAATGATACGAATAATAAACATAGAAACAAAACTGGATTTTATGAATTATTTAAGAAAATGAACATGACAAATAAGAATATGAGCAATGGAACGACATAAAGAAAATCGTCCATCTTCCTGGGTATATAAAAGAAAAGAAAAAGTAGAGATCAACTTACAAAAGTATAAATAAAATGGTCCAGTGTAGAGTACAATATATGCCCATATGTTGTGGTAAATGATAAGCATAACAATACATATGAGTTGAGGGAAATCGTTTCAGGAAAAATCAAAGGAGTGTACAATCAAGCTTCTATGAAGAAATATTATGAAGAATGAGTTGTGAGTTTTAGAATTTTGAATTTATTTTAAAAATCCTAAAATAATGTAAGTACATCTTACAACCTAATATTTTGAGAAGAACATTCTGGAGAATTATAAGAAGAAGGAATTTAGAATTTATATTTTTTAAAAATTCTAAAATAATGTAAGTACACCTTACAACCTAATATTTTGAGAAGAACATTCTGGAGAATTAAAAGAAGAAGAATTTTTTAATTTAATAATTTGAAAAAATTCTAAAATATGTAAGAACAACTTACAACCTAATAATTGGAAGAAAAAACTTTATGGAAGAAAGAGAAAGAGAGAGAATTTTGTACTTATTATTTATAAAAATTTAAAATTGAGTAAGTACTTCTTACTACAACCTGATAATTTAGAACAAAACTTTATGGAAGAAAGAGAAAGAGAGAGAATTTTGAACTTAATTTAAAAAATTTAAAATTAAGCAAGCACAGCTTACTACCACTGAATTATGAGAAAAAACATTTTGGAAGAATTAAAAAGAAAGGAATTTTGAAGTTAATGTACAAAAAATTTAAAAATAAAGTAAGACCAACTTACTATAACTAAGTTTATGAGAAAAACTTTATGGTAAATAATTAAGAAGAATTTGAATTTGGAGAAATACCGAAACATTCAGAAATAATAGTAAGATAACAGTACTATAAACAATTCTGAATGAAACAATTCTGGGAATAAATGAATTAAACAGAATTTGAATGTTGATAGAACGTCAGAACTTTAAAACAAGATAAGATCAACATATTACAAGGAATTATGAGAAATATTTTTTAATTAAATAAAAAGAATAGTTTGAATTTTACATTAAAACTAACCAAGTTCCAAAAAATAATTATGTGTCAATTATGATTGAATTGAGAAGAAAATAAAGTGGTTAATTCAGAAAAGAGAATTAACGTTAATCCAGAATAAATGCTAGACATTCACAATAGCATTTGAAGGAGTAGAGAAGAATAACAAAAAAGAGTGTTATATGCAAGAAAAGAAAAAATTTGGAAGCAAAGAGACTAATTACCTATGAAACGATAATGAAAACAGTTAATTAAGAGCGAAGAAGAACAACTCATACCAAACAGATGGAGAAGATGATTTCGAACAAATGATAATAATAAGACCTATATGAAATGCAAAGAGAAGAAATACCACATGAAATATAATATAAATGAATTAATGTTAATGAATGCGAAGGCGGATTAATAACTTTCTAAGAGAAAGGAAAGAACCAAAATGTTTAAATAAAATGATCAATATAACAACCTGTATATCTAATGTAAAGATACAATGTTAAAAAATTAAATATAATATATTAAGACCATTCAAATAATGAATACGAAAGACTATTTATAAAGACCATGCTAATACTATGAATAACCAGAAGAACGTATAAAGAGAATTCAGATGAAGAAGAAAGAGAGTTACACTGTAAACAGTAACCAGAATTATTAAAAGAAAGGTTTTCAACCATAATTAAATTAAATATATCAGACAAGTTAAGAGTTTTGAAAAAATATATATGTAATGAGTATAATAATGATTATGAAGATTTATTAAGATAGAAAATGTGAGATAATCTGAGAGACTACGAAGTGAAGAATCCAAAGATATTTTTATTAGTCGAAAATGAGACTACTTTTTATTTATTTATTCGATGACTGACTGAAGATAATTCCAGCAGCATTATGTTTTTTTTGAGCAGGGATGGATATGCCTCTGTACTCAATTTATAGAAGTGGTGTATGGCCAGCAGAGAAGTAGCGTACAGTGCCCCTCTGATCTGCCCCAGCCCACGTGATAGGGAATGTTAGGGAATTAATATCCCAAGGATGCAACACGAAGTTGATATAGAAAGAAAATGTATTACAATTATAATATATCTCAGAAGACACTAACTATCCGAAAAGGATCAGTAGTAAGACAAGTAACCATATATATAAAATTAATAAAACTCTAATATAAAAAAGTCGATATAAAGATGGAGAAGAAAATGAATTATAAGAAATGATGAAATTATCATAAGAAATTATTTCATCCGTAAACATGTCTGAAATAATTACTTCTGGAGGAGAGCAATCTGTAGCGTGACAGATATAAGCATAATATTGAATGGCAATTGATCATTAGAATAATAAAGTTATAATATTTAAATTTGGAAGAAAGCATTAAGTTTAATATAAAAAGATTAATTCATAGCAACTGTGGAAAGAAATCATTATTATAAAGAAAATACAAGTTCAAATAAAAGGAGTTACTAGTGATGAGTCATCCAAGACCAGTCTCATAACCAAAGGTTCTCAAGGTATAACCCAGGAAGGTAAGAAAGTAAATAACCAAGCAGTACACAATATGACCAAACCCACAACGAGGGAGAATAAATAGAATAGAAACCCTAAAATAAGCCAAGATCAACCAATACAGGTTGTGTATTTCTGAAATAAAGAAGAAGATGGAGAAGATCCCAAGAAACCTGATGGCATCATCAAGAAGATGGAGAAGATACCAATCCCAGAAGGCAGGAGAAAAGAAGACTGATGAAAGAAGAAGAAGGCAGCATCCTGAAGAAGATGTCATGCTCTGATAAAAGACACCCAAATCCCTATATCCCCAAAATAAATATTTAAAAATAAAAGTATAACGAAATAAAAACCACATGTATATAAATTTAAGAGAGAGAAGTGTATAAAGTAAAAGTTGCCTGTGAACTAAGATGAAACAATAATATAGTACCCATGGAACAAATCTCCATTGAAAAAACGCTAACCAATTTATTATGTTAATAAGACTATACGACCATTTAGCATTAACATAATATATAAGTGCAAAGTGAACCAGTGATAGTTTTGGGTATTATAAAAAATGAACCTTGTGTTTCATTCTTGGCAATCACAAACATTGAATGCAATGAAATATACAATTTTCAATGACTTGAAATGTGTACTGTGACAATATGTTTTTTATAAGACATAAACCTGTTTAAAATAAAATTTTGTTTTATAGGCAAAAAGAAAAACAGATTTACTAATACTTTTCGAACAATTTATACTATTTATTTATTAATGACAGGGTACAATTCCCCAAAGACAATGTATAAAAGACGGTATAAAAACTGTAGAATCCTACTTATAATAATAGTTAGAAATAAGAATATAAATATAAGGTTTTTATGTATATAGTACAAGAATGTTTAAAAATGTTTTAGATATAAGGCCATTTGTTTGGGTCTGATACAACTAACATCAGAACTATAAAAATAGTTACTACTTGTAAATAGTCGAGAGTAATTAAGATGTTAGTTAGTAAAAAACCTTTTTTGTAAACCATATTTCCATGTTAGAAATAAGGATTTTGTTGTAAAATGTCTGACTTGAAGACAACCATTTATTTAAAAAAATATTCTTTATTTGTTTTAACTATTATTTGTATTGTAACCAATACTAATTGTTTTTGTGTAATTTGAAAACATGTTTAATTTATAATACTATATGTAAAAGTCAGAGAGGGTATCACATATCATATATTGTTTGTAAAATATTTTGTAAGAAAAATTGTTAAAAAAATCATAGGCCAAAAGAATGGAAACCAAACTTCATCAAAACAGAGAAATTGCTCATTTAAATGCAAATAAACAAAAGGGGTTTAGACAAAATAAACTTGAGATCAAGCCATATAATTGCACATACCATTTAGGAAGATTTTAATAAATTATATTCAGAATTATAAATAAAAATGGAAATGACTAAACTCAGAAATTTAGACTTGGGAGTCATATATTCCAGAATAATGTTTCAGAATACAACTAATTCAATTAATTACCAGAAAATCAGGGAATATAAACCTTTTAATACAATATAGGATTATTAATATTAAATATAACTGATAAAATGGCTGAATTTATATAATGACAGGAAGTAAATTTTGATGTTTTGACTTTTCAGAGTATACCAAACTGAAAGTAAAATTACTATTTTCTGGACAGAAAACACTATAAAACGGCATTATTTAATCTGAAAATAAGCTGAATGAACTGAAAGATTAATTTAAATAACATCTAGTGAATAAAATTGATAAATAACCCAAGTTTAGGTATTTATATAGTGAAATATTAAAGTGTGCACAGGATATGAAAATATATTTGAACAATGTTAAGAATAATATTATATTGGCTAAGGGTTTAATTGAAACTGGAGGAAACAGTTAGTTAATTATTGGTATTTGAACGGTTAACATGACAAACGTTTTGTAACGTGCCTAACCTAACTTATAATAGTCATATAAAGCGAGTGTATAGTACGTTATTGTGAAATCGCGAGTGACTTGTAAAATACTTCTGGAACTCTCATATTATAACAGAAATAATCAAGAAACACTCCATAACACAGAACAATACATATCTACTCCGAAAAACACCACAAAACACTAGAAAACTGTATAATACATTAACCCAAATTAGTGACGGAATCGGGGAAAATGTTTGAACTAATAATTACACGGATACACTAAATACAACTCAGAAACAGTACACTAGGCACTACACAACATTTAACAAGAGATTCGCAGACATCAGAACAGGAATACTACAGGAAAATCTTTTATTTGGAACGTCGAATATACGAATGACATCTTACTAACTTCACGGCAGCCATTTGCAATATTGGTCGTCATCGCCAGAACAACGCCTCCTAGTTCAACCCAGCTGTTTGGTGAAAACAATTATTTTATTTTCAAATTATTATTCAATGTCTGTGTTTAGTAATAATTATTAATTTGATTGTAACGTTATACTTTTTAAATATTAGCCCGATTTCTCTGACTTTGATAATAATTGGCTGTTTAAAGAACCCTGTATAATTTTTATATAAAATACTTTGTAACTTTTTCGATATCCTGAGAGTCGATAATAATCGATAAGAGTCAAATTGCTATTAATTAATAAAACATTAATATTCTTCAACACTAAATAGTTCTTCATTTCATAAATATTACTAGTTATCACTAATATAATTATAATTAATAATCTATCAGGACTGTACCACCTATAAGTGAAGATAACCTAAAAAATAAAAAGGTAAACAAGTATCGATTGGTTTGAAGACAGTCTTATGAGTGGTGATAGTTTATTTAAAATATACCAAAACTTTAATAAAAATTTTCAGAAGAGCATTACACTTTTTAAAACTTCACAGCCCTATATTAATTAATTGATCATAATTAATTAATTAATTAAATTAAAAAATTTTTTTAATTATTTTTTTTTATAAACATAATTTTTTTTTTAAATTTCCTTCAAAACAATAATTTTTGTTTTGAAACTTTCGGTGAAGCTGAACATATATATTTCTTCATCAACTTTACGCTACTCGACCGGTCTTGCTACCATTGGGACTCGACCAGCTGGGAAACTTAAGGAAGTGTTTCAGGCCAGTAATACGTCGAGAGCCACACCAATTACACACCAATTTAAGAACACACACATCTATCTTTTATATATTATTACAATATATATATTGTAACGAATCTTTGTACATAAATTTAGGCATGTCGTGCCCCAAGTTCAGGGCGACAAAATTATGTATCAATACAACATTGCAAATATAATATAATTTAAATTTGTGATGCTCCACGTTGGAAGCGACAATTTATGTAACAATAAATATAATTTAATTTGGGTTTCAGGTGTATCTGTAATAAGAACTCTATGTAACTTGTAACGGTATTTCAAATTTATTTGATATTAATAAAATTGTGCACATGGCACTTACTTCGACTTAAAACATTCGTTATTATTTTGTCACTATGCCGTAAGGCTTATGCTATATACATCCTTACTGAATAAATATTCTATTCTACTAATTATTGTATAAAAAAAATCTCATTTCCAGACTACTCAGTCAATTAGTGTGTTTCAAAATATCAATATTTAAATATCTTCTTATATATTGTAATGTAACTCAAAAATATCAATAGCTACTGAATTTATCTTTTGTTTCTCAGTACTGATTAATATCAAACGCTAATTTTTACTTAAATGCTTTGTATTCTTTTAATTCAATACTAATTTGAGCTCTTGTTTACGTTAATCTTACTTCAATAACATCTATGATTTTAATTCTAATTTACAATAAACATTGGCTCTTACTTTTAAATAGAACAAGAATGTCTTTAATTGTCTTTGAGTTAATTGTTCGATTAAGAGATAAATAAGTTGTTTATCACCTTATTGTCGTCAATCATACTCAATCATTGGATCCATCTGTAATCGTCCTCGTCTCGAACTCCAGCATCACTTCCTCTTGTCCAGCGTCGTTTCGCTCTTCTTCTCTTGTCCAGCGTCTCTCCTCTCTTGTCCAGAGTCATCTCGCTCTTCTCCTCTTGTCCAGCGTCGCTCCTCTCTTGTCCAGAGTCGACTCTCTCTCTCTCTGTCCAGCGTCGTATCGCTCTCTGGAACTTCTCCTCGTGCTGTTTTGGACGTCAGTTGATCTTCTTATGTGGATCTTCTTATGTAATTTTGTTACTACTTAAAAATTGTTTGTTTTACAATCCAGTTACATAACTGTATGTAACTGGAAGGATGAAACTATTTACAAAAATTTAAATATTCTGTGCGGACGGGCAGAAGCTCCCGCTGCACTGTGGGTGATTGAAGAAAAAGAACGACTGTAGCGTGTGTGTCTTATTTATACCCATGTCTTGGTCATCACCTGCAGTTGTACGAAATCGACATGTCTGAAACTGTCTCTGGGTTCAGTTCCCCCACTCTTTGTCAATTTGGCTATTTCTTATATTTCTGCGAATTGCAGAGTCCTGTAAGTATACTCTTATATTCATCTTATAACTATTTTCACAACACATGTTCACTGTAATTTTGGACATTGCAACTTAACCCTTTCGATTTGTACACAGATATTTCACTACTACACTCGTACGGTGTGTCTTTTTCACGTGGTTTTTGTACAGAGTATTTAGTAAATTTTATTACATTTTATTGTGTTTTTGGATTTTACTCCTTAATTATAGTTTATGAATAATTACGGAAAAACAGTAATTATGCAATTATTCATCTTGGGGTGGTAAACTCGCCTGCATAGACCTGCGTTCACACACACTAGCAAAATACTGGTGTACACACTTTCAGTTACATTTGTGTGTGTGTGTGCACGTCGATTCAGGTCGAAACACCTGTTCATATTTTTGTCTGAGCCAAGCTTGCAATCCCTGACATGCTTATTTCTAATACATTATTAATTATTTACAGTTTACTAGGTATATTTAAATTTTTATATTCAATGCTCAGTACATCACTTATTTGTACTGTCGCATTATCCCTCTGCTTGGTACTAAAAAAAATTTAATAAATTTATTTATTAAAAAATTTTTTTTATTATTATTATTACAATTGAAAAAATGTAACAAATAATAAAGAATAATATTCGTCATTTCACCCTGAATTGGAGTGTATACAAATGTCTTACCTCCCCTCTTCACACGCTCACTGCTCGTGACCTTGTAGTAGGGTGGCTTTAACAAACAGCTGATCTGACTGGTTTCATTGACCTCGTTGTTTTTATGTGTAGAACTTCCTAAATGACGTTGCGTGGAATTTACCAATTTCTTTCTTCTGTATCTCATCATATACGATGAAAGTGTGTTGTCCTACTCGCTGTCTTAACGTATACGGTCCATTATAAAGTCTGAAGAATTTCTTCGCCGTATTATCACTCCGTTTTCCCACTGGATTAGCTTTGAGTAGTACACTTTCTCCCAAGTTGAATTGTTGTAGCTTGTGAGTTAGATTAAATCTCTCTACTCTCTTGTTACCTCTTTCTATTATCCGTTGCTTTGCGTATTCAATTTTCACTCTTATTGGTACAGGTACATTCTGGTTATTAGGTTTGTTTATATACTTGGTCCAAAATCTGTTTGGCTTCTTATCTTCTTCCAATTCCATTGGAGTATATCCTGTGGCTTCACTATAATTTTCGTTGATGGCTTTTTCAAGAAATGGTAAATATTCTGCCCATTTATTGTGTTGATCATGGCAGTATATTCGTAAATATTTACCTAATTCTTTGTTAACTCTCTCAGCAAGGTTTTCTTGAGGATGTTTTATGGATGTGAGTACAGGTTGTATTCCATTTTCCCTTAACGTCCTCTCCCATTTTTCACTCTGGAATTGTACACCTTGATCACTGAGTACCTTCTTCATTTTTCCATATGACGGAATATATTTCTGCAGTAGTATCTTTAGAACAACTTTGGTTGTGGGTCGCATAATTGGGTACAGTCGGATTGCCTTGGAAAACACATCGATACATACCAATATGTGCTTCACACCTCGACTTGATCGTGGTAGTGGTCCCAGAAAATCCACTGCAATTAGCTCTCCCTTGTTCTCCTTCTGGATGCTCTTCATTTCTACGTATGTGTGTAAATTCGGTCCTTTCGCCGTTTGACACTCATAACACTTCTTTACTTCCTTCTTTATTTTTCGATACATATTATTAATCGTAAAATCCTCTCGTAGACTCAGATAACATTTCAGAATGGCAGCATGTGCTAAACTCTCATGTGCTGGTTGAATTAATTTTTGTAACATGTCATTCGTTAGTACTATCTTCCAGTCTTGTCTTACTAACCTGAAAAGAATTCCATTAAGTACCTTATAATGATTCGGTAGCTGTTCTTGGTCTTTCATCTCCCTTATTGTCACGTCCAAATCTTGTTGTTGTGCTAAATTTTTCAGCATTTGTTTTACTTCATCATTCTCTTTGAATTTAATTGATAACAATCGTACTTCTTTCTTTTCGCTCTCATAGACTTCTTCACATTCTTCTTTGATTTATCGGCTTAGTGTATCAGTTATAATATTGTCTTTACCTTTACAGTATTTAATGGTGAATGAGTATTCGCTAATGGCTAAAATCCATCTTAATAATCGGGCATTTGTTACTTTGCATTTCAATAGAAATGATAATGCTTGGTGGTCAGTATGTATCTCAAAATGAGTACCATAAACATAATATCTGAATTGCTTGAGAGCGTATACTATAGCAAATATTTCTTTTTCTGATGTGGAGTAGCGTTTTTCAGCTCCTTTGAAGACTCTACTGGCGTAGGCAATAACTCGGTGCTCTCCCGCAGTATCTTGTTGATACTGTACACTTCCTACTGCGTAGTCACTAGCATCGGAGTATATTACGAATTTTCCTTCTCGTTGAGGATGATGTAACATAATATTTTCGATGAACAACTCTTTCACTTGGTTAAAGGCATCTTGGTGTTTCTTCTCCCATTTCCATTTTTTTTCTTTCTTCGTCAGCTCTAGAAGCGGTTGCGTATACCTTGCATATAACGTTGAGAATCTTCTGTAGTATCCTGTTAGTCCTAAGAATGCTCTTAACTCTTTGTGATTTCCGGGTATAGGGAAATTAGTTATGCTGGAAATTTTGATAGGATCGGGTTGAATACCAGAGGATGAAATAATGTGACCTAGGAATTGGATAGAGGATTTGATAAATCACATTTGTCTAGGTTAAGTGATATGTTCGCTTGCCTAAACTTGTGGAATATCCTGCTTAGATGTTTTATATGTTCGTCTAATGTTTTAGATACAACTAAGATATCATCTACAAATATCATGGTGTAGGGTTCCACTTCAGGTCCTAGGGCTCTTTCTAGACACTTTACGATAGCTGCCAAACTCGTGCTTAATCCGAAGGGTACTACCCTGTGTTGGTAGCATTTATTTTTATACAGGAAAGCAGTGTACTTTCTATTCTCTTCACGAATTGGAATCTGCCACAAACTTGAGCGTAAATCTAGATTCGTCAGATACCTTGCTCCTTCACACTTAGTAAATAATTCATACGCAGTTGGTGCACAGTCATACTCCTTTAATACAATGCTGTTCAGCTCCCTCATGTCAAGGCATAGACGTATCTCACCACTTTTTTTCTTCACTACCACTAGAGGATTCAGGAAGTTGCTGTTCGATCGCTCTATGACTCCACTTTCAATCATGCGCCGAATTTCCAGTTCAACCTCTTCCTCATATCGCATTGGGATAGGGTATGTCCTCCTAATGACTTTCGTAGGGTCTGACACAACTATAGAGTGCTCGTATACTGTCGTCTGCGTCGGTACTTCACTAAATACATCATTGTATTCTTCTATTAATTCGTGCAGTTTTTCTTCTTCCTGTGTCGTCATTCCTTCATCTACCGCATTCACATGTCGAGTTGGACCATATTGTATTTGTGGCTTGTACAAAGTACAGTAATAGGCGTTTCACTTACCTTGTACTCTTTTTCCTCGCTATTCATATTTAATTCATATTGAACATTTTTATAATTACACAGAATTGTATTATCATTAACATTAATCTTAGCATTTATTGTATTTAGTATATCGATACCTAAAATTCCATCATAAATCAATTTATGCATAATTATCATGGGATGTTCTAATTCTAGATTTTTATATGTTAGAGTTACATATGCTTGTTGTTTAACTCTTTCTTTTTTATTGGTAGCTGTTGTAATATTTAAATTATTTACGGGCAAAATTGCAGTATTTTTTAAATATTTCTTATTGCGTTGAACCCATGCAGCGTTAAGAACTGACAGTTGGCTGCCGGTGTCAACTACCATCCGTATTTTACACCTGTTTATACTCACTGTCACAATAGGGCATTGTGTTTGCTGTGCGTCTCGCTTTATATCCTGTTCGGTGCTTAATAATTCCTCTCTAATATCGCAGGGGTATATGTTGTTTATTTTATAATTTTGCTTCCGTTTATTCAGTCATTGCGACGCTTTTGATGTAGACGGCCGGCTGTGGAATGTTACTGTCTCCATCTCATTCATTTCTTGGCTATCTCTCTTCAATTTTTTCTCGTCGTACCTTCGTACTGCGGCAACGCGTTTGTCAGCTGGTTTTGAAAACTGTTTACACTTGGACGACCATACAACGTCCCCTTGTCGTTTAGCTGTATTTATTCGTTCAGTCTCTGTAGCTGTGCGTGTTGTAGTGTTGTACATTGGTGGTGAATAATTTATTTTGTAATTATCACGGGGCAGTGTATTGTTTTGTATTGTTTTCTTGTCATCTCTGTGATAATTATAGTGGTGATTTGCGTGTTTTTGTTCCCAGTATTGTGTGTTCTTACCTTTATTGATATTCTCCGACTGTGTCACAAGGATTAAAAATTCTTCTATGGTTTTAATTCCCTGCGTATAAACTGCTAACTGGATATCTCGGTGAAAATGGTAAGATAACTTTGAAACATTTTCGTATTCTGAGAATTTAGGTTTAAGATGCTTTACACGTTCTATTTGCGTAATTGTGTATAGTTCAATTACTCTGCTGTCCTTGTGCATTGAACTTTCCATATTCGAGTTGATCCCGTACTTGTCGTTGGGTATGTAGATTCCAGTATCGGTTCTCGAATGCCTCACGAAACTGCTGATATGTACTGACGTTATCTCTAATAACAGAGTACCATTGGTTGGCTGAATCTCTAAGATATCGCGTGACGAAGTCTATCTGCTCGTCGTCATTTATTGCACTCCCAATTTTTTCTATTTCCTTCTCTACTCTAGCTAGGAATTCCATGCTGTTCTCCCCTTTACCACCTGAGAACTTAAGTCTGCTCCTTTCTTCCATTGGTGTAGGAAATATGGTCATTTGGTTCTGTCGTCTTCTTAACTCACTTCGTAGCTGGTTCATTTCCTCTTGAATTTCTTCTTTCATATGTGATACGTCTCCCGAACGGTCTTTCGTAGTTTCTTCAATTTTATTCTCAATAACTACAGTATGTGTTTCAATTTCTCTAAGTATACTGGTATTTGCTTGCGATACATTATTAATAGTTTGAATTTTATCATCCTGCTCTCGTGTTATAGTAGTTAAAGTATCATTTATTTGTTTATGCGTTTCTTTTATATCTTTTCTCCACTCGAGACGTAATTCTTTTTGTTTATTTTCAAATCTTACAACTTGCTCATGTAAGGCTTGTTTAAAATTATTCTCTAAAGTATCAATACGTATGTTGGTGTCACCAATTTTTTCGTTTAACTGTGCATTACTGTCAATTATACTTCGTTTTATTTCAAGATTATCATTTTTTAACTCTTCTAGACTTTCTGTGATTTTTATGGTGTCCTGTCTAAAATTTTCGGACTGTAGCTCTAATTTATTTTCTAAACTTTCTGTTTGTTTTGTATTTATTTCATCTATTTTTCTTATTTGTTTGACATTCTTCTCTTTCAACTCTTCTTTAAATTGTTCGGCATGTTTTATGACTAATTCGTCCATCATGGCTAGTATCGAATTTTTAAATGCTTCTAAATTCAACCTTCCTGGTTCTGCCATGTTGAATAATTATTAAAATACTTATTTAGTAGTAATTCTTTAACAATTATTATTGATAACCGTTCCCTACTTATTTATTTATTTCTTTATTTTTATTAATAGTTATTATTAATACTCACTACAGTTGCACCTGTTACATAGACAAACAATATTATTTGTGGGCGCCAGATGTGTTATTACACAACAATTAACATTACTTTCAGTTACTGTTTAATATAAATAATTATTACATATAATATATTTTTGATTTAACACACTCTTATATTTTAGAGCAACCAGTTAGCTACATAAAAAATTTTAATAGTTAAATGGTGAGGATCGGGCCATACGTTCATGGGCGACAAATAAATGTAACGAATCTTTGTACATAAATTTAGGCATGTCGTGCCCCAAGATCAGGGCGACAAAATTATGTATCAATACAACATTGCAAATATAATATAATTTAAATTTGTGATGCTCCACGTTGGAAGCGACAATTTATGTAACAATAAATATAATTTAATTTGGGTTTCAGGTGTATCTGTAATAAGAACTCTATGTATCTTGTAACGGTATTTCAAATTTATTTGATATTAATAAAATTGTGCACATGGCACTTACTTCGACTTAAAACATTCGTTATTATTTTGTTACTATGCCGTAAGGCTTATGCTATATACATCCTTACTGACTAAATATTCTATTCTACTAATTATTGTATAAAAAAAAATCTCATTTCCAGACTACTCAGTCAATTAGTGTGTTTCAAAATATCAATATTTAAATATCTTCTTATATATTGTAATGTAACTCAAAAATATCAATAGCTACTGAATTTATCTTTTGTTTCTCAGTACTGATTAATATCAAACGCTAATTTTTACTTAAATGCTTTGTATTCTTTTCATTTCAATACTAATTTGAGCTCTTGTTTACGTTAATCTTACTTCAATAACATCTATCATTTTAATTCTAATTTACAATAAACATTGGCTCTTACTTTTAAATAGAACAAGAATGTCTTTAATTGTCTTTAAGTTAATTGTTCGATTAAGAGATAATTAAGTTGTTTATCACCTTATTGTCGTCAATCATACTCAATCATTGGATCCATCTGTAATCGTCCTCGTCTCGAACTCCAGCATCACTTCCTATTGTCCAGCGTCGCTCCTCTAGAGTCCAGCGTCGTCTCTCTCTTGTCC
This sequence comes from Magicicada septendecula, assembly GCA_034769895.1. Classification (NCBI taxonomy): domain Eukaryota; kingdom Metazoa; phylum Arthropoda; class Insecta; order Hemiptera; family Cicadidae; genus Magicicada; species Magicicada septendecula. Next base: position 203,045,268 of record CM068373.1, on the reverse strand, counting down.
AGTGTCGTCTCGCTCTTCTCCTCTTGTCCAGTGTCGCTCCTCTCTTGTCCAGAGTCATCTCGCTCTTCTCCTTTTGTCCAGCGTCGCTCCTCTCTTGTCCAGAGTCGACTCTCTCTCTCTGTCCAGCGTCGTATCGCTCTCTGGAACTTATCCTCGTGCTATTTCGGGCGTCAGTTGATCTTCTTATGTGGATCTTCTTATGTAATTTTGTTACTACTTAAAAATTGTTTGTTTTACAATACAGTTACATAACTGTATGTAACTGGAAGGATGAAACTATTTACAAAAATTTAAATATTCTGTGCGGACGGGCAGAAGCTCCCGCTGCACTGTGGGTGATTGAAGAAAAAGAACGACTGTAGCGTGTGTGTCTTATTTATACCCATGTCTTGGTCATCACCTGCAGTTGTACGAAATCGACATGTCTGAAACTGTCTCTGGGTTCAGTTCCCCCACTCTTTGTCAATTTGGCTATTTCTTATATTTCTGCGAACTGCAGAGTCCTGTAAGTATACTCTTATATTCATCTTATAACTATTTTCACAACACATGTTCACTGTAATTTTGGACATTGCAACTTAACCCTTTCGATTTGTACACAGTTATTTCACTACTACACTCGTACGGTGTGTCTTTTTCACGTGGTTTTTGTACACAGTATTTAGTAAATTTTATTACATTTTATTGTGTTTTTGGATTTTACTCCTTAATTATAGTTTATGAATAATTACGGAAAAACAGTAATTATGCAATTATTCATCTTGGAGTGGTAAACTCGCCTGCATAGACCTGCGTTCACACACACTAGCAAAATACTTGTGTACACACTTTCAGTTACATTTGTGTGTGTGTGTGCACGTCGATTCAGGTCGAAACACCTGTTCATATTTTTGTCTGAGCCAAGCTTGCAATCCCTGACATGCTTATTTCTAATACATTATTAATTATTTACAGTTTATTAGGTATATTTAAATTTTTATATTCAATGCTCAGTACATCACTTATTTGTACTGTCGCAATATATATATATATTTGTGTGTGAGTGTGTGTGTGTGTGTGTGTGTGTGTGTGTGTGTGTGTGTGTGTGTGTGTGTGTGTGTGTGTGTGTGTGTGTGTGTGTGTGTGTGTAAATATTCCTCCTTTACATGAGTTTATCAAAAATATTTGAATAATGTAAAATCACAATTCATTCAGTATGGGATCTAATCTTACAAAAACAGACTACACTTTCACACATGCCTGATGCATGTTCACACCAAACTTTACAGGTTAATGTTTCATGATTTTACAATTTATAAGTCTGTTTTCACATGGTTTCTGCAGATTAAACTGGAGGAACGTAGAAGATGTCAGAAGAAAAGATATAATACTGAAAGATCCCACCTGAGTTTTCCAATTTTAGGTCTTATCCGGGCATGTGGTTCAGATACACAGCTGATGACAGTAAGGGTTACGTCTGGAGTTGGCTCCTCATCTGTGGGCTGTTCATGACTGGCGGTGTCGGGGATCTTAGTTCTTTTTCTCTGCACGAGAGGATGACAGATGGACGGTCATCCTCCGACACCCCTTCATCAGCTTGTCCTTGAACCGTATGACATGTATTATATGTATTGGGTGTCAAACAAAACCTTATACATGCTCACTTACAGCTCGCCCACACAAACACCACACAATTACATAAATGTTGTGGAATCATATCTTAATTTCGAAATATAGCCCGAGCACTTTCTTCCACTTCTAAAAACCAGTCATCACACTACATTACCTCCTTGATTTTAAATCAACGAATCTACGTTATAAATTTTATGTATATACAGGGCTATTTTAATTTACAATTAATAAATAGTAGTTGAGTGTAAGATATTCTTATCAAGTCGCAAACACCTGACTTGACGAGTACATACCCACACTCACATGCCGATCAACACACACATTCTTTTATTAAATAAAATTACATAGCTCATAATTCTATTAGATTACTTTAGTTAGGCATCGAGGCTTACCTGGGACTCTTTAGATTTAGCCTTCCATGCTAGTAGAAGTGAACGAATACCGGAAGATCAGGCCGCCAGTCCTAAACGATTCAGTCAAAAGTAAGATGAGGAATGAGACCGGATAAACTGCACAGTCTAACCACCAAATGTAAAACATGCCAGTCATTGTGAGACCAAAAAAATCAGCTGAGCGGGAACGAAATGATATTGTCGTCAGTAGGGGGAAAATGCTGGTCCTGACCCACAAAGGAATGCCGCCTTTCCCACGGTCTAGATCAAAGAGATGCCGCCGTTCCCACGGTCCAAGATTTTTTCCCACGCTCTCCCCACCACCGCTGGACCACAGCATCCCAAAGGACCGCGAATTTCCGCGAATAAATTTTTTTATTTTTTTTATTTAATATTTTTATTTTTTTAATTAAATTGATTTGCATATCCGCGAATATATGCCGCCTTTCGCGAGCCTAAATCACTTTCACTTTCTAATTTCCGCGAATATAATTTTTTATATGCAGCCTTTCGCGAGCCTAGATCATTTTCACTTTCTACTGGACCACAGCATCCGCGACTTTTTCGCTGATCTGTGTCAAGATCCGCGACTTTTTCGCGTATCTGGACCACAGCATCCGCGTTATTTTTTTATATGCCGCCTTTCACGAGCTTAGATCACTTTCACTTTCTATCACTTGATGCATTATAGTGTATATATTAAATATATGATCAGGGTTACCAACCTTGCACGAGTTCAAATTTGTTGTGTGTTATAATGTATATTAAATCTATATGATCAGGTTTACCAACCTGTGGTGGGGGGGGGTTCCGACTTCATGCATTATAGTGTATATATTAAATATATGATCAGGGTTACCAACCTTGCATGAGTTCAAATTTGTTGTGTGTTATAATGTATATTAAATCTATATGATCAGGTTTACCAACCTATGTATGGGTTCAAACTTGATATGTGTGTGTGTATTATAGTGTATATTAAAATATATGATCAGGGTTACCAATCCTGCATTATTGTGTGTGTATAGAACAGATCTGCCAACATTTTTCTTCGGTGGGAAATTCAAACTATATTATAGTAAATTGTTGACGACTTCGATATCAACTCTCTCTCCCCTCCTCTCTCTTTGTCTCTAGACACAGTTGTCGATCACGATATAAACTCTCTCTCTCTTTATGTCATCAGTTTTACATAAGCGTTGTGCTACTTATGGATTATTGTAAGTAGCGATACTAAAATGTAATCACCAGGAAATATATATATTTATCACCTACCTCGTTGCGTCCTTTTTTTGACACATGGCAGTCATTGACCACGATTTAGAAATTAATATACTGCCAAGTCTGTGTGTGTGTGGTAAAGTGTTACGCATAAAAAATCTCCTTGAAATAAGGTATTTTCAAAAGTTTTGTGTACACATACACACATTGTATATGTCTCTCTCTCTCTCGCTGCAAACGTTGACAAGAATTCTCTTATTCAAACGATTTGTATGTGTGTACACGAACTTAAATATAGTTTACAGACGATTGTAATTTTAAAAATTCATTTTTTGCACTAAATATATATCGTAAACAATGAAATAATAATATTTCGTCATTGTAAGATTTTAATAAAACAATTACCAGTTTAAATAATAATTTTCATGATTGTAAGATACAACCTACAAATTATTAAAATGTCTCTCTCACACACATTTCTGATTAATATACAAATAATTGCATGCATATTCGGAGGTTTATAACGAAATAAATTAAAATAAACCATAATTTGTCTTAAATAATTAAATATATATATTTACAACACTGTTGTTACTCTCTCTCTCTCTCTCAATCTCTCTCTCTCTCTCTCTCTCTCTCTATTTATCTCTCTGTCCGTCCGTCCGTCCGTCCATCCGTCCGACTGTCTATATCTGTCTGTCTGTCTGTCTCTGTCTGTCTGTCTGTCTGTCGGTCTCTCTCTCTCTCTCTCTCTCTCTCTCTCGTTGTCAAACGTTATGTTCAAACCGTTTCTCCTCTCTGTGGTCATTACCGCGCATGTATATGATTTTAGAAAGTTTATATATATATTCGACAAATATTAACTGTGTACGTACTTACAACTCCCGCTCTCTCTCTCTCTATTTATCTCTCTGTCCGTCCGTCCGTCCATCCGTCCGACTGTCTATATCTGTCTGTCTGTCTGTCTGTCTGTCTGTCTATGTCTCTCTCTCTCTCTCTCTCTCTCTCTCTCTCTCTCTCTCTCTCTCTCTCTCGTTGTCAAACGTTATGTTCAAACCGTTTCTCCTCTCTGTGGTTATTACCGCGCATGTATATGATTTTAGAAAGTTTATATATATTCGACAAATATTAACTCTGTACGTACTTACAACGCCCGCTCTCTCTCTCTCTCTCTCTCTCTCTCTCTCTCTCTCTCTCTCTCTCTCTCTCTCTCTCTCACTCATCGTCAAAACGTTGACTTCATTTTTCATTGTATTAAATAATTAACAAATAATAACTATGTGTGCGTGTGTGTTGTCAACTACTTACATGCGCGTTCTCTCTCTCTCTTAACATAACGCTTCGTGTGAAGCGTTTTGTAGAGCAGGTTTCAACTGTGGAAGGTTTCATACCGTTTCTCCTCTCTCTCTCTCTCTCGCTCGCAGACGTCGGAAGCAATTCCTAGTTTATAATGTAATTACCTGTGCGTGTATGTCTCTCTTTATTCGACAAATATTAACGCCCTCTCTCTCTCGCAGACGTCGGAAGCAATTCCTAGTTTATAATGTAATTACCTATGCGTGTATGTCTCTCTTTCACATAAAAAAATCTCCTTGAAATAAAGTATTTTCAAAAGTTTTGTGTACACATACAAATCGCTATCGGACTATGTACGTGCTGCTCACACACACACACACACACACACACACACACACATTGTGTATGTCTCTCTCTCGCACTGCAAACGTTGACAAGAATTCCCTTATTCAAAGCGATTACGGTGTCACAAATTTAAATATGTCTTACGGACCATTGTAATTTTAAAAATTCATTTTTGCATTAATTAAATATATATATATATCGTAAACAATGAAATAATAATAATATTTTTAATAAAACAATTATCAGTTTAAATAATAATTGTCATGATTGTAAGATACAATCTGCAAATTATTCAGCTTCAAATAAGTGATATTTACAATGAAACTATTTTCAAATAAAAATGATGTTGGTTCGTCAACCTTTTGTTTTTAAGACTATAACAAGAATGAGACAAGGATCAGCTCTCTCTCCCCCTCTCTCTCTCACACACACACACACACACACACACACACACATATTTAGTATGAACAGACGTGTCTTTGTTAGTAAAATGTACAAATCACATGACTTTATGTGAACTTCAAAGGGTTCAAATGTTTCAAAATAAAAATATATAAAACAAAGAAATACAGAATATATGAAATGTATATTACAAATAAAATATATATTACATATTATGAATTTTTTAATTTGTGAAGCAATCTTCTTCTTCTTCATTTGGTACTACATTAAGTCAGTCTTTGGACTTCACTTTTATGGGGTTTTCATAAACATAAAGATCACTACCACCAATAACCTGTGGTACAATACGTCTATTCAATGGTAACACCTAAGACAAAAATAAAACATGCAATCAGTATTAATAATACAAAATCACTGTTTTATTATTTTAAAATACTGTAATTTTCATCCAAAATATTTAAAACAAAATACAGACTATATGAAATGTATATTAACAATGTATATTTACAAAATAAGTATATTACAACTCAGGAAAGAGTGGTACGTAATTTTCACTCACCCAATCTTTTATAAATTTGCCATAATTTACACCACCAGCATGGGTGGTAATAAACTGAGTGTAAATATTTGATAACTCTTTTTTTACTTCTATCTCGTCTTGAGACTGAGAATAGCAATGGCATGTCGTGGAACGACGTTGTAATAGTTCTCTATTATGCTCCACTTGAGTGGAGCGTCTTTCTATCCATTCAGCCATATAACTTTCAAAACTGTCTCCAGACATTATTCTCGACTAAACAAAGACATTCACGTTGTTTATCACTTAATATATTATCATGATATTTTCATTATATTATCATTTAAAAATATGTTAGCAGTAACCAGCGAGAAACACATGTTTGTCACAGTATACTTCAAGCGTTAGCTGTACATATCAAATTCTTTCTTTACGTTTGTATTTTGTCTAAGCTATGTTAACTTCACACACACACTCACGCACGCATGCACACACACACACACACACACACACACACACACACACACACACACACACACATTGATACATTTTGGAAACTGAGTACAGAATAAGTCTACAATCACCTAGTCGGTTTGTTGGCAGAAAACAATTATGTGATCAAATAAACATTACCAGAGAACAACGTCCTCCTAAAGATAAATTTACCAGAGCTCAAAACAGTACAAAGTCATACTTTTGGTGAAGAAAATCACGTCATCAACAACAAAAGTTGTTTGTGTTTAAACAGCTACAAACAATAATTAATTTTCTTACACTAGTAAACATTTTGCTGTAATTGTTTCAATTAAAGGAAACATATATATATTCGTTGAGAAAATCTGTTGTGGCTGAACGAAACATGTGTCTGAATAAATTTTCTCTCTACATAGCAGTTGTAAAAGTAGTCATATACATTATGTGCTATATATACAAAAGGCTTTCAACGTGTTTGTCATTTCAACCAATTTGTACCGTGCTCTAAGTATGTAAAAAAATAACTGTACCGCTCCATACAACTGAGAATAAATCCGTACACACACACACATGAACAATTTTACGTTTAAATAAAATCTGTACATACAATAAAATTATGTTTCAGTATTAATGATATAAATATTACTGTTTTATTAATTTAAAATACCGTATAATTGCTCACGACGCGCACACTTAGCAACGTTTTTACTTATTTGAACAAGCCATGTATTAACTTCAATAAATAATGCACTTGATAATGTTTAAATATTTCCAACAACTATGTTGATTAGAAGTGCTGTAAGTTCAATAACAATGTTCGCTACGTAACGTATTCAAATCTGTTTACTCACCTCTTAAATGTTGATGCACGCAATTATCGATTTCACAATGAGGTATGAAGGCTAATTGCATTCTTCACGTATATATATTGATGTATCTTACAACGGTAGGGTAGGGGTAGCTTAGCGTGTTTGTTTTGAAAGTCGATGTAAGTCATTGTCCGCCGTTGGAAACTTTCAGAAGTTAGCGATACTGAAAGTATTTTCGTGCATTAGTCAAAATTAGGAAAACAATGCAGAGAGAGAGAGAGAGAGAGAGAGAGAGAGAGAGAGAGAGAGAGAGAGAGAGAGAGCGAGTGGACACACATGTAAGTAGCTCGATACTCAGTGACAACAACACACACACACACACACACACACAGTTAATATTTGTCAAATATATAACAACGAGTGAGAGAGAGAGAGAGAGAGAGAGAGAGAGAGAGAGAGAGAGAGGAGGGGTCATCGACCGTGATGGAAAAGCTTTAAGAAGTTAGCGATACTGAAAGTATTTTCGGTCAAGTTAACACGGCTCTTTTTAAGAAACATTCTATCATTTATTTGATGTCGATACCGGTATTAATTATAGATTACACTTAGTTCCATTCACTTCCATGTGCTTACAAATACTTGTAATTAGTTTCGTTAATAACTAGGCCAAAACATTGTCATTACATGTCAACTCTTCCGTCTGTCTCGTAAATTTTGCGCAGCACTGTTTGAGTCTTATCTTTGTAAATAAAGAGCAACAGCAACAGTGTCGTAATACTCATACGAAACGATTTGTATCACCACAATTAATCATTGCTATTGAAATGAACAAAAATTATTCACATTAAAACATTATCAAGTGCATTCTCTAACTACAACTGCAATCATGCAATTATCGTATGCATATGTGTACAGAACAAACATAAATATAGTTTACAGACCAATGTAATGCAATATTTTTAAAAATTCATTTTACATTGATTAAATATATATATTGCAAACAATATTATAAAATAAATACAAATCACAAACAATGTTATAAAATAAATAAAATATTAATAATAATTTTTGACATTGTAAGATTTTAATAAAAACAGATAACGATTCATTAACAACAAAATGGACTGCACTCATACATTATTCTTGTTCCAGGAGCGACTTGACTGCAGTGATCAGACCTACAGAAAAAGTACACTTTATCGTAATTACTTTGTAGTATAAACATTATACTTACATTGTCTCTATATGGCTCCGTTTTCCTCTTTTACACTCTGTAAATATATAATATACCGCCTTCCTTATTTGTTCGGGCTTAGGACCGACTCAAGATCATGTGAAAATGTTTTTTGTTGTGTAAACAAATAACAAATTCAAGTAATATGAGGCTAAGTTACGGTGGCTCTGAAAAGAACCGATTAATAATTAGACCTAGAAGAAATTAATTTCTATTTTTCATCTGTAACGACATGCGTGTATAATTTTAATTTATTTCACTATACACCTCTGAACCTATGTGTAATTATTTTGTAAACTGCGTTATCTATGGAGGAACTGTTGCAGCAAACGTTAACACTAGAACGATTATAGTATTATTATTCAGTGATCAGATAATTTCATAAAAAAATAAGAAACGTAAAAGATATACGCTGACTTTACCGCAACCACGTCTATTTAGATAAACAGCTCGGAAGAAAAAATAATTCTTCACAAAGCAGAACAACAACTACAGTCTCAAATAAATATATTTTAAAAAAAGATAAATATACATTAGATGGAAATGTTTCCTCTGTTTTTCTCTGTGAAACACAAAAAGAACTTGGGAATCGTGTTTCTTCCCTAGATGCAGTCAACACGATTAAAAGTAAAATTTTAATAACAAAGTTTTCATTGTACTTTAACAAGTATGGTAATATTTTTTTTTTCTAGTGCCTAATCTTTTAAACTAAAAAACGTACAATCTTTATTACTTTTACAAATATAGCTTGAACGTAACACATACACACAGACGTTAGGGAGAGGGAGAGACTGCAATGTGTCAGTGTAAAGTCGTGTCAATGACCTCCTGTATTACAATGGTTTAGCATAGTTTCTTACTGAAGGCTTGCACGCTATAAATTCAGCTATACCTAAAATATATCTTCAATTAGGGTCATTGAACACACACAGTGGAATGCTTTCAGAAATTTGCGACACACACACACACACACATAAGCACACACATACATACACAACGATGTTTCTACTTATTTGAACAAGTCCTGTATTAAATGCACTTGTTAATGTTTTAATGTGAACAATTTTACGTTTAAATAAAATCTGTACATACAATAAAATTATGTTTCAGTATTAATGATATAAATATTACTGTTTTATTAATTTAAAATGCCGTATATATATATATATATATAACCTAGGAACTTCGCAGGTGAAGAAATTAATTTCTATTTTTCATCTGTAACGACATGCGTGTATAATTTTAATTTATTTCACTATAAACCTTCGCCACCGCTGGTACCACAGTCGTCAGTAATAAAAAAAGAAGAAGAAAGATCAGTTAGGAAACGCATCAGTACTCGTTCGAAACTGAAACGATTAACATCAGTCCCAATGGACCACAGCATCCGCGAATTTCCGCGAATAAAAAAACGTAAAACGTAAAACGTAAGACGTAAGACGTAAGACATAAGATGTGAAACTAAAACGTAAGACGTAAGACGTAAAACGTAAACGTAAGACGTAAGACGTAAGACGTAAGACGTAAGACGTAAGACGTAAGACGTAAGACGTAAGGTACGTTTCACGTTTACGTTAGGTTAAAATGCAGTCTACTTACGTTTCACGTTAGGTTAAAAAATGCAGTCCACGTACGTTTCACGTTTACGTTAGGTTAAAATGCAGTCTACTTACGTTTCACATTAGGTTAAAAAATGCAGTCCACGTACGTTTTTCGTTTACGTTAGGTTAAAATGCAAACACACGCACACACACACACACATACACACACACGTGTATGTTATTTAAATTATTATGTGTGTGTGTGTGTGTGTGTGTGTGCGTGTGTTTGCATTTTAACCTAACGTGAAACGTAAGTAGACTGCATTTTAACCTAACGTAAACGAAAAACGTACGTGGACTGCATTTTTTAACCTAATGTGAAACGTAAGTAGACTGCATTTTAACCTATCGTAAACGTGAAACGTACGTGGACTGCATTTTTTAACCTAACGTGAAACGTAAGTAGACTGCATTTTAACCTAACGTAAACGTGAAACGTACCTTACGTCTTACGTCTTACGTCTTACGTCTTACGTTTACGTTTTACGTCTTACGTCTTACGTTTTAGTTTCACATCTTATGTCTTACGTCTTACGTCTTACGTTTTACGTTTTACGTTTTTTTATTCGCGGAAATTCGCGGATGCTGTGGTCCATTGGGACTGATGTTAATCGTTTCAGTTTCGAACGAGTACTGATGCGTTTCCTAACTGATCTTTCTTCTTCTTTTTTTATTACTGACGACTGTGGTACCAGCGGTGGCGAAGGTTTATAGTGAAATAAATTAAAATTATACACGCATGTCGTTACAGATGAAAAATAGAAATTAATTTCTTCACCTGCGAAGTTCCTAGGTTATATATATATATATATATATATAAGGCATTTTAAATTAATAAAACAGTAATATTTATATCATTAATACTGAAACATAATTTTATTGTATGTACAGATTTTATTTAAACGTAAAATTGTTCACATTAAAACATTAACAAGTGCATTTAATACAGGACTTGTTCAAATAAGTAGAAACATCGTTGTGTATGTATGTGTGTGCGTATGTGTGTGTGTGTGTGTGTCGCAAATTTCTGAAAGCATTCCACTGTGTGTGTACAATGACCCTAATTGAAGATATATTTTAGGTATAGCTGAATTTGAAGCGTGCAAGCCTTCAGTAAGAAACTATGCTAAACCATTGTAATACAGGAGGTCATTGACACGACTTTACACTGACACATTGCAGTCTCTCCCTCTCCCTAACGTCTGTGTGTATGTGTTACGTTCAAGCTATATTTGTAAAAGTAATAAAGATTGTACGTTTTTTAGTTTAAAAGTTTAGGCACTAGAAAAAAAAAATATTACCATCCTTGTTAAAGTACAGTGAAAACTTTGTTATTAAAATTTTACTTTTAATCGTGTTGACTGCATCTAGGGAAGAAACACGATTCCCAAGTTCTTTTTGTGTTTCACAGAGAAAAACAGAGGAAACATTTCCATCTAATGTATATTTATCTTTTTTTAAATATATTTATTTGAGACTGTAGTTGTTGTTCTGCTTTGTGAAGAATTATTTTTTCTTCCGAGCCATTTATCTAAATAGACGTGGTTGCGGTAAAGTCAGCGTATATCTTTTCCGTTTCTTATTTTTTATGAAATTATCTGCCAGCGAATATTTATATTTTGTCCAGTGAGCATATGAAGACCTTCCCTACGTACATGCATAGCCCCAGATTTAAAATATATTTATTTGAGACTGTAGTTGTTGTTGTTCTGCTTTGTGAAGAATTATTTTTTCTTCCGAGCTGTTTATCTAAATAGACGTGGTTGCGGTAAAGTCAGCGTATATCTTTTACGTTTCTTATTTTTTTATGAAATTATCTGATCACTGAATAATAATACTATAATCGTTCTAGTGTTAACGTTTGCTGCAACAGTTCCTCCATAGATAACGCAGTTTACAAAATAATTACACATAGGTTCAGAGGTGTATAGTGAAATAAATTAAAATTATACACGCATGTCGTTACAGATGAAAAATAGAAATTAATTTCTTCTAGGTCTAATTATTAATCGGTTCTTTTCAGAGCCACCGTAACTTAGCCTCATATTACTTGAATTTGTTATTTGTTTACACAACAAAAAACATTTTCACATGATCTTGAGTCGGTCCTAAGCCCGAACAAATAAGGAAGGCGGTATATTATATATTTACAGAGTGTAAAAGAGGAAAACGGAGCCATATAGAGACAATGTAAGTATAATGTTTATACTACAAAGTAATTACGATAAAGTGTACTTTTTCTGTAGGTCTGATCACTGCAGTCAAGTCGCTCCTGGAACAAGAATAATGTATGAGTGCAGTCCATTTTGTTGTTAATGAATCGTTATCTGTTTTTATTAAAATCTTACAATGTCAAAAATTATTATTAATATTTTATTTATTTTATAACATTGTTTGTGATTTGTATTTATTTTATAATATTGTTTGCAATATATATATTTAATCAATGTAAAATGAATTTTTAAAAATATTGCATTACATTGGTCTGTAAACTATATTTATGTTTGTTCTGTACACATATGCATACGATAATTGCATGACTGCAGTTGTAGTTAGAGAATGCACTTGATAATGTTTTAATGTGAATAATTTTTGTTCATTTCAATAGCAATGATTAATTGTGGTGATACAAATCGTTTCGTATGAGTATTACGACACTGTTGCTGTTGCTCTTTATTTACAAAGATAAGACTCAAACAGTGCTGCGCAAAATTTACGAGACAGACGGAAGAGTTGACATGTAATGACAATGTTTTGGCCTAGTTATTAACGAAACTAATTACAAGTATTTGTAAGCACATGGAAGTGAAGTATTTGTAAGCACATGGAAGTGAATGGAACTAAGTGTAATCTATAATTAATACCGGTATCGACATCAAATAAATGATAGAATGTTTCTTAAAAAGAGCCGTGTTAACTTGACCGAAAATACTTTCAGTATCGCTAACTTCTTAAAGCTTTTCCATCACGGTCGATGACCCCTCCTCTCTCTCTCTCTCTCTCTCTCTCACTCGTTGTTATATATTTGACAAATATTAACTGTGTGTGTGTGTGTGTGTGTGTGTGTGTGTGTGTGTTGTTGTCACTGAGTATCGAGCTACTTACATGTGTGTCCACTCGCTCTCTCTCTCTCTCTCTCTCTCTCTCTCTCTCTCTCTCTCTCTCTCTCTCTCTCTCTCTCTGCATTGTTTTCCTAATTTTGACTAATGCACGAAAATACTTTCAGTATCGCTAACTTCTGAAAGTTTCCAACGGCGGACAATGACTTACATCGACTTTCAAAACAAACACGCTAAGCTACCCCTACCCTACCGTTGTAAGATACATCAATATATATACGTGAAGAATGCAATTAGCCTTCATACCTCATTGTGAAATCGATAATTGCGTGCATCAACATTTAAGAGGTGAGTAAACAGATTTGAATACGTTACGTAGCGAACATTGTTATTGAACTTACAGCATTTCTAATCAACATAGTTGTTGGAAATATTTAAACATTATCAAGTGCATTATTTATTGAAGTTAATACATGGCTTGTTCAAATAAGTAAAAACGTTGCTAAGTGTGCGCGTCGTGAGCAATTATACGGTATTTTAAATTAATAAAACAGTAATATTTATATCATTAATACTGAAACATAATTTTATTGTATGTACAGATTTTATTTAAACGTAAAATTGTTCATGTGTGTGTGTGTACGGATTTATTCTCAGTTGTATGGAGCGGTACAGTTATTTTTTTACATACTTAGAGCACGGTACAAATTGGTTGAAATGACAAACACGTTGAAAGCCTTTTGTATATATAGCACATAATGTATATGACTACTTTTACAACTGCTATGTAGAGAGAAAATTTATTCAGACACATGTTTCGTTCAGCCACAACAGATTTTCTCAACGAATATATATATGTTTCCTTTAATTGAAACAATTACAGCAAAATGTTTACTAGTGTAAGAAAATTAATTATTGTTTGTAGCTGTTTAAACACAACCAACTTTTGTTGTTGATGACGTGATTTTCTTCACCAAAAGTATGACTTTGTACTGTTTTGAGCTCTGGTAAATTTATCTTTAGGAGGACGTTGTTCTCTGGTAATGTTTATTTGATCACATAATTGTTTTCTGCCAACAAACCGACTAGGTGATTGTAGACTTATTCTGTACTCAGTTTCCAAAATGTATCAATGTGTGTGTGTGTGTGTGTGTGTGTGTGCGTGCGTGCGTGCGTGTGTGTGTGAAGTTAACATAGCTTAGACAAAATACAAACGTAAAGAAAGAATTTGATATGTACAGCTAACGCTTGAAGTATACTGTGACAAACATGTGTTTCTCGCTGGTTACTGCTAACATATTTTTAAATGATAATATAATGAAAATATCATGATAATATATTAAGTGATAAACAACGTGAATGTCTTTGTTTAGTCGAGTATAATGTCTGGAGACAGTTTTGAAAGTTATATGGCTGAATGGATAGAAAGACGCTCCACTCAAGTGGAGCATAATAGAGAACTATTACAACGTCGTTCCACGACATGCCATTGCTATTCTCAGTCTCAAGACGAGATAGAAGTAAAAAAAGAGTTATCAAATATTTACACTCAGTTTATTACCACCCATGCTGGTGGTGTAAATTATGGCAAATTTATAAAAGATTGGGTGAGTGAAAATTACGTACCACTCTTTCCTGAGTTGTAATATACTTATTTTGTAAATATACATTGTTAATATACATTTCATATAGTCTGTATTTTGTTTTAAATATTTTGGATGAAAATTACAGTATTTTAAAATAATAAAACAGTGATTTTGTATTATTAATACTGATTGCATGTTTTATTTTTGTCTTAGGTTTTACCATTGAATAGACGTATTGTACCACAGGTTATTGGTGGTAGTGATCTTTATGTTTATGAAAACCCCATAAAAGTGAAGTCCAAGGACTGACTTAATGTAGTACCAAATGAAGAAGAAGAAGATTGCTTCACAAATTAAAAAATTCATAATATGTAATATATATTTTATTTGTAATATACATTTCATATATTCTGTATTTCTTTGTTTTATATATTTTTATTTTGAAACATTTGAACCCTTTGAAGTTCACATAAAGTCATGTGATTTGTACATTTTACTAACAAAGACACGTCTGTTCATACTAAATATGTGTGTGTGTGTGTGTGTGTGTGTGTGTGTGAGAGAGAGAGAGAGAGAGAGAGAGGGGGAGAGAGCGCTGATCCTTGTCTCATTCTTGTTATAGTCTTAAAAACAAAAGGTTGACGAACCAACATCATTTTTATTTGAAAATAGTTTCATTGTAAATATCACTTATTTGAAGCTGAATAATTTGCAGATTGTATCTTACAATCATGACAATTATTATTTAAACTGATAATTGTCTTATTAAAAATATTATTATTATTTCATTGTTTACGATATATATATATATTTAATTAATGCAAAAATGAATTTTTAAAATTACAATGGTCCGTAAGACATATTTAAATTTGTGACACCGTAATCGCTTTGAATAAGGGAATTCTTGTCAACGTTTGCAGTGCGAGAGAGAGACATACACAATGTGTGTGTGTGTGTGTGTGTGTGTGTGTGTGTGTGTGTGTATGTGTGTGTGTGTGAGCAGCACGTACATAGTCCGATAGCGATTTGTATGTGTACACAAAACTTTTGAAAATACCTTATTTCAAGGAGATTTTTTTATGTGAAAGAGAGACATACACGCATAGGTAATTACATTATAAACTAGGAATTGCTTCCGACGTCTGCGAGAGAGAGAGGGCGTTAATATTTGTCGAATAAAGAGAGACATACACGCACAGGTAATTACATTATAAACTAGGAATTGCTTCCGACGTCTGCGAGCGAGAGAGAGAGAGAGAGAGAGAGAGGAGAAACGGTATGAAACCTTCCACAGTTGAAACCTGCTCTACAAAACGCTTCACACGAAGCGTTATGTTAAGAGAGAGAGAGAACGCGCATGTAAGTAGTTGACAACACACACGCACACATAGTTAATATTTGTTAATTATTTAATACAATGAAAAATGAAGTCAACGTTTTGACGATGAGTGAGAGAGAGAGAGAGAGAGAGAGAGAGAGAGAGAGAGAGCGGGCGTTGTAAGTACGTACAGAGTTAATATTTGTCGAATATATATAAACTTTCTAAAATCATATGCATGCGCGGTAATGACCACAGAGAGGAGAAACGGTTTGAACATAACGTTTGACAACGAGAGAGAGAGAGAGAGAGAGAGAGAGAGAGAGAGAGAGAGAGAGAGAGAGAGAGAGAGAGAGAGAGAGAGACAGACAGACAGACAGACAGAGACAGACAGACAGATATAGACAGTCGGACGGATGGACGGACGGACGGACAGAGAGATAAATAGAGAGAGAGAGAGCGGGCGTTGTAAGTACGTACACAGTTAATATTTGTCGAATATATATATAAACTTTCTAAAATCATATACATGCGCGGTAATGACCACAGAGAGGAGAAACGGTTTGAACATAACGTTTGACAACGAGAGAGAGAGAGAGAGAGAGAGAGAGAGAGAGAGAGAGAGAGAGAGAGAGAGAGAGAGAGAGAGAGAGAGAGAGAGAGAGAGAGAGAGAGACAGACAGACAGACAGACAGACAGACAGATATAGACAGTCGGACGGATGGACGGACGGACGGACGGACAGAGAGAGAGAGAGAGAGAGAGAGAGAGAGAGAGAGAGAGAGAGAGAGAGAGAGAGAGAGAGAGAGAGAGAGAGAGAGAGAGAGAGAGAGAGAGAGAGAGAGAGAGAGAGAGAGAGAGTAACAACAGTGTTGTAAATATATATATTTAATTATTTAAAACAAATTATGGTTTATTTTAATTTATTTCGTTATAAACCTCCGAATATGCATGCAATTATTTGTATATTAATCAGAAATGTGTGTGAGAGAGACATTTTAATAATTTGTAGGTTGTATCTTACAATCATGAAAATTATTATTTAAACTGATAATTGTTTTATTAAAATCTTACAATGACGAAATATTATTATTTCATTGTTTACGATATATATTTAATGCAAAAAATGAATTTTTAAAATTACAATCGTCTGTAAACTATATTTAAGTTCGTGTACACACATACAAATCGTTTGAATAAGAGAATTCTTGTCAACGTTTGCAGCGAGAGAGAGAGAGAGACATATACAATGTGTGTATGTGTACACAAAACTTTTGAAAATACCTTATTTCAAGGAGATTTTTTATGCGTAACACTTTACCACACACACACAGACTTGGCAGTATATTAATTTCTAAATCGTGGTCAATGACTGCCATGTGTCAAAAAAAGGACGCAACGAGGTAGGTGATAAATATATATATTTCCTGGTGATTACATTTTAGTATCGCTACTTACAATAATCCATAAGTAGCACAACGCTTATGTAAAACTGATGACATAAAGAGAGAGAGAGTTTATATCGTGATCGACAACTGTGTCTAGAGACAAAGAGAGAGGAGGGGAGAGAGAGTTGATATCGAAGTCGTCAACAATTTACTATAATATAGTTTGAATTTCCCACCGAAGAAAAATGTTGGCAGATCTGTTCTATACACACACAATAATGCAGGATTGGTAACCCTGATCATATATTTTAATATACACTATAATACACACACACATATCAAGTTTGAACCCATACATAGGTTGGTAAACCTGATCATATAGATTTAATATACATTATAACACACAACAAATTTGAACTCATGCAAGGTTGGTAACCCTGATCATATATTTAATATATACACTATAATGCATGAAGTCGGAACCCCCCCCCCCCACCACAGGTTGGTAAACCTGATCATATAGATTTAATATACATTATAACACACAACAAATTTGAACTCGTGCAAGGTTGGTAACCCTGATCATATATTTAATATATACACTATAATGCATCAAGTGATAGAAAGTGAAAGTGATCTAAGCTCGTGAAAGGCGGCATATAAAAAAATAACGCGGATGCTGTGGTCCAGATACGCGAAAAAGTCGCGGATCTTGACACAGATCAGCGAAAAAGTCGCGGAAGCTGTGGTCCAGTAGAAAGTGAAAGTGATCTAGGCTCGCGAAAGGCTGCATATAAAAAATTATATTCGCGGAAATTAGAAAGTGAAAGTGATTTAGGCTCGCGAAAGGCGGCATATATTCGCGGATATGCAAATCAATTTAATTAAAAAAATAAAAATATCAAATAAAAAAAAAAAAAAAAATTTATTCGCGGAAATTCGCGGTCCTTTGGGATGCTGTGGTCCAGCGGTGGTGGGGAGAGCGTGGGAAAAAATCTTGGACCGTGGAAACGGCGGCATCTCTTTGATCTAGACCGTGGGAAAGGCGGCATTCCTTTGTGGGTCAGGACCAGCATTTTCCCCCTACTGTCGTCGCTCTTGACAAATAGACTCTGACCCACTTACTTCACTTGGCGATGCGCAATCACAAAGCAGTGGCAGTCGCGCGAGTTTTAAATGCGGTGGAGAACGTGCAGGTTTTAAAAGCTGAACGCAGTTCAGCACACCCTCACCCCAAAAGGGCAACCTGGTTGCCCCAAGGAAAACTAATCTGAGAATTGGCAAACCATAGTCCATGACACTCACCGTCCTCTGGACTCTTACTTACTCATGAATTCTTTGGCTCTCCTGGGGAACTCAGACACTTATCCGCACTTAGGAGAACAGAGGCCCAGAGAGAAAACGCAAGACGAAGAAGGAAGAAGTGTAGTGTGTACATGCATGTATGCCAGAATGTGTTTGTGTGGGAGTATGAGGTGTGCATGCTGACCTGGCCAGGGCCAGCATACCGAGACAAAGAAGAAGGAGAAAAGAAGAAAGACAAGTTTTGGGTACCCAAGAGCTCTGACCGCCTAAGGCCTCCCAACTCACAAACTGAGACCCAATAGCCAAATAACTTCCACAGCGGGACAAACCCATTTGCCACCACTCACAAGCCATGCCCTATGGCAAAACTTTAGTTTAGATATGTGAGTGGTCATCCTCTCGATATCCCCATCGGGATCACCCAACCTTACCGTCACCGGCGATACAAACCGTAGAATGCGGTATGGTCCCGACCAGCGATAACACAGTTTGGCGGCTCTCTTATCCGCGGCTGAGCTGATCGGGTGGCTCTGGCAGTAGACCACATCTCCAAACTTGAAGGGATTTGGAATTCGCCCCTGATTGTATCGACTACGGACGCGCTCGTGCGCATGAAGCAAATTCTTCCGGGCCTCTTTCCACCTATCTGCCATCCTAATGTCCCGATTACTTGGCTATTTGGCAGAAGACCGTCTATGTTCCACAAGTTGGCCAAGGGAAGCGTAGGCGAGAAACCAAACATAACCTAAAAGGGAACGGCCTTATGACTTTCATGTAAGGCCATATTAAACGTTAATTGCAACCACTTCAGATTCTGGTCCCAACAATACTGCTGTTCAGCATGATAGGCAATAAGAGCTGATCGGAGATTCCAGTTAAATATCTCCGCGTGGGACGGCTAAGGGTAGTATGGGGAAGTGGTCACATGTTTGATACCATTGGCGAAGCACATTCGCCGAAAATCGCCTGAAATAAACTGAGGACCATTGTCAGAGACAATGATGGCCGCAAGACCGAAATGCTGGAAACACATGGGTCTGTAGCGCCACAATGGTCAATCAAGCGTTTGCCTGCCGTAAGGGCAGTAGCCAGAAAAACTTAGAAAAAGCATCCACACAAACAAGTAGGTAGGAATTACCTGACTTGCTACGCAGGAAGGGTCCCATGTAGTCGATGAATAACTTCTCCATCGGTCTGCTCGCCACATCAGATGACAACAAACCCAACTTGGTGTTTTGGGCAGGCTTACTCAAGCCACAGAGATGACATGCTTTCACTCGAGTTGCTATGTCCCTATCCAAGCCCTTCCAGATGAAATGTCTCCTAATACTGGAAGTGGTCTTCGAAATCCCCTTATGTCCACCTACTGGGGAATTGTGATAGTAACTGAAGACCATGGGCACGAGCTTGCTAGGCAGCACTATCTTAGGGGCACGTCCTTTTATTTCTTTACAGCACAGGACGCCCTTGGACAAGAAGTAAGGGGCCTGTGTGTTACCCTCTTTTAGATTTTGGATGATCGGACCCAACTCTTCATCATCTAACTGATGGGGTAACACATCAGTGAAGGCTAAAGGAAAGTCTAATAGGATAGAACAGGGTTGCTCAGATTGGGCTTCACTGGGTTGGGAAAACATGCGTGATAAAGCGTCTGCAACCATATTTTGAGTTCCCCGAATGTGTTGCACTTTGAATTTAAAGGATGAGATCTTGACCACCCATCTTCCAATCTTACCCAGTTGCCAGGGATGAGCAAGAAGGCAAGAGAGAGCCTGATTATCGGTCTCGAGCAGGAGCTCAGCATGTTCCAAGAAACGCCTGAACTTATCTAGAGCGTACACCACAGCTAAACACTCTAGTTCATACACTGATGACTTCCTTTCTTGTTCGGTCAATGTCCTGGATATAAACGCCACTGGCTGCCTAGCACCATCAACAACTTGGGACAGAACCGCCCCGAGCGCAATCGAACTCGCGTCCGTTTGTAAAATAAATGGCTTCGAGAAGTTGAGCATTCTCAGCACCGGAGGGGAAATGATTGCTTCCTTAAGGATTTCGAAAGCCTTCTGGTGTTTTCCCCCCATACAAATTTGGCGCCCTTTTTCCTGAGTTCATTCAGGGGTGCCGCAATCTCCGCAGCATTCGGAATGAAGCGACGGTAAAAGTTGACCATCCCCACAAATCTTGCGATGCCTTTGGCATCCTTTGGTGGGGGAATGTCCCTGATTCCCTGTGTTCGCTCGGGATCCACAGTGACACCTCTATCAGAAATCAGGTGGCCCAGAAAGGAGATTTGCGTCTGGGCGAACTTAACCTTTTCAGGATTGACAATGAGGCCAGCTCTCCTCAACCTACACATCACCTCCTTCAGATGACCCACATGCTCCTCATAACCCTTGCTGTACACCAGCAAGTCATCGAGATAATTGAAGATGTATTTAAACTTGACATCGTGAAAGACGGTGTCAAGTAAACGGGTGAGAGTTTGGCCCCCTTCCGCTAGACCCATGGGAACCCTAGTGTATTGATAGAGGTTCTACGGAACACAGAATGCCGTGTAGGGCCTACTTTCTTTCGTCAATGGGATCTGGTGGTATGCAGAGTTGAGGTCAATGATGGTAAAATACCTCGCCTCACTGAACCAATCGAACGCGGAATGAAGGTCAGGAAGGGGGACCGAATCTACCTCAATGTTGGCGTTGAGTTTGCGGTAGTCGATCACCATCCGATGTTTACCTCCAGGCTTGGGCACTAGGAACGCTGGACTGGCATAACTGGAACTAGAAGGTTCAATCACGCCTTGGTCTAATAATTCCTGAACCTTCTCCAAAGATGTTCATCTTTGGAGGGGCAAATTTATAAGGGTGGGAGCGTACGACCTTGGAGTCAGTTAAGCGGATCTTATACTCCAAGAGATGTGTGGGCCCAAGGGCCGGAGTTAACACAGTGGGGAACTGCTCACACAACTGATCTAATGCGCACCGCTGGGACTGGGGGAGGTGGTCTCTAGATGTGTCCGGGGCACTCAACCTCTTGGATATCTTCCCTAGTTCCCTGATATCAAGGAAAGGGATTACAACTCCCATATTAAACTTAAAATAACACTGGTGCTCTTTGATGTCAACGACGAGACCACTTTTACAGATGAAATCGGCACCAATAATGCACTCAACTCCCAGAGCAAGAGAAACCAGAAAGCTCCACACCCAAGAAAATCCCTCAATTTTAAACTTAAAGGAAACTACCGGGAGATTGGCAGAATTTCCTGGGATGCTGTCCAGCACACTACCGAAGACTGTTCCGACTTTTTAATTAAACCCTGTCTTTCAAGATCCTCGCACACCCTGGATGATATGATTGATCTTGCTGATCCGGAGTCAACTAATGCTCTGAGTTGACTCCTTTTCAACTCCAACAGCAAGAAGGGGCATACAGAAGTGGGCTTGGAGGTTGTTTGGAGGACCTTGATGCCCGAACAGCTGGGACCTACAAATGGCCTGGAGGCGCGTACCCTAGAAGTCCCGTGACCGGGAGGAGAAGAGCTCTGACATATCTTCTCCTTTTTGCCCAGTTTCTGAATGAGAGCCTTGGACACCTTGGTTAGAGGGGGTTGGACTTGACCTGACCCTGGTACAGAATTGTCTTATGTGGCCCAATCTACCACACTAAAAAACAAGTCACTTTCGGTGAGACGACGCCTCTTGTTGCAGGAGTTCCTAATTTCAAAAACCTCAGCACCGTGTGGTGATGGAACAATTTGTCGGCCATGCGTCTCGTACTTTAATTCATCTTTTACACCTCAATCCCGGGACTCGTCAATCGCCTGGACATTTCTGGGAATCACACACAACCGGTCCAGGTCCGCAAAACAACATGGACGGTCCGCGAACACCAAACGGGATCTCTCTTGGGGAGTCGCCCAATAGAATTACTTGTATTATGTCCCTCTTGGGCAACCCCAACCTTAAAATCTGGGCAGTATTGCGTATACTATGAAAAAAGTGAGCCAACGCCTCTTCATTGGCCTGCACTCGATAGGAAAGATTAGGTCACAACTGGTCATGTCATCCACCGGGTATGAACGAGTCAACACCTCCCCATGGAGAGAGTCGATACTGCCGCCACGATGTAGAGTGTTGGTGACCAGCTCAGCCAGTGAACCCCGCCAATACGGATATATAAGGGACAAGAGGACATCATCGGACAGCCCCAGGAAATCCGCTAACTGTAGGACAATGTCCAAGAAAAGCAACAACTTGCCCTCCATCGACCACCGGAAGTTTCTGGAGAACGCCGGAAATAGGGTTGGGCAGTCTCTGGTAACATGCCCCCGCCAGAATTACACAATTCACTACCACAATCATAGCTTACAGAAGAAGAAAAACTTGATTTCCTTCAAGTGGCTCCAGAATACTCTATCGATGCAATGAAGGAGTGTATACTAAAGGCAGAGAGAGAGAGCTCCTCGAAATCACCAGAAGAAAACATCACGAACACAATGAATGTATAAGCTCACACTACGTAATCAACAAAAACTACACATCACATTTAAATATTAACAATCAATCTCATTTAACAAGTAACAAATACACCTGAGCTACAACAATTAAATAAATTTCAAAAATCGGTCCGTCGGTGCGTGATCAAAATTCCAAAATTTTATCAGTCTCATCGACTAATTACAACTCCAAGACATCTGGTCGGACCATCACCGCATTCATCAGTTAATCCATTATACCATAAGGTAATCCGTATTATAAAATGAGTACCTAGCTCCATAAATCATTGAAAAAACACAGAGACAAGAAGTACCAAGTCATTGCATAACCTGGTGTGCTACAGAGGATAAGTCCACACCCCACAAACTGAACGGGTCACAACCAAAACAGACAAGGACTGATGGAACCTGATCATGTCAAGAATTTTCTAAAATTTGTGTGTGTCGGCAGAATTATAAAGTACGTCCAATTTTACCCTTGACATAATATTAGTATCCCCACATAATCTATCTAACGCTCACTATTACAACAATAACGCTTACATACTAACACATGTTAACCCCAATAAATCTCTACTCATTTCATTTCAACATTCAATTCAATCTAAAATTCCATTAATTAATTAAATCAATCAAAATTTCAATTAATTTTCTTAAACGCATTTAATTCAAATCAATTTAAAAAATATTCAATCTAAAATCTCAACTGAGGCAAAATTTAAACTCTCTCAAAGTTCTTGTATATATTTTCCAACATCAATTCAGAGTATTGCAAGTCGTGACACCAGCATGACATGCCTAGACCCACACGCTAAGTTTTCAGCTAAAACCTATTACAGCTAGTCAACCATATATTCTATACAAATCCATACAATTCAATAAATCATGCTCTGTGCACCTTAATTGCATTGACCTTAATAAATAACCACGCTCTGCTTCCATTGAAACACCTCCCTTAAATTTTGTATACGTTTTTGTAAATTTTTTTTTTGAGGGGGTTTACTTAGTATTTAAGACTACGCACTCAACCTAGATGAAGCATAAAATGTGCCGGAACCCACGCTACCATTTGAAACATGTCTACTGGCTATGGTGACAGGACTTGCAGAATGAAATACTCATATAACAATAACAAAGTTCTTATTTATTGGTGTTTCTGTTTCTTTTATAAATTTATAACAATTATAAATTTGACATTGTATAACAATTATACTCTTTAAAGCTGTAATAATGTTTCTTTACATACACAAGTCTGCATACAGCAATGTATATCTACACAATAATTGAGTACACTTGAATCTGGTTGTTGAATACTCTGAGGTTGCAACTCATACAGACATTTAAGTTGACTAACATGCTTAGAGATATGCAAATATAACATGACACCAGTTATTTATAAGATATTATTATTTAGACACCAATTATTTATAAGATATTATTATTTATACACCAATTATAATACGATATTAGAGAATTATCTCATTGAGATCTCTTAAGTACAATGCATTAGATCAGCCAGCTCATTTAACAGTTCACACATGTGCTACTATAGTTATACATTATTAACCCCCTTGAGAAAAAAATATACACATACATACATATACCACAATACATTTAACATACACATACTGCCCACAATTAATTCAAGTAACTATCTTGGCTTAAACCCCCCTTGCTGGTAACACCACATCAATATCTCCCCAAAGTGTAACATCAATTCATCCAAAAAAATAACGCAATGTCCCCTGTAAAGTATTATAACAGCAATTCATAATGAACCCAAATACAGTGTCGGTGTGCTCAGGAAGAAATCATCAATATAGAATTAAGAACTCATTAAATCCGTTTTAAGATTCATATCTCCGAAATGTGTGGGTTAATCATCTATCCCACTAGATTATTTAAGACTGAAAAGCTACATAAGGGGACTCGTATCACCCATTCATACCCAGCTATATTTAAACAGTGTTCATGCGACTTTGAATTTAAGTTGCTCACTCAGATATATATATATATATATATATATATATATATATATATATATATAATAACTCAACTACTCTCTACAGTGTTGAATAATAAGATGTAAGTAAATTCATTTACTGTTGTATTCCACTATTTCCACCATTTGCTCCCTCCTCGGCGCTCAAAACCAGTGACGTAATTCGGAGCTGCCAACTGTCGCTCCGACCGCTTTGCTGTGCTATCGTATCTTTTAATTTTATCAGTAATAATAATGCAAAAAAACCAAACAGACATACTCCTTTAATCAATCTTTATTCAAACGAATTGATCAATTACTTTTTTTTTTTTTTTTTTACAAATTGTGACAAAATTATGTCGTCTTCGTTCATAAGTTGGTAGTTACTAATAACTATGCTGGGATCAACCTCGATAATGATGCTCATTGTTTTTATTCTATTAAATAAAATAATCTCAGGGCGTATTCGGTTCGAATGTTATTGTTAAACAATTAATACAACTCTTCAAATCAAAATACAAAATTTACAAGATAAGGATATAAAAAGGTTCTGATGGTTTTATAGTGCAAACTAGTAGTTGTTGTGGTTGTGTTGTCCACAGTTCTAGGTTATGAAAAGTTTTAGGTATTTATTAGTTGTCGTTTAGTTTTTTGGTATTCAAAAGGTGTAATAATCAATTTGTGTTATCTTCAAGTGTTCTTTAGTGTTGGTGTATATTATAGTATATGTGGTTTTTTATTGTTTAGTTTTCTAAGTGGTTCATGTGCTCAGATGTGGGTGTTGTTGTTAAATAAGTTTATAAAATTATACAGATTCACCCAGATCCTCTTCTTTTATTCATTCAGGGCAAAGATGGAGTCCAAATCTTCCTTAATTCTTCTTCCAGGATTTAAATTCTTCCGAATTGGGGTCTTGTTGGTCTTGGGTTCCTCTAATGTTCTTCAATAACTGTCCTGATTCGTTTTACTATGTTTGGTATAGGTTTCCTCTTATTAAAATATAATTAGCTAAGAAGGTATAAAAACGCGTCTGTTTTCAATGATGGTTGTTAAAGAAGTTTTTATTTTATTTATCTGAATTTTCGGTTGCTAAGGTAAAACTTGAAATCTGGTTGGTTGATTCAGATATACATTGTCATACAAATTCATTATTTTATTGCATGAACTTGCCCAAAACTTTTAAATTAGTATAACTTTGTTATACTAATTGGGAATTTAAAACTAATAGCATCATTATTTTGGTCTTAACATTTGTGACACATAGACACCAAACATGCCTATTTTTGCTTAAGAAATTCTGATGTTACATTTTTGCTATTTGAATTTTCTTAAATAATTTAAAACTGATTATTTCGATTCCATATTTACTGTATATACTATTAATTATAAAACTATCCATATTACAACATTTGTTTTATAAAATTCTAAATGTATTTCCTAAAATTTACAAAATTCCAAAGTTTTTTATAGGCCTAGGTCTTGACATGTTAAATTTCTATTTTCTGTTATTGTAACACCTATTAACTACGCAACTACCATCAAAACTACTCCCTATAATGCTATTAGTATTATTATTTAAAATTACAACAATAATTATTACTGGAACATTATAAAAAACATACTTCACATTTTGTGATCAAACAAATCTGTATATGCCTGGTTACATAAATCCTACATAAGACATATCATCCACTCATTACCTAACAAAACTATAAATAACATAAACACAACTTTCTTCTTACTTTCAAACATTAAAGGAAAAAGTTTAATAATTTAATAATAATTTTATATCTTTCTATTTGTCTTACACAGTTCAGCCATTGCTGTACTAGGTACTTTTACTGGTTTTTTCATCTTGTCATATACATTTGATAATTATTATTTCTTAAGCCTTGTTTACACATGGATTGGCATTTCTATATTTTTGTCCATATTTTATTATTTGTTTTTATTACACAATAATCTCTTCTTTGATTGTACAGTATTTATTTTATAACATTAGGTCCACCATTAATCACACTATTTTAATTGTATGTTTCCATGTATCTATAATGATTGTGTTCTTGTATTATTCAATTATATTGGTTAGTTAACATTTTGCTAGTATTTTTTTTTTACGTTCTATTGTGTATTTGGGCCTATTATCCCTCAATTTGTATTTTGATTATTTCTATATTGTATGATACATTTAACAAAACAATTTGTTTTACTGATAGTAATGGTCCATAATGCTGTCTGGCTTCGTAGGTATTATTATTGTAATTGGTCGAATTTTATCTCATCATCTGGGTATTTTCCATCATTTTACCTAAACATTAATTTGGGTACGGTCAGTTATAGTCTAAGTCAGTCTAAAGTTGTTATTTGTTCATCTTCACTATCATTTTTAAAAGATATGTTTCTTCTTGTTAAGTTTCTTATCCATGATCTTCATTAAATCTGGTACGATATCAAGCTATGCCAAATGTAATGTTACATAACACCCTGCCACCAAATTTGATTATTTTAATAAAATAATATATTTTGTTGAAATTATCAATTATCTTATCTTTCATATTAGCACTTATTATCCTTTTTATGATCTGGTATAATTGTCTTTAATTATAAGTGTTCTATCCCTGGAACATGTTACCTCCCTAACAAATTAATCATTATCACATATATCTTGGAATCAGTCGGGGGGTCTCTTGACCTAATACCCCGCTGTCCTTATAATACATAATACATCAATAATATCGATTGCTGAAGCTATCTCATCAGTCAATCACATTTGATAATAACTGGTCTATTCACGACTAAATCAAATAAAAATAATATAATAATATATTCTTGGGATGGTTCACTCAGTTTAAATTCTCAGATCTAAATATTTCTTTCCATTGATTCCTTCAGACGTTCATTTTCTTGTGGCGATATTAATAACATTTTTTTTCTTAATTGGTACTGTTATAAAGTAATAATAGCTTTTTTGCTATTCCTTCCTTAGAACTTGGCAATTCGTGGTTTTCTAACAATACTTTATCTCCAATCTTGTACTGGATTATCTTCTGTTGAACTATTTTGTATTTTTTCCTTCTTTTCTCCACTTGCTCATTCAGTTTGCTGTGGAATCTCACGTTGTCGAACTGGTAATCTGGGTTGTTTGGGAAGTTGATTATTTCAATAATTTCTCGGGGTGGTGGTCTTTCATGCATTATAGTATATGGAGTATCTTGTATTGATTCATGGTAAACTAAGTTGATAAAGCTTGCTGTTTGTGTAATGTAGTCACTCCACTTCTGGTGTTTATCGAAACAATAGGTCCTGAGGATCCTGCCGACCTCCCTCAGTACTCTTTCCGCCGGATTGCTATTTGGGTGATAGACAGATGGTTTATATGTCTTGACACCTAGGTCTAACAAAGTCTCCTTCCATACCCTTCCTGGGAATTGAGTTCCGTGATCTGTATTAATTGACTTTGGAGTTCCTAATTCTGGTATGTATTGTTGGGTTACTATTTGCAGAATCTTTTTTTTAGTTGCCAGATTAATGGAGTACAGTTTTGTAATTTGGAGTAATGGTCGAACATGATTATAATGAATTTATATTGTTTTCTCCCTCCATACGAGGTAACGGTCCACACACATCCAAAAATACTCTCTCTAATTTACCAGTCGATGTAATTGGCTGCATTATTCCTTCTGTTTTCTCGTTATTGCATTTTGCCAACTGACAGATGTGGCACTGCCGAATACATTCTCTAACTCTCCGGTTGATATTCTTAATGTGTGTTCCTCAAGTGCTTTCATCACTTTTAATGCACCCATATGCCCATATCGACTATGGTAGTCCAGTATTAATTCTTTTTCTAATGCTTTAGGTATCACTATCTTCCATGATCCTTGGTTATTATTTGGTTTGTAAGATAATATGTCTTCATGTAGACAGTAATATGCAGTAATTTTTTCATCCTGTTGGATCAGTCTTGCCTAAAATTGTGATTTTTGTATCCTCTGTTTGTTGTTGCGAAATTGCTTTCATGATGTTTTTCAAATCTGATTTGTTTTTTATGATAGTGTATGCCTTGACGATTGTCTCCTTTTCCCCTTCAAAAGCTTATTGTTCTATGTTAATTCGGGACTATATATCTGCAGCAATATTCTGTTTTCCTGGAACATCCTCCCAATTTATATGGCATTCCTGTAGTGCAAGTATCCACCTTGTCAATCTGCCATGGTTAAGCTTGCAATTTTTTAAGAAAGTTATTGACTTATGGTTACTTCTCACAGTTATCGGATATCCAAGAATATAGGTTCTGAATTTTCCACAAGCGAATACAACGCTTAATAACTCCTTTTCCGTTACACTATAATTGCGTTCATATCCATTAAGTATTCTGCTTGCAAAACTCACTACCTGATGGTTCCCTCACTATCTTCTTTATACAATACAGATCCTAAACTTATATCACTGGCATCGCAGTTCATGAAGAATGGTTGGTCGAAATTAGTATGTTTTAATATAACTGAATTTAAGAAATTATGCTTGATCATTTGGAGTAAGTTGTCTTGTTCCTGTCCCCATGACCACTTGTTCTTGGAGGATAATTGTGGAGAAAACTTCGCTGTCAGTTCAGAATAATTTCTCTGAAACTTCCTATAGTAATTACAAAGTCCCAGAAATGATTGAAGTTGCTTTTTATTTTTAGGACTTGGGAACTTCTGTATAGCTTCTATCTTCTCATTGGATGGTGTTATTCCTTGTCTTGATAAGTTAAAACCCAGAAACTGGACTTCACTGGCGATAAGTTTGGATTTTTGAAGCTTTAGGGTGACGTTATTGTCTGATCATTTTTGTAATACCTGCCCTACTCTGTCACAATGGTCTTCCCAATTCGCTGAAGTAATCAACCTGTCATCAACATAGACTGTGGTAAATGGAATAGTATCTGGACCCAACACCTGGTCCATACATCTTACGAATACAGCTACTGAGTTTACCAGTCCAAACGGTAGTCTCTTGAACTGGTAGTTCCTCTCTTCGAAAATAAAGGCGACGTACTTTCAACTATCTGGGTGTAACTCCACCTGCCAATACCCACAAACAGTATCCCAGGTGCTGATAAATTGTATGCCATTAAATTTTTTCAGTATCTCCTCAATCTCTCCGGGAGGTGTTCTGTCATTAACTATGATCTTGTTGATCTCTCTAGCATCCAAACAGAGTCGTACTTTGCCATCTTTCTTGGCAACGGCTATTAACGGACTAGTATATGGGGAACAGCTATACTCAATAATATCTTCTGCTATCATTTTGTCTAGTTCAGTCCTCACTGCTTCTTTTAATGCATAAGCAATGGGATATGATTTCTTATTAAAATTTACAGGCTCCTTGAATTGTAGTGTAAATTGATAATTTTTTACTTTGCCAGGTACATCAGAGAAAACATAGCGGTAATTATTATATACTGATATTAACTTTTCTATTTGTTGTGTAGTTAAATTACATTCATTTTGTTCTGACCGAAATTGTCGGATCTCTTCTAATTTTTCCAACCATAAACTGTCTTCACTCCCAAAGTATTCCCTTCTGATATTCCATGAATCATCTTGATCATTATTGAATTTTCTTATACTATTAATACTACTGCATGAAGGTACATTTTCTTATTTTCTACTAATTTTGCTGTCCATTCTATATTATCCATTTTTAATTACACTATGGCCCGTCTCATGTCAATTATTGCTGAATATTTTCTCAAAATACCACAGCCTATTAGTAGATTAAATGGTAGGTTACTAGCTATTAGAAAAATCAGAGGTATAGCTATATTTCCGCTGGTCACTGCTAATGATACCTGTTTTCTTATTGACTTGTTTTGCTTTCTGGTGGTTCCAATTAAAATTATATTCTGGATTGGTAGAGTCGGTAAGATGATCTTACTTAATTTTTGAATTTTGTGGTATTCATTGTTATCGATTAATGACACGTTTGCGCCCGTATCTACCATGAATCTTGTGTCTAGTCCATTTACTTAGGCGATAATATAGGCAATCTCATTATTCGAATTATTGTTCGTTATTGTATCTTCATTTAGCAATTCTTCTCTCACATTTTTTAAAAAATGATTATGCACTATTGTAATGGTATTGTCAGTCGTTTTGTCTCGTCCTAGTAAGTATCCAAATTGTCGGTTCAGTGATGGGACCTGTTGGTTTCTCACTGCCGCGGTCCGTTTAAATCAGGGCTGATCTCCTCGGTCCTGTTGTCTGGTTTACCGGGTCTGTCTCTATTATGTAATTCTTGTATCTCAATGGCGTTATTATTGAACGTCACTATGTTTCTGTTACTCATGTCATCCTCGCAGCTCCTACTACGCCTATGTTCATCCCGGTAGCGTTGGTTATTCTCCTCCTTAAAACGTCTCTCCCGGTTCCCATTATAATTCATTCGTTCCTGGTATGAACGTCTTCCCATATCTATATCTTCGGTGCTCACATAATTCACATGCCTTCGATATGTTTGGTTTTGGTTGTTATAATTGCCATTATTATTCTGCCTATATCGGTTATCGTAATTGTTTTGATGACCTCGGTTGTTCTGGTAATGATTGTCTCTATCATTGGCACGCTGGTATCCGTTATTATTATTCGTAGGAGAGCTACGGTAAAAGTGGCTATTGTTATTGTTGTTATTATTCATCGAATTATTCTGTTGATAGTTGTTATTGTTATTATTATTTTGGTAACTACGTTGATAGTGGTTACCATTGTTGTTGTTGTAATTATTATTATTTGGTCTATTCCCGTTGTTTTAATATCGAGCGTCGCGGCGACCATTATTTCTATCCATCTCGTCGCTCCTTCGTCTGTATTGGAGGAAGCTCTTCTCTTGTTCCATTTCCGCTAACAATGCCGACATCTCCTCAATGGTTTGTATCCGTCCGTTTATTTGGCCTCTCCTAATTTCTCCACCATAGTGATAAGCCAATAGCCTCACTAAACATTCAGTAGGAATTGCAGGCTCTAAATGTCTGGCTATGTTGATCTTACCCAGAAAGTATGTGGTCGGAGTTTGTTTGCCGTGTAGATCATATCGGCCCAATCCTATGTCACTTCTTCTCATGTGTTGTGTGGCATCAGAGCAGTATTTGGATTTAAATTGTCTTTTAATTCTTGAAAATTTTGTATATTCGGCCGCATCGCCGTCCACCAATTATCATAGACTTCTCTGAACATTTCGTCCAGCACACTACTAATTACAACCCATCTGTCTTCTCCGGTTTTTGCTATTTTTTCTTCTACCTCTTCTACGAATAGCATAGGGTTTTTTCTATAATTCTGGAAGTTGATAACTTCTCGGTTTTCCTCACATGTGGTACGGGCACCGGTACATTGTCTGTTTCTTAGAGAGTTGATTTCATCTCTATGGGCAGTTTTTTGGTCTTGTACCCGACTAAGACTAGTACCTATGCTTTCTAATCTTTCTCCCATCACTGCTTGGTTTGTTTGTATATTTCCTATTCGTCCATTCGTTTCTTCCCGGATGCTCAGTATCTCTTGGTTCATCCGCTCACACTTTTCCTCGGTCTCGGATTCTACCCTTTTAATTTTGGTCACCGGTTCTTCTAGCTTCTTGTCCCATTCTTCCTGCAATTGCCAGTTATTAATTTCCATCTTGTTATCCCACTCTTCTTTTAATGACTCTTTGTGTTCATCTAATTTTTTCATGGTTTCCTGGTAATTTCCCTTCAATTCTTCCCTCAATGCTCTATTATTTTCGTCTATTTTCTCGTCCATTTTCCTGCTATTCTCTTTCAATTCTCCCATCTTTTCATCCATTTTCTTATTAGTCTCTTCCAATTTTCGGCTCAATTCCTCCTTTGTCTGTTTATTATCACTCTTTATTTCCTCCATAGACTGTTTATTGTCCTTTTTTAATTCCTCCATCTTCTTACTCAAGTCTACCTTCATTGCGTTCATTAGTTTCTTATTACTCTCCTCCGTTTTCTTACCAGTTTCCTGCATTAATTCCATCATACGTTTAATCTTTTCTTGCATCTTCTCGCTTTCTGTTTGTGTGGGTTCTTCTGGTTGTTTCTCCTGAGCCTTCCTTATTATAGTTTCTACTTCCTCAACCGGTGTTGCTCCTTGTCTTCCATGCTTAATTCGCTTTCTTTCTCGGTTTCAGCCGTCCGTTTGCGCGATGTTTCCCGTTTCCTGATTTTCGTTTATTTTTCGTTGTTTGATTATAAATTATATTTTAATTTATTGCCTCACACGTTGGTTTTCCAATTTATAACCCAACTACTCTGTATAGTGTTGAATAATAAGATGTAAGTAAATTCGTTTCCTGTTGTATTCCACTATTTCCGCCGTTCGCTCCCTCCTCGGCGCTCAAAACCAGTGACCTAATTCGGAGCTGCCAACTGTCGCTCCAAATAAAATAAAATAATCTCAGGGCGTATTCGGTTCGAATGTTATGGTTAAACAATTAATACAACTCTTAAAATCGAAATACAAACTTTACAAGATAAGGATATAAAAAGGTTCTGATGGTTTTATAGTGCAAACTAGTAGTTGTGGTTGTGTTGACCACAGTTCTAGGTTATGAAAAGTTTTAGGTATTTATTAGTTGTCGTTCAGTTTTTTGGTACTCAAAAGGTGTAATAATCAATTTGTGTTATCTTCAAGTGTTCTTTAGTGTTGGTGTATATTATAGTATATATGGTTTTTTATTGTTTAGTTTTCTAAGTGGTTCGTGTGCTCAGATGTGGGTGTTGTTGTTAAATAAGTTTATAAAATTATACAGATTCACCCAGATCCTCTTCTTTTATTCGTTCAAGACGAAGATGGAGTCCAAATCTTCCTTAATTCTTCTTCCAGGATTTAAATTCTTCTGAATTGGGGTCTTGTTGGTCTTGGGTTCCTCTAATGTTCTTCAATAACTGTCCTGATTCGTTTTACTATGTTTGGTATAGGTTTCCTCTTATTAAAATATAATTAGCTAAGACGTTATAAAAACGCGTCTGTTTTCAATGATGGTTGTTAAAGAAGTCCTCCTTTTATTTATCTGAATTTTCGGTTGCTAAGGTAAAACTTGAAATCTGGTTGGTTGATTCAGATATACATTGTCATACAAATTCATTATTTTATTGCATGAACTTGGCCAAAGGAATTTAAAACTAATAGCATCATTATTTTGGTCTTAACATTTGTGACACATAGACACCAAACATGCCTATTTTTGCTTAAGAAATTCTGATGTTACATTTTTGCTATTTGAATTGTCTTAAATAATTTAAAACTGATTATTTTGATTGCATATTTACTGTGTATACTATTAATTATAAACCTATCCATATTACAACATTTGTTTTATAAAATTCTAAATGTATTTCCTAAAATTTACAAAATTCCAAAGTTTTTATAGACCTAGGTCTTGACATGTTAAATTTCTATTTTCTGTTATTGTAACACGTATTAACTATGCAACTACCATCAAAACTACTCCCTATAACTTTATTAGTATTATTATTTAAAATTACAACAATAATTATTACTGGAACATTATAAAAAACATAATTCACATTTTGTGATCAAACAATCTGTATATGCCTGGTTACATAAATCCTACATTTGATAATTATTATTTCTTAAGCCTTGTTTACACATGGATTGGCATTTCTATATTTTTGTCCATATTTTATTATTCGTTTTTATTACACAATAATCTCTTCTTTGGTTGTACAGTATTTATTTTATAACATTAGGTCCACCATTAATCATACTATTTTAATTGTATGTTTCCATGTATCTATAATGATTGTGTTCTTGTATTATTCAATTATATTGGTTAGTTAACATTTTGCTAGTATTTTTTTTTTACGTTCTATTGTGTATTTGGGCCTATTATCCCTCAATTTGTATTTTGATTATTTCTATATTGTATGATAATTTAACAAAACAATTTGTTTTACTGATAGTAATGGTCCATAATGCTGTCTGGCTTCATAGGTATTATTATTGTAATTGGTCGAATTTTATCTCATCATCTGGGTATTTTCCATCACTTTACATAAACATTAATTTGGGTACGGTCAGTTATAGTCTGTCAGTCTAAAGTTATTATTTGTTCATCTTCACTATCATTTTTAAAAGATATGTTTCTTCGTGTTAAGTTTCTTATCCATGATCTTCATTAAATCTGGTACGATATCAAGCTATGCCAAATGTAATGTTACAATGTGTGTGTGTGTGTGTGTGTGTGTGTGTGTGTGTGTGTGTGTGTGTGTGTGTGTGTGTGTGTGTGTGTGTGTGTGTGTGTGTGTGTGTGTGTGTGTGTGTGTGTGTGTGTGTGTGTGTAAATATTCCTCCTTTACATGAGTTAATAAAAAAAAAAATTTGTGGGAAAAAAGAACCAACTTCGAAAAACGCACTAAGAAGTATGAAATAATCGATAAAAAACGCACTAAAGAGTATGAAATAATCAATAAAAAACGCACTAAAAAGTATTAAATAATCGATAAAAAGTATGAATAATCATAAAAACCTTTTTGAAGTCGGCGCCGTATTTCAAACTGACTTATAGAATTTTGCTCACGAATACAAATTAGAGCTTATATTGTATTGGGTCCAAGTGTAAACTGTAAGCAACTAAGAACACACAGTGCTGAGTATACAGTACCATATATAGGTTCTTTTTGTTCAAAAAAATTTTTTTATTCAGGAGACTGCATGAGACACAGACGTAAGTTCTTCAATGAAAACTCAATTTATCGGTCGATAATTCGCGTAGTTGTTAGTCTTTTAATTTATACCTATTCTTAAGGCAGAATTGCAATAGAGCTGCAATTTATATTTAACCTTGTGTTAAGTTGCGTCTGAGCCTTCACCGAGTGTGGTTGTATAGTGCTTTATTGCGGGAATGTTTATCTTACGTGTTCCGCGAAGTACAATCAGTGCTCGCCGTTATATATTTACTGTCTTGTGTTATGTACGTGTGCATGTGTGTGCTATCAATATGTAGTAATTGTGTTTCTATCTCTTTCTACGTTGCGGTTTAGACGTTGTAAACAGCGGACCTCAGTTCAGTGCAGTCTCTTAGTGAACTGGTTGTTATCTCTGTTTTTGTTCGGTATTGTTTGTTGCTTGTGATCACTTTCAATGTGCTTTCTTGTATGATTGTTCATTCCACGGATGCTCTTATCTCCGGTGGTGTGTGCGTGAGTCTGTATGTGGGTGAGTGTGTGATAGTGGGTGTGCAGGGGACTGCTTGAACCGGTCTGTGCTGTGGTGTATAGTAACAGCCAGCTTGAATGCATTCCATAGAGTTGATAAGATAAATACTAATTAATTACTGACGACCGCCTGCAACTTAGCCATAAAAGATTCTACTTTAGGCCTGTAAAGGGTTATATAAAATTATACTAATCTCATCAACGAACTGACGTGATTCGAGCAATTTAATAATGGTCATGACCGTCATATTGATCGTGTAATAATCGACTTCGAAAAATGGACTAAGAAGTATATATATAATCATTTATAATATATATACTCAGCACTGTGTGTTCTTAGTTGCTTACAGTTTACACTTGGACCCAATCCAATATAAGCTCTAATTTGTATTCGTGAGCAAATTACGTTTGAAATACGGCGCCGACTTCAAAAAGGTTTTTATCGATTATTCATACTTTTTATCGATTATTACAAACTTTTTAGTGCGTTTTTTATCGATTATTTCATACTTTTTAGTGCGTTTTTTATTGATTATTTCATACTTTTTAGAGCGTTTTTTTTATCGATTATTTCATACTGTTTAGTGCGTTTTTCGAAGTCGGTTCTTTTTTCCTATTGACATGGAAACATGGGTCAGCCAACAAAAAAAGCCGCGCGTATGAAGAAAAACCGTTTGCACAAAACGCAAGAGTCAAAATCTGAGCGCCTTTCTCGAGTGAAGAAGAAAATGGCAGACGTTCGCCGTGAAGAGTTTCCCAGCAAATATGTGGAGAGACTCGCATGGATGTGAAAATACATGAATTATAGATATTCGAAGGAGACAGAACAGGAAAAAAATACACCGACTTAATCGAGCACACCATCGACTATCAAATGAATCAACAGAAGAACGGTCACACCGTCTTTCCTTGATTCAGAAACGCCTTTCAAATAAGACTCCCGATGAACGAGCACATCGCCTCTCATTGATTCATAACCGGCTTTCAAATGAGACTGCTGAAGAATGTTCACAACGACTATCTAACGTACGTAAACGTAATAATGACATCCAGCAGAACGAGATGCCTGATGAGAGAAGTAGTCGCTTACAACGAATGCGTGAAACAATCAGCAAGAAAAGGCAGTCATTCGATACATCCGATTTCAAGAAAGCAATCAATATATTTTGCGATGTGCCCTGTGCAATATGTAAAAAGACTATATCCACAACAGCGGTGCAATTTGAAGACAACTCAATTGTCATCAATGATACATTCAGATCTAGTTGAATTGAGGAGTGTTGTGGCCTGCTCTCGCTATGCAACTAATCTTAAAAAACGAAAAATTCCACCTCAAGCCTTCTGGAATAAAATGGAAATATCATCTGGGCCTGAAGAATTGGCCAATTTATCAGACTTTGAGCAGAGACTCCTGAGCAGAATTGTGCCTCATCTCAAAATCATTAAAGTTCACAATCGATTCAGTCAAGATTGGTGCAGAGGGCAAATTATTCTATTTGCGCAAGATGTTGTTGAATTGGCTGAGCAACTTCCGCTACAATTGAGCCAAGCTGGAATTGTTATAGTGGCAGAAAGTCTGGAAAATCATCAGCGCATAAGACAACTGAAAGTCGACATTCACAAATTAAAAGTAGCCTTGCAGTGGCTAATGAAGAATAATCCTCTGTATCATGATGTGGTTCCATTCTTCCCCGATAATATTGACGTTGCTCAACTAGCACAAATTGTTGGTGATCCTATAATTAGGAATCCAGATGAAGATATTCAAGGAGTAGAACCTGATACGATGAGTAGATACGTAAATTTGTCGGAGAACGTGTCAATTTTGCGTGGTGTATTCCATCAATCCAACGACAGATTTGGTATCAGTTCTCGTGGAAATCAATGTACAGCAATAGCAGCGATTGCTTGCATTGCATTTTGTCTACTCGATCCGAATAAGTGGTGTGCAAGTGATATCGACTATGTATTCGTTATGGGAGATAGGTTATACCGAGAATGTATAGCGAACCGGGTCGCTCCTGATCCAGCGGAAGAGAATACCGAATATTTGCGGGTGACAGAGCTCCAATCTCATACGACATATAACAATCGTAATGTTGACATCCATGTTTGTGATGAACTTGCTTTAGATGGCCATCTCATTAACGATGATACTGATGCTGGATTTCCAAACTTGAAAAATGCTCTAACCACGTTTTTCTCTGAATATACATGTGGAATACTGTAACATTACATTTGGCATAGCTTGATATCGTACCAGATTTAATGAAGATCATGAAAAGAAACTTAACAAGAAGAAACATATCTTTTAAAAATGATAGTGAAGATGAACAAATAGCAACTTTAGACTGACTTAGCCTATAACTGACCGTACCCAAATTAATGTTTAGGTAAAGTGATGGAAAATACCCAGATGATGAGATAAAATTCGACCAATTACAACAATAATACCTACGAAGCCAGGCAGCATTATGGACCATTACAAATTGTTTTGTTAAATGTATCATACAATATAGAAATAATCAAAATACAAATTGAGGGATAATAGGCCCAAATACACAATAGAATGTAAAAAAAAAAAAAAAATGTTAACTAACCAATATAATTGAATAATACAAGAACACAATCATTATAGATACAGTAGTCTCGCTTATGTGAATGTCGACTTTCAGTTGTCTTATGCGCTGATGATTTTCCAGACTTTCAGCCACTAGAACATAAACGGGAACGCAGAACGTCGGATAAGCGAAAATGTCGGATAATAGGAAGGTGTTAAGAAAAAGCCTATTAAACGTCAAACTGTGTTATAATTTCAAACTGTTATAATTTTACACATTACGAACCTAATAATCATGTTTTACAACAAAACAACAGAAAAAATTTACTGAAAAAATGAACTTACAGTTACAGAATTGTCTGAAGTTAAATACGCTTAAAAAGTTCAGTTCTGTGATGATTTAAAGACATTTTTGATTGTAGTTTGCTTTACTGACGAGTGCCATTTCTTCGCTGCCAAGTCTCGCCATCTTTGCAGCATCATTATGTCAATTCCTGTAGCTTCTTCTTGTTGCTCAATGTATTTAATTGCAGTTTCTAGAGCCTTAACTCCGTCGTTATGTGAAATTGTGAGAGGCTCAACAGTTGGTGCTTGATTTTGATCTTCAATTTCGTTGTCATCGCAATTGACAAGAGCGTCAATTTCTCCATCAGTTACATACTGATCATCATCCTTCATCCAACTTTCAATTTCTTGCAAAGATGCATCCTCACATCCAGGGATACGTTGCACTAAAGGTAGAATGGTTTCTTTGGTTTCATCTGTGCTTTCCGTTTCCATACTTTCATCATCACCTAGCAGCTTCTTCCATGATTTGGCAATTGTTGGAGCCCATATGTCAGCCCAGGCCCTTGCAACCCAATAAGCAACATCCTTTACATTGATGCGTTTCAATTTTTCAATCATGTCTTGTCCTTCTTCAATTTCTTCTATCACTGTGGACAGTAGCTTCCTGCGATAGTTCCTTTTTATCGTTTCCAAAACGCCCTGATCCACAGGTTGGCATATGGCGGTTACATTGGGGGGCAAAAACATTGCCTTAATGTCACCATCTGCATCAGGGTGCGTTGGAGCATTATCTACCAACAAAACTGCTTTTCTGGGTAAATTATTTTCTTTCAAAAACTTCTCTGTTGAAGGAATGAATTTCTTAAAAAACCAGTCTTTGAAATTTTCACTGCTCATCCATGTGCTTTTCTGACTGTAGTATTTTACAGGAAGAACGTTTTTTGAAACTGTTTTAAAGGCTCTAGGATTTTTGGACTTTCCAATCATTGCAAGGTCCATTTTGAGGTTTGCTGTAGCATTGCTGCATGCTAAAATTGTCCGTCTTTCCTTACTACAGTTGTAACCAGGGGCTGCCGCTTCAGTTCTGGCTGCAAGACTCTTACTAGGTAGGCCCTAACATTTTGTAATTAAGGCCTGACTCATCACAGTTAAATATCTGATCACCCGTTAGGCTTTCAGTTTCAATAAATTCCTGAAATCTTTTCTTGAATCCTTCCATTTCTTCAAAATTCGATGATAGTTTTTCACCACAAACATTAACTGGCGGATACCGTAGCGTTCCTTCCATCGGTCGAGCCAATCGACACTTGCTGTGAAATCTGGGTCCCTTTCATTGAATTCATTACGAAAATGCAACGCCTTTTGCTGTAAAATAGCCCCTGAAATAGGCACACATTTGTCCCTGAACTGTGTAAACCAAACATACAAAGCTTCACTAACTTTTTCATAGTCACATTTTTTCATAGTTTATCTTTCTTTTAATGCACCCTCTGTAAATCTTGATGCACACCATTTTTCTATTTCAATTCTTTTTTTTACAGCCTCCTACTATTACCCGT
Source organism: Magicicada septendecula (assembly GCA_034769895.1). Lineage (NCBI taxonomy): Eukaryota > Metazoa > Arthropoda > Insecta > Hemiptera > Cicadidae > Magicicada > Magicicada septendecula. Next base: position 203,004,606 of record CM068373.1, on the reverse strand, counting down.
CCAATGCCAAAGTTATCAGCAGGCGTTGTCTTTTCTGCATTGTCTCTCCCTTGTCCAGTCTCTTGATTGCCTCAAGTTTTTGTTCCATCGATACAACATTCTTTCTTTTCGTCGCCATACTTCGTAAATTTCCACTTTTAAACAACACAACAACGTTTGTCAAATTAACACACACAGACACATACACATGTAACAGACGATAAACCGATCCGCATACAATGATAAACTGCACTGCACTGAGTAGTGAGTTGTGACGGTCAGTGGGAGAGGGTGGGACGAATGACAGACACATGAGTCATAGTGTAGACTTTACAGTCGGGGTAACTAAGTAGCTGCGGTAGAGTCGGGAGCAACAAAAAATAGACTACGCTCACGCTCGCAACTTGCAGTTCTTGTTGCCAATTAATGCATATGTTGATGTATTTTTTTTGCGGTGGGACATCGGATAATACGGAATGTCGGATAAGCGAAGGTCGGATAACCGAGACTCTACTGTATATGGAAACATGCAATTAAAATAATGTGATTAATGGTGGACCTAATGTTATAAAATAAATACTGTACAACCAAAGAAGAGATTATTGTGTAATAAAAACAAATAATAAAATATGGACAAAAATATAGAAATGCCAATCCATGTGTAAACAAGGCTTAAGAAATAATAATTATCAAATGTCTATGACAAGATGAAAAAACCAGTAAAAGTACCTAGTACAGCAATGGCTGAACTGTCTAAGACAAATAGAAAGATATAAAATCATTATTAAACGATTAAACTTTTTCTTTTAATGTTTGAAAGTAAGAATAAAGTTGTGTTTATGTTATTTATAGTTTTGTTAGGTAATGAGTGGATGATATGTCTTATGCAGGATTTATGTAACCAGGCATATACAGATTGTTTGATCACAAAATGTGAATTTTTTTTTATAATGTTCCAGTGATAATTATTGTTGTAATTTTAAATAATAATACTAATAGAATTATAGGGAGTAGTTTTGATGGTAGTTGCATAGTTAATACGTGTTACAATAACAGAAAATAGAAATTTAACATATCAAGACCTAGGTCTATAAAAACTTTGGAATTTTGTAAATTTTAGGAAATACATTTAGAATTTTATAAAACAAATGTTGTAATATGGATAGGTTTATAATTAATAGTACACACAGTAAATATGGAATCGAAATAATCAGTTTTAAATTATTTAAGAAAATTCAAATAGCAAAAATGTAACATCAGAATTTCTTAAGCAAAAATAGGCATGTTTGGTGTCTATGTGTCACAAATGTTAAGACCAAAATAATGATGCTATTAGTTTTAAATTCCCAATTAGTATAACAAAGTTATACTAATTTAAAAGTGTTGGCCAAGTTCATGCAATAAAATAATGAATTTGTATGACAATGTATATCTGAATCAACCAACCAGATTTCAAGTTTTACCTTAGCAACCGAAAATTCAGATAAATAAAATAAAAACTTCTTTAACAACCATCATTGACAACAGACGCGTTTTTATACCTTCTTAGCTAATTATATTTTAATAAGAGGAAACCTATACCAAACATAGTAAAACGAATCAGGACAGTTATTGAAGAACATTAGAGGAACCCAAGACCAACAAGACCCCAATTCAGAAGAATTTAAATCCTGGAAGAAGAATTAAGGAAGATTTGGACTCCATCTTCGTCCTGAACGAATAAAAGAAGAGGATCTGGGTGAATCTGTATAATTTTATAAACTTATTTAACAACAACACCCACATCTGAGCACACAAACCACTTAGAAAATTAAACAATAAAAAACCACATACACTATAATATACAACAACACTAAAGAACACTTGAAGATAACACAAATTGATTATTACACCTTCTGAATACCAAAAAACTGAACGACAACTAATAAATATCTAAAACTTTTCATAACCCAGAACTGTGGACAACACAACCACGACTACTAGTTTGCACTATAAAACAATCAGAACCTTTTTATATCCTTATCTTGTAAAGTTTGTATTTCGATTTTAAGAGTTGTATTAATTGTTTAACCATAACATTCGAACCGAATACGCCCTGAGATTATTTTATTTTATAGAATAAAGACAACGAGCATCATTATCGAGGTTAATCACAGCACAGTTATTAGTAACTATCAACTTATGAACGAAGACGACATACTTTTGTCACAATCTGTATTAAAATAAAAGAAAAAAACGTAATTGATCAATTTGTTTGAATAAAGATTGATTAAAGGAATACATCTGTTTGGTTTTTTGAATTATTAATACTGATAAAATTAAAAGACACGATACCACAGCAAAGCGGACGGAGCCACAATTGGCAGCTCCGAATTACGTCACTGGTTTTGAGCGCCGAGGAGGGAGCGAACGGCGGAAATAGTGGAATACAACAGTAAATGAATTTACTTACATCTTATTATTCAACACTATAGAGAGTAGATGGGTTATAAATTGGCGAACCAACGTGTGAGGCAATAAATTAAAATATAATTTATAATCAAACAACAAAAAATAAACGGAAATGAAGAAGCGAGAAAGATCGCGCAAACGGGCAGCTGAAACTGAGAAAGAAAGCGAATTAAGCATGGAAGACAAGGAAGCAACACCGGGTGAGGAAGTAGTAGGAACTATAATAAGGAAGGCTCAGGAGAAACAACCAGAAGAACCCACACAAACAGAAAGCGAGAAGATGCAAGAAATGATTAAACGTATGATGGAATTAATGCAGGAAACTGGTAAGAAAACGGAGGAGAGTAATAAGAAACTAATGGACGAAATGAAGGAAGACTTGAGTAACAGGATGGAGGAATTAAAAAAGGACAATAAACAGTCTATGGAGGAAATAAAGAGTGATAATAAACAGACAAAGGAGGAATTGAGCCGAAAATTGGAAGAGACTAATAAGAAAATGGATGAAAAGATGGGAGAATTGAAAGAGAATAGCAGGAAAATGGACGAGAAAATAGACGAAAATAATAGAGCATTGAGGGAAGAATTGAAGGGAAATTACCAGGAAACCATGAAAAAATTGCATGAACACAAAGAGTCATTAAAAGAAGAGTGGAATAACAAGATGGAAATTAATAACTGGCAATTGCAGGAAGAATGGGACAAGAAGCTAGAAGAACCGGTGACCGAAATTAAAAGGGTAGAATCCGAGACCGAGGAAAAGTGTGAGCGGATGAACCAAGAGATACTGAGCGTCCGGGAAGAAACGAATGGACGAATAGGAAATATACAAACCAACCAAGCAGTGATGGGAGAAAGATTAGGTACTAGAAAGCATAGGTACTAGTCTTAGTCGGGTACAAGACCAAACAACTGCCCATAGAGATGAAATCAACTCTCTAAGAAACAGAAAATGTACCGGTGCCCGTACCACATGTGAGGAAAACCGAGAAGTTATCAACTTCCAGAATTATAGAAAAAACCCCATGCTAATCCTAGAAGAGGTAGAAGAAAAAATAGCAAAAACCGGAGACAGATGGGATGTAATTAGAAGTATGCTGGACGAAATGTTCAGAGAAGTCTATGATAATTGGTGGATGGCAATGCGGCCGAATATACAAAATTTTCAAGACTTTAAAAGACAATTTAAATCCAAATACTGGTCTGATGCCACACAACACATGATAAGAAGTGACATAGGATTGGGCCGATATGATCTACACGGCAAACAAACCCCGACCACATACTTTCTGGGTAAGATCAACATAGCCAGACATTTAGAGCCTGCAATTCCTACTGAATGTTTAATGAGGCTATTGGCTTATCACTATGGTGGAGAAATTAGGAGAGGCCGAATATACGGACGGATACAAACCATTGAGGAGATGTCGGCATTGTTAGCGAAAATGGAACAAGAGAAGAGCTTCCTCCAATACAGACGAAGGAGCGACGAGATGGATAGAAATAATGGTTGCCGCGACGCTCGATATGAAAACAATGGGAATAGACCAAATAATAATAATTACAACAACAACAATGGTAACCACTATCAACGTAGTTACCAAAATAATAATGACAATAACAACTATCAACGGAGTAATGCGATAATAACAACAATAACAACAGCCACTATTACCGTAGCTCTCCTACGAAAATAATAATGGATACCAGCGTGCCAATGATAGAGACAATCATTACCAGAACAACCGAGGTCATCAAAACAATTACGATACCGATACAGACAGAATAATAATGGCAATTATAACAACCAAAACCAAACATATCGAAGGCATGTGAATTATATGAGCACCGAAAATAGAGATATGAGAAGACGTTCGTACAAGGGACGAATGAATTATAATGGGAACCGGGAGAGAAGTTTTCAGGAGGAGAATAACCAACACTACCGGGATGAACATAGTCATAGTAGGAGCTGCGACGATGACAGGAGTAACAGAAACATAGTGACGTTCAGTAATAACGCCATTGAGATACAAGAATTACAGAATAGAGACAGACCCGGTCAACCAGACAACAGGACCGAGGAGATCAGCCCTGATTTAAACGGACCGCGGCAGTGAGAAACCAACAGGTCCCATCACTGAACTGACAATTTGGATACTTACTAGGACGAGACAAAACGACTGACAATACCATTACAATAGTGCATAATTATTTTTTTTTAAATGTGAGAGAAAAATTGCTAAATGAAGATACAATAACGAACAATAATTCGAATAATGAGATTGCCTATATTATCGCCCAAGTAAATGGACTAGACACAAGATTCATGATAGATACGGGCGCAAACGTGTCATTAATCGATAACAATGAATACCACAAAATTCAAAAATTAAGTAAGATCATCTTACCGACTCTACCAATCCAGAATATAATTTTAATTGGAGCCACCGGAAGGCAAAACAAGTCAATAAGAAAACAGGTATCATTAGCAGTGACCAGCGGAAATATAGCTATACCTATGATTTTTCTAATAGCTAGTAACCTACCATTTAATCTACCAATAAGCTGTGATATTTTGAGAAAATACTCAGCAATAATTGACATGAGACGGGCCATAGAGTCATTAAAAATGGATAATATAGAATGGACAGCAAAATTAGTAGAAAATAAAAATGTACCTTCATGCAATAGTATTAATAGTATAAGAAAATTCAATAATGATCAAGATGATTCATGGAATATAAGAAGGGGAAAAGGATACAATTGTCAAGGTATACACTATCATAAAAAACAAATCAGGTTGGGAAAACATCATGATATCAATTTTGCAACAACAAACAGAGGATACAAAAATCAACAATTTTAGGCAAAGACTGATCCAACAGGATGAAAAAATTACTGCATATTACTGTCTACATGAAGACATATTATTTTACAAACCAAATAATAACCAAGGATCATGGAAGATAGTGATACCTAAAGCATTAGAAAAAGAATTAATACTGGATTACCATAGTCGATATGGGCATATGGGTGAATTAAAAGTGATGAAAGCACTTGAGGAACACACTTACATGAAGAATATCAACCGGAGAGTTAGAGAATGTATTCGGCAGTGCCACATCTGTCAGTTGGCAAAATGCAATAACAAGAAAACAGAAGGAATAATGCAGCCAATTACATCAACTGGTAAATTAGAGAGAGTATTTTTGGATGTTTGTGGACCGTTACCTCGTAGTGGAGGTTGAAAACAATATAAATTCATTATAATCATGTTCGACCATTACTCCAAATTTACAAAACTGTACCCCATTAATCGGGCAACTACAAAAAAGATTCTGCAAATAGTAACCCAACAATACATACCAGAATTAGGAACTCCAAAGTCAATTATTACAGATCACGGAACTCAATTCCCAGGAAGGGTATGGAAGGAGACTTTGTTAGACCTAGGTGTCAAGACATATAAAACATCTGTCTATCACCCAAATAGCAATCCGGCGGAAAGAGTACTGAGGGAGGTCGGCAGGATCCTCAGGACCTATTGTTTCGATAAACACCAGAAGTGGAGTGACTACGTTACACAAACAGAAAGCTTTATCAACTTAGTTTACCATGAATCAATACAAGATACTCCATATACTATAATGCATGAAAGACCACCACCCCGAGAAATTATTGAAATAATCAACTTCCCAAACAACCCAGATTACCAGTTTGACAAGGTGAGATTCCACAGCAAACTGAATGAGTAAGTGGAGAAAAGAAGGAGAAAATACAAAATAGTTCAACAGAAGATAATCCAGTACAAGTTTGGAGATAAAGTATTGTTAAAAAACGCGAATTGCCAAGCTCTAAGGAAGGCATAGCAAAAAAGCTATTATTACTTTATAACGGACCATATGTTGTTGTAAAAAACAATAACAACAATACTTATGTAATCAGTGATGTGGAGACGAAGAAGATTAAGGGAACATACAACCAAGTTTCCTAAAACATGTATTATGAAGCCAATTAAAACCATTTTTGAAATAATCTCAAAATTCAAACAAAAAGTAAGGACAAATTACAGTACATTTTGATAATGTTATTTGGATCAAGTGAATAAACGAATTTGAATAAATCTAAAATACTAAACGAAATAAGCACATATTATTAAATATAATTACGAACATATTATTTGGACATAAAAGAAAGAGAAAACATCCATGAATCAGGAGGAACCAAAGTACAGTATTATAAAATGAATAAGAAAAGACAAATGTAGACAATCGACGATGAAAATAAGACGAGACTAGAAACGAAATTACTATGAATAACTAACAGCTATCATGATTGTGAGAGAATCAACAACAACTATAGATACAGATACTTGTTACGTTTTAATTGAATAAAGATAGTGAATGAAAAATGAAGATTAAGCAGTACTGATAAAGAAGGAAAGAAGATACCGATTAAAAAAAAAATGTTATTAATATTGCCACAAGAAAATGAACATCTGAAGGAATCAATGGAAAGAAATATTTAGATCTGAGAATTTAAACTGAGTGAACCATCCCAAGAATATATTATTATATTATTTTTATTTGATTTAGTCGTGAATAGACTAGTTATTATTAAATGTGATTGACTGATGAGATACCTCCAGCAATCGATATTATTGATGAATTATGTATTATAAGGACAGCGGGGTATTAGGTCAAGAGAACCCCCCCTGATTCCAAGATATATGTGATCATGATTAATTTGTTAGGGAGGTAACATGTTCCAGGGATGGAACCCTTATAATTAAAGACAAGTATACCAGATCGTAAAAAGGACAACAAGTGCTAATATGAAAGATAAGATAATTGATAATTTCAACAAAATATATTATTTTATTAAAATAATCAAATTTGGTGGCAGGGTGTTATGTAACATTACATTTGGCATAGCTTGATATCGTACCAGATTTAATAAAGATCATGGATAAGAAAATTAGCAAGAAGAAACGTATCTTTTAAAAATGATAGTGAAGATGAACAAATAGCAACTTTAGACTGACTTAGACTATAACTGACCATACCCAAATTAATGTTTAGATAAAGTGATGGAAAATACCCAGATGATGAGATAAAATTCGACCAATTACAATAATAATACCTACGAAGCCAGACAGCATTATGGACCATACTATCAGTAAAACAAATTGTTTTGTTAAATATATCATACAATATAGAAATAATCAAAATACAAATTGAGGAACAATAGGCCCAAGTACACAATAGAATGTAAAAAAACAATGTTAACTAACCAATATAATTGAATAATACAAGAACACAATCATTATAGATACATGGAAACATACAATTAAAATAGTGTGATTAATGGTGGACCTAATGTTATAAAATAAATACTGTACAATCAAAGAAGAGAATATTGTGTAATAAAAACAAATAATAAAATATGGACAAAAATATAGAAATGCCAATCCATGTGTAAACAAGGCTTAAGAAATAATAATTATTCAAATGTATATGACAAGATGAAAAATCATCAATTGCTAGTACAGCAATGGCTGAACTGTCTAAGAAAAATAGAAAGATATAAAATCATTATTAATTGATTAAACTTTTTCTTTTAATGTTTGAAAGTAAGAATAAAGCCGTGTTTATGTTATTTATAGTTTTGTTAGGTAATGAGTGGATGATATGTCTTATGCAGGATTTATGTAACCAGGCATATACAGATTTAACATTCATGTTTCGTATGGTATCCAAGTCACTTTTATGTAATAATAAGTGATTACCTGTATGCGGTCCACCGTGTGACTTTTCAAACTTATTACGTTACGCGTTTCAAGGCGTATGCCTCATCATCAGACGTTAAAAACCAAAAACACACATATCAAAAAACCAAAAAACTATCCATATTACATTTGTTTTATAAAATTCTAAATGTATTTCCTAAAATTTACAAAATTCCAAAGTTTTTATAGGCCTAGGTCTTGACATGTTAAATTTCTATTTTCTGTTATTTTAACACCTATTACTAGGCAACTACCATCAAAACTACTCCCTATAACTCTATTAGTATTATTATTTAAAATTACAACAATAATTATCACTGGAACATTATAAAAAAAATTCACATTTTGTGATCAAACAATCTGTATATTAATAATAAGTGATTACCTGTATGCGGTCCGCCGTGTGACTTCTCAAACTTATTACGTTACGCGTTTCAAGCCGTATGCCTCATCATCAGACGTTAAAAACCAAAAACACACATATCACACAAAACTGCGTTTGTCAAAAAATAAAATTGCAGAAACAAGCATATTATGTGCACGTGATGTAGGGTGCGCACCCGTTCAAGTGTTGTCTGCTACTGATTGGAATTCGTTGAGCAGTCTCAAAGCAGTATCATACAGGCGGTTGGATACAAAGTTCAATTGTTCATTCAGAACACAATCACGACTGGTATCATTATTATATGCATTATAAATTTCCAGCTCCTCCAAGGCATTCATAAAACGGCCCTTGTTGCAGATATGCAAAGGCATTAGATTGGACTTAAAATCTGTAGAATTGTGATTGTGTTGGGTCAGATGACGAGTGTAATTAGATTTTATATCATTGTAATTATGGGTCTTTTTTGGTAAGTGTTCACGGAAGCGTTTGTAAAAACCTGTTCCGGTCTGACCTATATAGAAGCTGTTACAATCATTGCAAACCAGTTTATAAATGCCTGTTTTTTCTTCAATAGGTAAGGGCAGTTTAGGTCTAAGTATATTAATTAGTTTATATTGGTTCTAAAAGACATAGTATAGCCAATATTGTTCATCACTGAGGATAAAATTTTTGGCATGATGTTTCATGATGTGTCCGTCTCATGTAGAATGCGACAAGGAGATCACACACCGCAGGGTTTGATAGATAACATGCATCTCATTATGCGAAATATAAGAGGATCCGCATCATACTGGAGACGGGTTTGTTCAGAATTAATTGCAATGGTCAGGAGCCTGGGAGCTCCTACATGGTTTCTAACCTACTCCTGCAATGACTTTAACTGGTTAGATATGCTGGAAGCGTTACTCATTGCTGCTGGTCGTAATCCGAGTGAACCTAAAAACTTGACATTCTACGAAAGACTGTCCTTGGTTCAACGTTACCCAGTAATTGTCGCACGGCAATTTATGATACGAGTCAACGCACTAATCCGATATTTAAAAAATAACCCAGACTGGTTGGGTGGCGCTACAAAAGATTTCTGGTACAGGATAGAGTTTCAAAACATTTAACGATAATTATGCTCATTTATGCAAAATTTAATTATTCAATTAAATTATAAAATGTGACTCGTTAATCTGATTATGCAAATATTATTAATCAATCTAATCACTGAATGTATCCATTACTAATTAGCATAATTAATGAGACTCTATATTTCATTGTTATTAAAACAATATAAGAAAATTTATCAAACAAATCAATTGACGTTAATGTCTTTTGATGTTTAGGATTGGAACAATAATGAACGCATAAAATATGTATCAAATAGAATGCTTGTTTATTACACATTACTCAAGTTAACTTCCGAAACACATATATATAAATCATTACCTGAAAATACATTCAGAAACATATAAAACATAAATCACAATATAAATGTCTTCGTTGATGGCTGAAAACATAACATACAACATGACATACATAAACATACACAAAACATAGACAAATCAAATATTATTCACCCTAAACTAATGCGTTCATTATGTGTCTCAGATGAGTACCTTTTATATTCATAATATATTTTAACATTATCTTTACTAAATGATTATACAATTTCTCAAAGGTGTTGGTTCTTGGAAAAGAAACAGAGCAGCAGTATTATTATAATATTAAAATCATGAAGACTTAACTTTTTGTATATCCAATAATCCATCGGTGAAATTTCCTGCTTACTGGTGACTCCATGTGTGGTCGCTCCGTTGATTGGATGTTTTCACTATCACTTTGAAACTCGCGAAGAGAATTCACTCGCGGGGTACGTTTTGTGGTGGTGGTGTTACCAGTCATTACTAACAGTTTATAGAGTTCTGTGTAGTGTAGATACAACCATCATTAATGGGCTGTGTTCAAATAGAATGTCTATTACAAAGATGCTTCATGTAACCGTTCATGTTCTACTTAGCTTGGTCGTTAATGTGCGTTACGTTATACACTTGTGTTTATGAATATTGAGTTCTCTTATCGTTCATGAGTCTGCACAACTAGAATAATTAAGTCTAAATCATGTTAAGTTTATGATACGAATCACAATGTCCAAAGTTGATACACAAAAGTTCTATTATTGAGATGTCACTTCACTTGTTAAAGTTCCATAATGTCGAATAATGAATAATACTTTAATGTTTATAGTACTGAACTCGAAAGTATAACGATACTTAGATAACTTCACACGTTTAAAAGTTAAAGTAATTAAGTAAATAAACTGGGCAATACTGAGATAAACTTTTATAAGACTGAGGTAAAATTGTGTAGAACTGAGTTAAAAAAACTGAGCGCAAAATTTTATGAGACTGAGATCTTCGCGTACTCTGCAAACGGTTTTTATCAAACGTTTTCTACCATGATGCAATTTTCTGCCTTCCACGCCTTCGGTTTATCCCGATAGGTTCAAGACTTACCCTGTCCTGGGTCACATGTTCCTTCCACTTTGATGATCTTTGGTTTTCGGCTCTCTGATTTGCTGCCCTGGTTGTCACCATGACAACAGTCCTCTCCACTTACTTCTTCGTAAGATGCTAACCTCTGGTTGGCTGTTGAACATCCTCTGAAATACACAGCTAAGGACATCGCACTCTTTCTAAGAATATAAAGTAATTGTTCGCCTGTCTATCAAACCTTTGTTTCGTGAGTTTCCCAAGGTTTGTTGTTACACCCTCGCTAACAATCCGTTGCATCCTGTTCCTTGTTCAACTTCCACCCCGTTTTTTCTACCAATTAATAACTTCTCGCTCGCTGTCACTCTGAGTTGCCTCCACGATTTCTCGTCGTAAATATAAGTTGTCACTCTGGCGTTGTTTTCATGCTGTGCGACATGGTCGTATGTATTCACTGGGTATTCGCTGTATTGTCTCTGTACTGCCGAGACTTTTCTGAATCCTTTGTCAGTGAGTATCTCTTTTCTTACGTTCACACATGTTGGCTTAACCCTACAGCGTCCCTTCGTTACAATTTCTGCGTACTTGTGTCACTGGACTCTGCTCTTTGTTCGGTTTGTTATGATGTCTTAAATTTGAATTTTGAGTTTGGTCTGTCAAAGTCGATCCCAATTTCCTTTGTTGCGTTAAGTCAAACGTTGTCTTATTGTCTCGTAGCTGGCGTCGGGTTGACATGTTCTTAATTGCCTTTATTTATTCCTCTGGTTTGGGTTGGTGACCTGACTGTGTGAGAGTGCACTGCTCGATCAGAAAATTTTTAAATTTGAGAATTTTTTATCCCTATAAACAGAGGAAGTCCTCATTTGCACATGTTGGTCTGGTGTGAAAACGTTCCCGATTTTGCTACAAGGCAGGGCATGGATGTGATTGACAAAGTTGTGGCTTGCTCATTGGATTCTGACGATGCAGTATTACAACATATAGTGGAAAGTGTACAAATGCACAAACACACTGCTACTTGTTACAAAGACCGCAACAACTGTACCTGTCGATTCCGATTTCCCAGACCAGTCAGTGATCAAACAGTGTGTCTAGGTCCAGACGAAACCCTTGCGAATAACGGACGTTTTTGCATCCTGCGAAGAACTATAGATGAAGTTCTTGTAAATAATTATAATCCGGATCTTCTAACTCTCTGGGAAGGCAATATGGATGTACAACCATGCGGTTCTATCACCGCCATTTCATATTACGTGGCGAAGTATGCCAGCATGTGCGAGCCGAATGACACTGGCGATGTCGTTAAAGAAGCCATACAAAAGGCTAAAAGACAAGGCGGAAATGTATGGAATCAATTATTTTCTGTATCAGTGGCAATTCTTTCTTTGTGGTTAGTCAGTGCCCCTGAATGTGCTTATAGATTGTGTCACCTTCCACTCAAAATGTCTTCATGCATGGCTGTTTTTATAAATAGCTGCAAGCCTGATCAAAGATTTCGAATTCTACGATTAGAAGGTGATGAAGCTTCAACGTTCAATAACATTTTCGATCGCTACATTGAGAGACCAGATGAACTCGACGATTTAAGCTTGGCTGAATTTGCTGTCAGATACGAACCGATGTCGAGTAAGGTTTGGGCAGAAGATGATGGAGATGTTGAACTCAATGAAAACATCGAGGAAGAAAGTTCAAGGTATATATTTTTAAGGAATCGTACATGCATGCGAATAAGAAACAAGCCAGCCGTGCTGCGCACTCGATATTATACGTTGAACAGTGATAGAGAGGGTTATTACTACAGTTTAATCGTGTGTCATATACCGTTTCGAAATGAAAACGAACTTCTATTGGACGAGTCTGCAGAAGCCTGTTTCCTTAGACGACAACATGAGCTGAGGCCGTTACTCAGAAATTTAACTACAGAAGAATTTGCTCACATAGAACAGGTTATTCAGCAGGGTTTGGCCCAAGCCGTAGCCTTTAACGTTGTACATGAAGCTGTGAATGGATTGAATAATGATGAACCTGTGATCCATGCGGATGAACAAATAATATATGACCCAGATGATTTCTGTTTAGCAGAAGATGAAATTGCAGGAATACCTGATGGTGTATACGTAGATAGTGTCAGAAGTCTAAATGTGCAACAAAAAGAACTTTTCAGTGAAGTTACTGCAGCTATTGAAAAAGATATGAGGCAATGATATTCAAACATTGCAATTCATAACGGGTGGTGCGGGCAGTGGCAAATCGTTTACTTTGAAACTGTTGGTTGAACACGTCAAACGTTGTTATGGACCTACAGTAGACGTGTTAGTAAAACCACAGTTTATCGAAGTAGCTGCTTTGACTGGTGTCGCTGCTCGCCAGATATTTGGCAAAACCTTACACTCAGTTTTTCTCTACCAATTGAAAAGGGTAAGACTATGATGTACCGAAAGATGACAGGCCAACGACTGGAACAAGAGAGAAGGAAATGGCATTAAATCAAATGGCTGATAATAGATGAGATATCCATGGTTTCTTATGAGAATCTATGTATGATACACCTGAGACCGCAAGAATTTAAAAACAATGACAAGTTATTTGGTGGGGTGAATATATTGCTGTTTGGTGATATTATGCAGCTTCCTCCAGTAAAGGGTCACTGGTGTTTTGAACAACCATCATGGTGTGAAACAGAAATACATCTATGGCGTCAGTTCTCTTTCTGCGAATTAACCATTAATATGAGACAGCAGAACGATGTTGAGTTCATAGATTTGTTGAACAACCTGCGATTCGGCGAACTAACCACCCCCCAATTAGAATTGTTGTGCGAGAGGAGAAGAGTCGCATTAACAGGAGATTTCGCAGATGGTGCGGCGGTTAGAATTTATCCAACGATCAAATTGGTCGATGGATACAACTTGAAAATGACCAACATCATTGCCGAATCTTCTCATATTTATGTCATGAATGCAGTCGATGAATCTCGTGAGCCTGCGACGTACGGAAGAAAACCGCCAAGCAACGTAATTCCAGCGGACGTGAATAACTGCGGAGGACTCCTGCACACGATAAAGCTAGCCAAAGGGTCACGTGTGATGCTTAGATGCAATATTTCAATTTCAGGTGGACTGGTTAATGGTGCAATGAGAGTAGTCGAGCAGTTTAAATGGCCAGCACTGCGAAAAGACCAATTAGAAGCTGGAGAATTACCAGAAGCGGTGTCAATAAAGTTTGATGATGACACAATAGGAGCTCAGACAAAAGATGCTAATGGCTTAGTTGCAGTCGCTCCGTCACTACAACATACCAAGCAACAAAAGGATATGGAGATGTTGAGCGCAGTATGCTCTCCACAATCCTAAGTTGGGCGGTGACAGTCCATAAATTGCAAGGCGTCACACTGACTAAGGCTGTTATTGACCTTGGCAAAAAATTATTTACCAAAGGCCAAGCTTACGTAGCCCTCAGAAGAGTGAAAACTTTGGATGGCATAGCGATATCTGATCTCGACAGCAATAAATTATTAAAAAATCCCCACGATGCAAAAGCGCTTAGAGAAATGCAAAGATTGAGAAGTCTGCCACGTAGAGATGACATTTAATTTTATACTTGTCATATCGTGTTCCTACATTTGGCAGGGCGGTTGGGTAGAAGCCAGGTGGAACTCGAAGTGCAGCCACCTCCACGTGGTGAGTTCTTGGTTATTTTTTTTTAATACAAAAATAAAATTATATATTATATATTAGCCATGTCCATGAACATTATATAACGTTCAGCCATGTCCGAGTTTGTATATACGCAATTCACTACAGGTATCAGAGTCGGCAGCGGCCGAAAAGTTTGGAAAAATATCTGGAAAAAACTAAATTACTGGTCAGATACTGGACCAATCCTTACAAACTTGGAATAAGACCACCATGGGATCATCATCTTTCATTAAAAAAATAGTTCATTCAAATTGGTCCAGTAGTTTCGAAGTAATGCGCAAACAAACATAGGAAAAAAATATACAGGTCGAATTGAGAAGCTCCTCCTTTTTCGAAGTCGGTTAAAAATACTTGAATAATGTAAAATCACAATTAATTCAGTATGGGATCCTATCTTACAAAATCAGACTACAGTTTCACACATGCCTGATGCATGTTCACACCAAACTTTACAGATTAATGTTTCATGATTTTACAATTTATAAGTCTGTTTTCACATGGTTTCTGCAGATTAAACTGGAGGAACATAGAAGATGTCAGAAGAAAAGATATAATACTGAAAGATCCCACCTGAGTTTTCCAATTTTAGGTCTTACCCGGGCATGTGGTTCAGATACACAGCTGATGACAGTAAGGGTTACTTCTGGAGTTGGCTCCTAATCTGTGGGCTGTTCGTGGTGACTGGCGGTGTCAAGGATCTCAGTTCTTTTTCTCTGCACGAGAGGATGACAGATGGACGGTCATCCTCCGACACCCCTTCATCAGCTTGTCCGAGAACTCTATGACATGTATTATATGTATTGGGTGTCAAACAAAACCTAATACATGTTCACTTACAGCTCGCCCACACAAACACCACACATTACATAAATGTTGTGGCATCATATCTTAATTTCAAAATATAGCCCGAGCACTTTCTTCCACTTCTAAAAACAAGTCATCACACTACATTACCTCCTTGATTTTAAATCAATGAATCTACGTTATAAATTTTATGTATACACAGGGCTATTTTAATTTACAATTAATAAATAGTAGTTGAGTGTAAGATATTCTTTTAAAGTCGCAAACATCTGACTTGACGAGTACATACCCACACGCACATACCAACACACACATTCTTTTATTAAATAAAATTACATAGCGCAAAATTCTATTAAATTATTTTAGTTAGGCATCGAGGCTTACCTGGGACTCTTTAGATTTAGCCTTCCATGCTAGTAGAAGTGAACGAATACCGGAAGATCAGGCCGCCAGTCCCAAACGATTCAGTCAAAAGTAAGATGAGGAATGAGACCGGATAAACTGCGCAGTCTAACCACCAAATGTAAAACATGCCAGTCATTGTGAGACCAAAAAAATCAGCTGAGCGGGAAAGAAATATCGTCGTTGCTCACGACAAATAGACTCTGACCCACTAACATCACTTGGTGACACACGATCACAAAGCAGTGGCAGTCGCGAGAGTTTTAAATGTGGTGGAGAACGTGCAGGTTTTAAAAGCTGCACGCAATTCAGCACACTGTGAATTTGTAAAAATTGACTTACCCCTTCTCCCCTGGACCCTACATATATTCAGTATAAACCAGTGGTTCCCAACATTTCTGGACCCACATACCACTTTCGTCTTCCACGTTTACGTACCACCAGAGCTTAAAGTTTATTGGGTTTTTTCAATAAAATAACTCAACGAAACATAAATAGCAAATCTTATTATTGCCAGTTATTTATAATAATTAAATCTAATACACACAATTTACAAAACAAGGACTTATTTTTAAAACTAATTTTATGTTGGTTCTATGGTATAATTAAGTACTTTTTTCAAATGACGGTTGATTACTTTCATTACAGATCTACTAAAAGTAAATAATTACTGTAAAACTTGCTACAGCTTATTTTGTACCTAAGAGTTAAGTCAGGTTCTATTGATGTTATTTTTAACCTTAAATCACTTAATATACATCCTGTTCCTATATTTGCTTTTAACATAAACGAGTTCAGCAAATCCACTTTCACAAAGGTAATCTGACACAAACGGTATTAAAGACTTAAATGTTTGATAAAAATTTATTGTTGTTTTGAACATAAAATTTTATTTACTTTCTTTAAGTAAATACTTTTTTCCTAGCTAGGTCTTCTTGCGTACCACCTTGGATCCCTCCGTGTACCACACTAGTGATATGCATACCACCAGTTGGGAACCCTGGTATAAATAGTGAGATGAAGTAACCTCAAATTATGTAGGCTTACCTGTATTATCAGATTGAAATATCTCTTCATTTTCTGATATTCAATTCAGATCCAGATTTGAAATTAAATTACCATAATATTTTAACTTCAGGCAAGAAGTTTTCAGTCACTTTGTAATATAAAATTACAAAAAAAAAATCACTCAAAAATTCAAACACTGTACTAGCCAACACTATACCAAATGTGTAGTTCTCAACAGGGAACCGTTAAAAAACACTGACATGTAAACCTTCAGAAATTAGCAGTTTTGAGATACAAATGAATCTGTCAGTAATGCACTGAACTAATGCTGAAATGTAAAGAAACATATGCATGCACAAATCAAAAATATGCTAGACGAAATAACCTATGTGCTTTAAATACAACGCAGACAAAATCTTGGAGAAATTCTAAGCCACATTAACTTGGGGAACATACCTACGCGAATCATTTTGCCAACCAATAAGGAAGATGTGTTAAGACTCCAGCACTGTCATCGTGAAGGTTGTAGCAGCCAACAAAAATCTTGTGTGAAGTATAATCTATGTATGGCAAGAAACAGAGATTAAACATACAAATATCAGTGTAACTCATACAGTGATAAAATTAAATTCCAGGATAAATTTGTATTAATAATGTCACACTACACTACAATGTATAATTTAATGATTTTAATTTGCAAGGTAAAATTTAGTTACAAATTTCACTACTGTTTTGTAGTGCCAAATATCATACACTTTACATATTTGCAGGGTAAATATAACAGCATATATTTATTTCTGTAATTATGCTTGTTTAAGGGCTTCTGTTTATAAACATTATATTGATTAAATTTATTACATTGCAAAAACTTCTTGGGCAATAGAAACTATTCTTACATACCACACAGTAATGGTTCGTAATAGTATAATGGATTAATTTACACTGAAAATGTACAAACAGGAAATGTTGTTGCAGACATCACTGTTATTATTTTATGCCAGCATATTTTATTTATAACAAACAGACTATGCCAAATTAAATACTTTTGTAGAAACAACTCACTGGTACTTCTAAATGCCAGAATGTACTAACT
This sequence comes from Magicicada septendecula, assembly GCA_034769895.1. Classification (NCBI taxonomy): domain Eukaryota; kingdom Metazoa; phylum Arthropoda; class Insecta; order Hemiptera; family Cicadidae; genus Magicicada; species Magicicada septendecula. The sequence continues at coordinate 202,986,518 of CM068373.1, read as the reverse complement.
TGTGTTTTGACAAAGATCTTGGATAAGTAAATGATTTTGAACAAACATGACACTGGTACTTCTTACTGCCAGTATGTATTAACTTGTGTTCTGACAAACTGTCTGAACGAGTAAATGATTTTGAACAAACGTCACACTGATAATTCTTAATGCCAGAATGTATTAACTTGTGTTGTGACAAACTGCCTGACTGAAAATGATTTTGAACAAACGTCACACTGGTATTTCTTAATGCCAGAATGTATTAACTTGTGCTGAGATAAACTGCCTGACTGAGAAAATGATTTTGAACAAACGTCACACTGGTATTTCTTAATGCCAGAATGTATTAACTTGTGTGTTAACAAATTAGCTGACAGAGAAAATGATTTTGAACTAACGTCACACTGGTATTTCTTAATGCCAGAATGTATTAACTTGTGTGTTAACAAATTAGCTGACAGAGAAAATGATTTTGAACTAACGTCACACTGGTATTTCTTAATGCCAGAATGTATTAACTTGTGTCTTAACAAACTTCCTGAGAGAGAAAATGATTTTGAACAAACGTCACACTGGTATTTCTTAATGCCAGAATGTAGTAACTTGTGTGTTAACAAACTGATTGAATGAGTAAATGATTTTGAACAAACATCGCACTGGTACTTCTTAATGCCAGAATGTAGTAACTTGTGTGTTAACATACTGCTTGACTGAGTAAATGATTTTGAAAAACATCGCACTGGTACTTCTTATGCCAGAATGTATTAACTTCTGTTTTGACAAATGGCTTGACAGAGTAAATGATTTTGAACAAACATCACACTGGTACTTCTTACTGCCAGAATGTATTAAATTGTGTTCTGACAAACTGTCTGAACGAGTAAATGATTTTGAACAAACGTCACACTGGTATTTCTTAATGCCAGAATGTATTAACTTGTGTCTTAACAAACTGCCTGAGAGAGAAAATGATTTCGAACAAACGTCAAACTGATATTTCTTAATGCCAGAATGTAGTAACTTGTGTGTTAAACTGCTTGACTGAGTAAATGATTTTGAACAAACATCGCACTGGTACTTCTTAATGCCAGAATGTATTAACTTGTGTTTTGACAAATGGCTTGACAGAGTAAATGATTTTGAACAAACACCACACTGGTACTTCTTACTGCCAGTATGTGTTAACTTGTGTTTAGACAAACTGTCTGAACGAGTAAATGATTTTGAACAAACATCACACTGGTATTTCTTAATGCCAGACTGTATTAACTTGTGTGGTGACAGATGGTCTCCCAGAGTATTCTGAATTGACTATCCCCTACATATTTCACAATCCAGAGTAAAATCCACTTCTTCACAGATATCATTCATGGGTGTAAATAAGTAACACTGGAACAAATGAATACACAACTGTAATTATAAATAACTGGAACACTGAAGCAGTAGATACTAGTGTTAAAAATCATGTTCTACCTGTGAGGTAGCTTTGAGTTTGCAAAAATTAACCTTACCCTATGTATGATTACAGTATTGCATTACTCTTCATAGGAAGAATAGTAGATTTTTATAAGCAAATGTGTGTATAATTGAATGGCGAATGGCACGCGCACGCGCACACACACACTATAATTTTTGTAAATAGTTAAGATTAGTTGGTAAAAATAGTTTTAAGTAGTGCTATGTGTATATATAGGGATAGCTTGTCAAACTGAACACCTGTTGATTTTAAGCTCTGTGTGCGTGATATTAAAACAGTAAAGGTGTACGTGAAAACATAAGTAAGACACAAGTGTTAGAAATCAGAACTACTCATTGGAAACTGCCATCGACCACCAAAACAACAAAGGATTTTCCATGTGACATAAATACGTTCTACAAAGATTTTAACATTGAAGTAGAAAATTTTAGAATGGAGTTAAAGAGAAGACTAGTGCAGATGATTGTGCATCCTACATGTACAGAACAGAGGACTAATTTAATATTCAAGGATGGAAGAACAATCAAAATGAATACTATCTGAATAGTGAATGAGAAATGGAATCGATAGGTAATAATATAATTGACAGAGAAGCTTGCTTCGTAAATAAATCAAGATTCTTCTGCCACATGATTAAGACAAGTGAACTATTTGTGAACAATATAAGACTCGTTTGAATATTGCTGCTATTGGAATATTGATACACAGAGACAGGTAAGACACCAATTTGTCATAGGTAATAAGTAGATATTAAACACATGGAAACTTACCCTTGAAGAGAACATCATTCAGCCTGTTGAAGGGAGTAAACACATAAAAATTCACTGAACACGAGTTAGTGTTAAAATTAGCATATCAATTGAACTGAAATATAAGATTAAGAATTAAAATATATACATATATATATGTTACTATAATACTTATAACTAATTTACCTCAAGATATACTTTTTTCTGTATGTATAATAAATAAATATACTTACAAGGAATTAAAACCATTGAAGAATTACTAAGTTTGCTCACACAGTTTCACACTCATTACAAAATAAAAGCAGTTCTCTAGAGGAGATATGTGATGGCATCCAAAACGAACTGCAAGAAAGACGAGAGGAGAGTGTAAGAAAAAAGAGAGAGAGAGAGAGAGAGAGAGAGAGAGAGAGACGGACAGAGACCAGGGGGTGAACACAGTGCGCGACTCAGAATAAACAGCACGTTATTAGAGAAACAGATAGAAATAGCACCTTCAAAAGAAAGGTATAGAACCATTGTTATATAGCCTTTTCCTAAGAAGCAAGTAAATGTAACACATACAATGTGACACAGTATATCGTCAATGGAGAACAATACGTCCAAAGAAAGATGTCAGAATTTTGTATCCCACCATGGCAGTGTTTACTATGTTCGATTAAATCTTTTTTTATAAGAAGCAGTTTTAAAACCTATTGTTATGTGAATAATTATATATGTGAAGATGTAAATCAAATAGTAATACCATTCACATCCAATAACACCTGGGGAATATATGCAACAACACATATATTTGCATATTTAACCATCGCAGTATTTTAGTAAATAATTCATAGAGAGAAGTTAGAAATAATTTTAAGTAGTGTTTCTGTATGTACAGGCAAAAATTACAGGCTCTAACCTATCAAACGTGATAACCTGTCGATTTTATGCAGTATGTGTGTATGCATGTGGTCTATTAACAGAAGCAGGTATTGTGCTCCAAATGGGGACGATCTCTGTCTACGCATGTATTTTGCTTGGTTAGAGAGCTACAGACCAGACATGAATGAATTAATGACAATAATTAAACATGCTTATTTAATCAAATTTGAAGTCTACAAAACACATTTTGCAATTCAGACAATGCCATAGGAAGAAATGCACTTTCTTTCCACTGCCACTGGAAGACACAAATAACTTACTCATGGGGCCACACTTGGGGTTTTATTAGTGACAGGAAATTGGCATCGGCAACATCATCGCCATCATCATGGTCTCATATATCCAGAAGCTGCCCGCACGCACACGCACACACACACACACACACACACACACACACACAGAAGTAAAAAATAAACAATTATTTTGTTCAAAACAAAGAAACAACTCACAAAGAACTGAAGTATGAGCTAGTGAAGTAAAATCAATACAAAAATATAAATAGTTGAAGTATAATAAGTAATATGGAATTTTAAGTTTTATTAAAAATAATTTTTCTAATCAATTTAGAATGGGTGCTGTTTACAATAATTATGTTTACTTAAAGTAAATACTACTTTATTAAAATATTAATGAACTTGATTTAACAAAAAATATAATACTATTTTTGCAGATTATTTGCTAAGATTTAAAATTTTAATAAAGATTCAAATTTGATATTCCTATCAGACACCCAAGAAATTTACAATAATTTTACAATTGTTTTTAATGTGTTTTATGGTTTGATGTTATAATTATTATTATTTTGTATTACACATAAGAGGCATAATAGTACGTCTGTGTATCTTCTTAAAAAGGGGATATTCTGAATTCACATTTAAAATTTTTGATATTTAATTTTTTTAATATAATAATTAAAAAATTTATGATTTATTATTTGTCAGAATTGTAATTAGTTATTTCATGCCATAAACGTCTCACTCCCCTATTATAAAATTTACTGTGCAACAATTATACATAACACAATGAACAACAAAATCATATGACCCAGCTTGTGGTTTACGCAATACATTAGGTTGGGTATAAACACAGAATTGTATTAATTAATATTATTTTTAACACTGCATAATAAATATTAGTGCTGCCAATCTGTGACACAAGAATTAGTACACTGTTCTATTATTATTAGTATTTTATATTTTATTGTTTTCAAAGATAGTATTATAATTTTATTATTGCTGTGCATTTCATAACTGGCGCTATGCAAAATTTAAAGAGAATAATTGTTGTCATGAGATAATTATAATAACAAATATTGGTATGGAGAACCATACATGAGTTCCATGTTCAAAGATGTATATTTACAATCATTTTTGAAATGAAATATTTCCATAGAAACTACTTCTTTCTACTTACTGCTTCAGCCTTAACCACAGTACTGTGGTCACTAACCTATACCACCTCATGTTATCACACTCGATTTTCACTGATGATGGAAGTCGATGGCACTGCCGAAACGTCTAGTTTTGCAGAAAAGATTGGTCTACGGCCAAACAGGAAGGGAAGGAATTTTAACAACAAACTACTTCTTTGTTGTCAATAACGTAGTACATATATAAAAAATTATCTCCATAGTACACATATAAAAAATTATCACCTCCCCTTCAACTATAATTTTGATTAATAGAAAATTACCCCCACCCCGTTCACATAGCCTCTTCATTTATAGATATTTCGTCTACGTTTCTACAGTGGATTATTAAGATCTTCTTTTCAGGATACTTTATTTATCAAAATTAAGTACTTTACTCTTGTTTCAACAAAAAATGTTTCAGGTAAACTACCCTTTCCCCATAACCGATCTTCACCAAAATCAATAGGCATTTAGTCCTCTACAACTTAGACACATATGTGAAAAATTATTTGATTCTGTTTGAATTTACGGCAATTATCGTTCGTCATGGAAAAGTTTCTCTTGTTACAACATAAAATGTTGCAGGTAAACTACCCTTCCCTTAACCGATCTTCACCAAAATCAACAGGCCTTGAGTTCTCTACAATGTAGGGATGTATGCAAAACATTATTTGATTATGTTTGAAATTACGGCAGATATCGTTCGTCATAGAAAAAATTACCCTTGTTATCACATAATAACATAATAAATGCAGTCAAGATTAAAGTAAAATGAATTCAAAAAGTTGAACCTAGATCCATTAAACATATGAAGAAACTGGAAAACAAATTTCAATAATCCAAATTAATAAAACTTTCAATAATTAAAATCGAAATCATAAAAAGGAGGAAAACCAAATGATGAAGAATTGATTGATATATCATCTTAGGCCTATAAAATACCTAACTGTCAAAATTCTGAAAAAACAATTGTAAGCAATTAACCATTGTATTTTAAAATTAAGACCAAGTAACTTATTTATTTCAATTGGCTAACCATAATAGTATGTCAGAAAAAGACTAAACAGAAAAATTAAGTGAAATATGTAATAACATAAGATTAACAAATTTGTCAAAACATTAATACATGACCAAGCCCAGCTTTGTGGGATACCAAATTAATCTTTGAAAGAAAATAGAGACATTTATGTTAATATATCACACATTGGGAATAACACCAAAGAATAACAGCAATTATAAAATATTTATTCATTTTGAACCAAAACCTAGGATTTATAACAATAGGTACACCAATAAGGTATGAGATGGTTACTATAACAACGAAACTTTATTATATAGAAAACCAATATAAAACGAGGAGTCCAGTATTAACGATCAAGACAGATAGATGCCAAACTAAATTCGACTCAATTAAAGTTAAAAAAGAGATAAATGCAGTCAAGATTAAAGTAAAATGAATTCAAAAAGTTGAACCTAGATCCATTAAACATATGAAGAAACTGGAAAACAAATTTCAATAATCCAAATTAATAAAACTTTCAATAATTAAAATCGAAATCATAAAAAGGAGAAAAACCAAATGATGAAGAATTGATTAATATATCAACACAATCTGGAAGAAGTACCTGTGATTCATCACAAGATACGACAAGGTTTTGTTAAGTATAAATGAATTATCAGTAATTGCGTACTAACTAATTAACTTTTTCACAACATAATAAATCTCACTCCGAACTTGGTAAATTAATTTCTTTCAAGGATTAATTGAAAACATTTACTAAACTGTATGTAACTTATAACTTAACCTATGTGCGAGACCAAAAAGGTTGACACACTTTTTAAACACTAAGAACTGAATTGTATGTAAACCTTTATAATATTTAAGTAACATTGATGTAAGGTTGTGTATTTTAATAACATCTTGTTTAATTTTTTGTAATCAAAAGAACTCATTGACTGAATGAATTGTATAAATAATTAATGACAGCGTCCACGCTGATTTCGTTAAACTGTTCAGTCAACATAGCCAACCCCTGAGGTATAATTTGTTTATAGCCGGAGCAAACCTTTTTATAATAACATATTTTGTATTTATATGATAAAAGATTAGCGAATCTGGACACTAATAAATTAGTACTGAACATTAATAATCGTCCTTTGTTTTATTTAATATATACTGTAATATTTGCGTACTGTAAGAGTGAAGAAAATTCTTTACCAGAATTCAGGTTGGCAACACGACGGGCGCTACGCGAGATTTGAATTCCCGCCAGTCCGGATGAGTAAATTGGATTTATTATCATCGCACGGAAAGCGACACAGATCGAAACTTTTAATTGTTTTTGGTAAAACAATTTGGCGCCTATCGGGAAGTAAGTACATCAATTAAGGACAGGTAAGGAGAAGAACGGGAAAGGATTCGGTACTGGCTATTAACGTGTTCGCAATCTTCATCGTCAGCGAGAGAAGGAAGAAAAAGTACGACTTCGTTTGGTTACAAAATTGACGCCAACAAATTGTGGCTTAATAACACTTACAGATTGAGACTGGTTACAAAATTGGCAACCAACTAGTGAGGCTAGAAGTAGAGGAAGGACAACATTCTAGCGGCGATTACGAAAAGGAGAGCAAGATGCATAAGAGGGTGTCATCACAGACGGATGAAGGAGGCCGAAAAAGAAGTCAGAGTGGGAGGAAAGGAAGTAACATCGGTTGAGGATGTGGAAACGGTAGGAAGGGAGGAAGCTAGAGGAGACCCAAATTTGATGAAATTTATAGAACAAATGAATGAAAGGTTAATAAAACAAATGAAGGAAGATAGTAAACAAATGAACGAAAAATTTGACAGCATTAAGGAAGATAGTAAACAAATGAATGAAAAATTGGACAGAAATAAGGAAGAAACTAATGACAATTTTAAGAAACAGAAGGAAGAAATGAAGGAAGATTTAAAACAAATCAATGAAAAAATAGTCAGTACAAACGAAAGTACTAAAGAAGATTTGAGACAAAATAGTGAAGAATTGAAGAAACAAATTAAGGAGGACATAGAAACATTGAATAATAAGATGGAAAGCAACCATGAAACCTTGAAGAGGAACCAAGAAATATTAGAAGGGAAGAGTGAGGAATTAAAGAGACAGATCAAGGAGGATCTGGAAACACTGAATAACAAGATCGAAAATAATAATGAAACACTCCAACAACAACTGAAGGAAATTAATGAGAAGACTAAGGAAGAAATGAAACAGCAAGTGATACAAATACTAATAGAGTGTCGTGAAGAAATCAAGCAAATAAAACAGAGAGGAATAAGAAATGGGAAGAAACAAATTACAAAGCAGATCAACTTAATGAAACATTAGATAGTGGTTTCAAGAAATTGAATGAAACACAAGACAGCACTTCTGAAGGTATTAAAGAAACATTGAATAAGAACAGGGAACCGGTAAGTCAGAAATAGAAGATAGTAGGAAGGAAATAGAAATTAAAGAAGACAAGAGAGTTTTACTAGCTGAACATAAACATAACAGAAACAAAGAAAGTATTAAGCACATAGAATTCAACACAAAGAATATAAAGAACCAAATAATTAAGAAGACGAAGAAAATAAGAAAAGTACATAAAAAAGAACTAATAAAAACAAGAGAAGAATTGGAGATGATGAAGAATGGACTAATTAATGTGTTTAATTTACCAATGACCGACCATAGTGAAATAATGAATTATAAGGATTGTACGAGGACTTTAAAAGAAATTATAGATAATAATAACAAACCAGTGAGAAAAATTTTAAGCCAATCTATACTTAAATGGAAGATACCAAAAATAGAAGTATAATAAAATTTCAGAGAGATCACCAATAATGAATGTGCCATTAAAATATGCATTTAATAAACTAGATGCTCAAGTGATGGATATAGACGTTGATAGTAAGGAACATATGGTATTAGAAGAATTGCTGTACAAGGTAGCAGAGACCTATACTACAAGGACGGAAATAATTATGTACACCAGAGTGATCCGAACGACAAGTGCAGAGGAAATTATGGACCATGGGTAAACTAAGTGCAGATGAACGCCGAGAAATGGGACTGATTTTCTGATTACCGACCAAGCAAACTAATGGAAAAGAAGTAGCATTAAATTAATTAAACCAGTTAATAATGAAAAAAAATGACTAAACGACCAAGGCAAATTGAAAAAAGTATATACCAAAACAAATAAATGAGTTTACAAGGAAAATAGAATCAAGGAAGAATAGTGAATGAGGAAAGTTATAAAAAACAAACCACAAAATTCCAAAATATATGTAAGATCACCTTACACTACTATTTAGAAAATGTATTAGATGAAGTAAACAAACCAAATTATCAAGAATAAAGTAAGAAAAATAACTATTATAAAAAGTATTAAAAAAAATGAGACGAATCAAGGAGTAAATGAAAAGGAATAAAAATGTTAATTGTATCAATAAATAGCAACGCTTCAAGTATTATCAAATGATATCAACAGAAAGAGATGAGAAATAAATATGACTCGAACTGAGCATTAATGAAATAAAAAATAGAAAATTCCCTCCAAATACTATTAAGATTATTATTATTATTAGTCACGAGATGACAGCATTGAAGAATTATTAATTAAGGTTGACTGCGAAACAGACCCAGCAATCATTTAACTGAGCAGAGATGATGTTCCTCCGTCCTCAGAAAAAGTGTAGTTTTGAATGACGGAGTTAGGTTAGCCAATAGAGCCCATCCGAATCGATTTCAGCTACAAAATAGGGATAGTTAGGGAAAATAGAGAATTTACAGGGAACAATTTATAATAAAAAATCAATAAGCCAGATCAAAGAAGGAAATAATAAGGAAGAAGAGATTCAGAATTGAATAAGAAGTAAAGGTAAAGATTGTACTTGAAAATTAACATGAAGCAGGAGAATCCAAGAAGGAGAAGATATAATACAATTGATAATTTCATTAAAACTTAGAAACAGGTTTTATAAAATGATCAATTTTGGTGGAAGGGCATTATATAATGTTGCAGAACTCAGACCCTATAGGGGATCCACAAATATTATATAACTGAAGAAAAGGAAACTAATTTAAAAAAAATATAAAAAATAATAATAATAATGATCATAAATATAAAATGGTATTGAGAGAAAGAAAGAAAACAAATAGACAAACAATAATAAATAAGTGAATGGACTAGACTGACAGACAAATGACTATGACCCAACCCCAGTGACTGGCCAGATAAAGTATATAAAATAAACAAACGTGAACTAATAGAAAAAACACAAATAGTAGACCAAACTCAGTAACGAGTATAATTTAAGTTATATAAAAGGAAGTACACTACCAATAATAAATAAGTAAACAAATTTTTAGTATATTAGGAGTGTTTGTAATAACCTTATTGAGAGATAAAAAAGTAAACATAAATTGATGAAAAGAAAAACTGACCTTACAATTATATTGTAAAAAATAATATAAACCAAGAGCGAGAGTTAGGTAGGAAGTGACAGTAATGAGCAGTGAAAGTGATAAAGAGAATAAGAACGAATTAAGATAAACAGTTCATAATCTTAATAAAAGAAAAAAACAATGTTAAGAAAACAGAACCAATAATAAAAATGTTGATAGACAACCAATTTCATTATGTTAGCAATTAAGCCACAAAGTAGTTATTAGTTTATTTAAAAGAGTTATGTTTTATAAGAAGGAATATGGCTGGATCATGAACAGACCATAAACCTATTTTTAAGTTATATGTTCTCATAGTAGGATTAAGTGATAAAAAAGTGTGTAAGAGATAGTAGTAGGTATAAGCAAGCAAGTGTATAAATTTAACAGTTCCAATAGTACTCATCATTGTAAAGATAGAAAAAGTGAAATTATAATAACATTCATTTATTGTAAAACAGCCATAAGTAATTCAAAAGTAAACAAGTACTAAGTGACAGTAAGCAGAACATATCAAAATAATAAATAATATTTAAATTGTGTAAAATAAGAAATTCTAGACAGTTACAGCTTAGGCCTATAAAGTACCTAACTGTCAAAATTCAGAAAAACTATTGTAAACAATTAACCATTGTATTTTAAAATTAAGACCAAGTAACTTATTTATTTCAATTGGCTAACCACAATAGTATGTCAGAAAAAGACTAAACAGAAAAATTAAGTGAAATATGTAATAACCCTCTTCGGAGGTCGGCCCCATGGATTCTGGGGGGGGGGGCCAGCTATTGCTTGGTGAGGATCCGTTTAGAAGAGGTTCGTTGGTGGCAAGGTCTCCGTCAACTAATATAAACTGTAGCTTGGAAAAACATAACGCACAGATACCAACACTGGAAGTCCCAGAGGACACAATAAGCAGACTGCAGGCTCAGCTTAATTCTGCTTATTACGAAATCAGACGACTACAGGAAGAAATCAAGAAGTTACAGCCTAGGGTATCCTATAGTCCAGCCAACTCGGAAGAAGAGGAAGAAATCGTGGCCAAAGAAACTGCTTGGATACTGGAAAAGAATAAAAAAACGTAAAAGGAAAACTATGGAATCACCAGAAACACCGAAAACCAGTCCAATAAACAAAAGTAAGAGGACTAAAGAAAACGTAAAAAAATCGGCTAAGCCACCGCCAGTGATACTGAGCAATGTGGAAAATTATATAGAAATAAGTCAGAAACTGAAATCAAAAGATCTGTAATTTAACACCAGCATGATGAACAACAATCAGCTGAAAATTAATGTAGACACAGAAATGGAATATAGAGAACTGACAAAACTCCTAAAAGAAAGTAAGTTGGAATGGCATACTTATGAAAATAAACAGACCAGACCAATAAGGGTCATGGCACGTAACTTGCATCCAACATGCATATCAGAAGAGATTAAAGAGGAGTTATTGAATAGAGGATATAAAATCCTTGAAGTAGTTAATAAAATTAGAAAGACTAAAGTTGACGGCAAGGAAAAAATCACACATTTGCCATTATTTATGCTAACGTTTGACAGATCAGAGGATATAAAAAAAATATTTGATATTCAATATTTATGTCATATGAAATCAATATTTATGTCATATGAAAATAAAAATTGAAGCTCTCAGGAGTAACAAACTGATACCACAGTGTAAAAGGTGTCAAAGATATGGTCACACTCATAAATATTGCCAACATGGACCTATCTGTGTTAAATGTGCAGGCAATCACAGGACCATCGATTGCCAGCAAAAACGAGATGTGCCAGCAAAGTGTTCAAATTGTGCAGAAGCACATCCTGCTAGCTACAGGGGTTGTTTGGTTGCACGTGAACTTCAAATAAGACGCAATAATTTAATAAGTGAGAGACGACCTAAAAAACCTCAACCAACAACTTTCACAGCTAATAAAATCAATAGTGAAATGTCCTTTGCTCAAGCAGTTAAAGCTAACAAGACTTTAGTTCAAAATGATGATTCATCAATGGTGCAAATGATGCAGAATATGATGGACATGATGAAAATAGTCATGGATAGACTAGATAGATTAGAAGCCAGAAATCCGGGCACAATCCCACAGAGAACTAATCAATGGACCTGAAAGACCTAAGGATAGCTACCTGGAATGCCAACGGTATCCAGAACAGAAAGCAAGAAATAGAATTATTCCTCAAGGCACAAGACATTGATATATGTCTAGTATCAGAGACACACTTAACAAATCAGTCATGCTTAAAAATAAATGGATACCAGGTATATCAAACAATTCATCCGGATAATAAAGCCAAAGGAGGAAGTGCTATCATTATTAAGAATAGGATTAACCACTATGAGGAGTGTCACCTTCAGACTGCAGAAATCCAACTCACTGTAGTTGGAATCAAATCCACCAAGCAAAAACTAATCGTTGGTGCGATATACTGTCCTCCAAGACACAACCTAAAGGAGTTAGATTACAAGAAATTTATATTACACCTAGGTGAGAGATTCATTGTAGGCGGAGACTACAATGCTAAACATGTAGATTGGGGATCCAGATTAACAACAACTAAAGGTAGCGAGCTTAATAAAGCAATACAAGAAACAGGTTGTAGCTTCCACAGTACAGGCAAACCTACTTACTGGTCCACAGATCCTAATAAAATTCCAGATCTATTAGATTTCTTCATATCAAGGAGGGTCTCGCAGAACTTTATTGATATCGAGGAGAATTTTGATCTTGACTCTGATCATTCAGCAGTAAAAGGATAATAAAAAAAGTAAACAAACCAAGCCTAGTTAACAAAACTACTGATTGGGAAAGCTTCAAATTAGAACTTGAAGGCAAGATACAACTAAATGTCCAGTTGAGAACTAAGCACCAATTAGAAATAGAAGCCGAGAAGTTTAGTTATAATATTCAAACTACAGCCTGGAACAATACGAGAGAAATCACCCATGGAATTGTTGGTAACAACTGTCCTAGAGAGATCAGAGAACTTGTCAAAGAAAAGAGGAGAGCTAGAAGAAAATGGCAACAGACTCGTGACCCAAATGATAAAACTGTACTTAACAACAAATCGCAACAACTAAAGCGTGTAATACAGAAGTTAAAAGAAGCATCAATAGCTTCCTATTTGGAAAATCTAACAGCAGATGCAGATACAGAGTACTCGTTGTGGAAAGCAACGAGGAAGCTTAAAAGGTCGATCACTCAAGTACCACCTATTAGAAAAAGCGACGGTACATGGGCTAGAGATAATAAAGAAAAAGCTGAAGCGTTTTCTGAACATCTAGCTGACATTTTTAAGCCAAATAATACCCAGTCTGATACAGAGTTAGATGAAGATACAAATCATGAAGACGAGGACATTCAACTGGTCACCCCAAAAGAGGTAGCTAAGGAGATCAAGATAAACCTGAACCCCCGAAAATCACCTGGCTTTGACCTCATTACAGGTGAGATCTTAAAGCAGTTACCTAAGAAAGGGATTGTTATGCTTACATATTTATTCAAGGCGGCACTTAGGCTAAAGCATGTTCCTAGTGTCTGGAAAGTGGCAGAAGTTATTATGCTACATAAACCAGGCAAACCGCCAAATGAGGCCAAATCATATCGGCCCATATCACTGTTGCCAACTATATCAAAGCTTTTTGAAAAACTTCTGTTGCAAAGGCTAAATCGAGTAATAGAGAGAAAAAAGCTGATACCAAATCATCAATTCGGGTTCAGACAAAAACATTCCACAATAGACCAAGTACATAGAATAACAGACATAATAGAGAAAGCACTAGAAAAAAAGCTAATCTGCTCGACAATCTTCCTCGATGTGGCTCAGGCCTTTGATAAAGTTTGGCATAAAGGTTTAATACATAAACTTAATAAAATGCTACCAAAACAATATGCTGATGTGTTAAAATCATATATATCGGAAAGATTATTTAGAGTCAAACAGGAAGATGACTATTCTGAGCTAAGAGAAGTGAGGGCAGGTGTGCCCCAAGGGAGTGTTTTGGGGCCCATCCTCTAATTGTTGTTTACATGTGATCTGCCGCTCTAACGTCTACTCAACGAATATCCAAGCTGAGGACCGACCAATCTGGCGACATGGTGGGGGCACTGGAGGGGAAAGTGCCTAACCGACCGTGACACCGACACACCGTGTCACCTGGCGGGCTCAGCTGATACTTGTCTCAGCTGATTTTGGTAAGTTTTTACCGCGCGCGTTTTTGTATCTATTTTGGATGCGTGCTTGTGTAACCAAGTTAAAGGTAAGAATTGCCTTCTATCATGTTTTCTAAATAATTATGTTACAAATATATTTACTATATAACAAACATTATCATGTTAAATTGCTAAACTCAATATCAGCAGCGATTATTTCTGTCTTGATGCGTTTACATATCAAATGTAAAACTAAAAGCAATTAAAATATCTGTATGGAGAACCATACATTACTTCCATGTTCAAAGATTTATATTTAAAATCATAATGGAAATCAAATATTTCCATAGAAACTACTTCTTTCTACTTATAGATTCAGCCTGCCCACAGTACTGTGTGGTCACTAACGTATACCACCTTACATTATCGCACTCGATTTTCACTCATGATGACAGTCGATGGCACTGCCAAAACGTCTGGTTTTGCAGATAACATTGTACTTTGCTCAAACAGCCCGGGAAAAAATTTTTACACTAAACTACTTCTTTGTTGCCGATAACGTACTACACATATAAAAACATAAAACGTTGCAGGTAAACTACCCCTTCTTCTCCACCGATCTTCACCAAAATCAAAAGACCTTGAGTGCTCTACACATTAGGGACGTATGCAAAAAATTATTTGATTCTGTTTGACTTTACGGCAGTTATCGTTCGTCATAGAAAAATTACCCTTATTAAAACATTAAATGTTGCAGGTAAACTACCCCTTTCTCTTAACTGATCTTCACCAAAATCAGTAGGTCCTGAGAACTCTATAATTCAGGCCTGTGTGCAAAAAATTATTTGATTCTGTTTGAATTTGCGGCTGTTATCGTTGGCCATAGAAAAAAATCTACACACAGCAACTTTTCGAAAATATCGGTATGGAGAACCATACATGACTTCCATATTCTAAGATTTATATTTAAAATCATTTTCAGCCAAACAGCCAGGCTGTGTCTTACCTGCCTTTTTATTGCTGTATTAAATGAAAAATATTATATTACATTAAAATGAAAAAATTATAATTTTATTGCCTGGCAACAAAATTATTTTATTTTTAACAATTACCATTGTTTCAAAAAGTTTAAATAAATTTTCAAGTACTTTACTCTTGTTAAAACCTAAAAGGTTGCAGGTAAACTACCCCTTCCCCTTATCCGATCTTCACCAAAATCGAAAGTCATTGAGACCTCTACAATTCAGAGACGTATGCAAACAATTATTTGATTCTGTTTGAATTTGCGGCTGTTATCGTTTGCCATAGAAAATACGCTTGATAAAAAAACGTTGCAGGTAAACTACCCCTTCCCCTTAACCGATCTTCACCAAAAACAATAGGTCTTGAGTACTCTACAAATCAGGGCTGTATGCAAAACATTATTTGATTCTGTTTGAATTTGCGGCTATTATCGTTTGCCATAGAAAATACCCTTGTTAAAAAAACGTTGCAGGTAAACTACCCCTTTCCCTCAACCGATCTTCACCAAAAACAATAGGTCTTGAGAACTCTACAATTTAGGGCTGTATGCAAATAATCTTTTGATTCTGTTTGAATTTGCGGCTTTTATCGTTTGCCATAGGAAATACCCTTGTTAAAACATAAAACGTTACAGGTAAACTACCCCTTTCCCTTAACCGATCTTCACCAAAAACAATAAGTCTTGAGTACTCTACAAATCAGGGCTGTATGCAAAACATTATTTGATTCTGTTTGAATTTGCGGCTGTTATCGTTTGCCATAGAAAATACCCTTGTTAAAAAAACGTTGCAGGTAAACTACCCCTTTCCCTCAACCGAACTTCACCAAAAACAATAGGTCTTGAGAACTCTACAATTCAGGGCTGTATGCAAATAATCTTTTGATTCTGTTTGAATTTGCGGCTGTTATCGTTTGCCATAGGAAATACCCTTGTTAAAACATAAAACGTTACAGGTAAACTACCCCTTTCCCTTAACCGATCTTCACCAAAATCAACAGATCTTGAGAACTCTACAATTCAGGGCTGTATGCGAAACATTATTTGATTCTGTTTGAATTTGCGGCTGTTATCGTTTGCCAAACAAACAAAATTACCCTTGCTAAAAAAAACCGTTGCAGGTAAACTACCCCTTTCCCTCAACCGATCTTCACCAAAAACAATAGGTCGCGAGTACTCTGCAAATCAGGGCAGCATGCAAAAAATTATTTGATTCTGTTTGAATTTGCGGCAGTTATCGTTTGCCATAGAAAAAATCTACAGACACACAGACACACAGACAGACACACACACAGACAGACAGACACACACACAGACACTTTTCGGAAAACGACTTTTTTTCATGTTTTGAGTGTAGTAGAATCAGAATCTGCAATAATCTCGAACACGATTTTTTTTGCCATCACCATACTTCCATTCCTTAAGGAATATGGAAGTAAAATGACTTTTTTTCGTGTTTTGAGGGTAGTACATGTATACATGTCCATGTATTTGATGTCATTTTGATCAATGTTGCTGCAATTGTAATCAATGTTATGGAACAAACAAGTAAAAAATAAGTACACTGTGTGTGTGTGTGTGTGTGTGTGTGTGTGTGTGTGTGTGTGTGTGTGTGTGTGTGTGTGTGTGTGTGTGTGTGTGTGTGTGTGTGTGTGTGTGTGTGTGTGTGTGTGTGTGTGTGTGTGTGTGTGTGTGTGTGTGTGTGTGTGTGTGTGTGTGTGTGTGTGTGCACGCGCGTGCGCAGGTGCATTCTCATTACATTCAGTTACTTGATATGTAATGCTTTCACAATTGAAATACATTTCAGTGAGATAACAATTGGATTCGTTCCAGGGAAATGTAAAATTCCTGTTACAACCACACAATTTCTTGTAAAAGTAGTTCTTGACTTTTCCTTATACAGCAAGATGAACAATATAATTCACAAGTCTAACCACTCTTTCCTTCTCAAAACACTATTTTAAAAAAAAAAGTGACTAACAAAAGATCTGAGTATTCCTTCTTCTAGTTTGTTTGCCAACAGAACTAAAATTAGTGTATACAAATATAGTATTATTTTTTGTACATTTCAAATTTTGGGACACCAGGTTTCAAAAAGTGGGGCAAAAGTTTGACAAAATCACAAATTCCATGTTGGACATCGATTAAAGAGAATTTTAACGAAAATCTGAATATACTGTACAGTTTTAGAAATTTCAAAATTCTTTGACCCCATGGCTCAAAAATGGAATCAATAATTTGAAAAAAGTGTAAAAATCCATCTAGCTGTTAGACTAAAAGAAATTATAACACACATTTAACTGTGTGGAATTTATACTATTTATTGTATGATCGCTCTATAATACTGTTACTTTACTAAACAAAAATTAGTCAGTCTGCCTGCACACCCATATTGCTGAGTAATAATACAGCAGTCTTGTCTGGCGTCTCTGGGCCCCACACACACACACACACACACAGTTGCTATGTAGCTGATTTCTCTCTGGCAGTGGTGAAATGTCAGTTCTGCCATGGTCAAAAGCATAACAGGCAGCAGGCCTAATGTTTGAAAGAAAAGAGAATAAGAAGAATTATCTTGTAGACATTTGTAATTTTTAGTTATTTTTAGAAACAAAATTTAATGTTTTGTTTAATGGGCAGTTAAGAATACTATGTGTGTATGTGCGTGTGTGTGTGTGTGCACGCGTGCACAACTTTTAATCTGAACAATAATCTGCTGTTAGAACCCAGCTGCCAAAAGTGGAACATGTGGTAGAATCGCACAATGCAGCAGTACTGTATTCCCAAACTGTCACTTCAGAAAGTATATTAAACAAAATACAGGACCATTATGGGAAGAATAAATAAAGTTTAGTTGTTACCGTTTCATCTGAAATTTGCTTATTAAATTTAAGTTCAATGAAAACAATGCTATGTTTATTTTCAGATGAGTACTACTGCCGTAAAATGTGATTTATGCAGCAAAGAGTTCAGTAAGAGTTCTTACTGTAAACGGCATATTAGAATTGTTCACAAAAGAAATGCCAAAGGGGAGCAAATTGAAACAGCTACATTTAGTTGCACTTTGTGTAACAAACAGTATTCCCAAAAAAATTATTTGCAGCGACACATCAAATCAACCCATTCTACTGAGCCAAAACAAATTTATAAATGTGATATGTGCACTTATACAACAATTCACCAGTATAATTTAAAACGTCACATATTAAGTTTAAAAATACATAACAGTGGATCCTTAGCACGATCTTTCATGTGTACTCTATGTAATGCAAAATACAAGCATAAACATCACCTCACAAACCATGAAAGAAAATATCATAACATTGGAAAACCACTTCTGGTTAAAAGACAATGTCCTATTTGTAAATTCATAACAAGGAGACCATGGCGACATAATGAACAGAAAATTTACAGTCATTTTGAAAATGTACATGGCATTTTTATGAAGTGTGAACATCACAGTTTTGATTCTGTCGATGAATATAATGCGTGGAAACAAGAAATTGAAAATAAAACAACATGTTTTTTTAAACAAACGTCAAATGGAAATGTATCTGACGTTTACCAATGCCACAGAAGTGGTTTTTACAGGAAACTAGGACTAAACAAACGCCACTTAAAAATTATGGGAAGCTGCAAAATAAATGGGTTTTGTCCAGCAATGATCAAGATGAAAAAATTAAAAAATGGCACTGTACATGTCTCATTTCTTTTAACACATGTTGGCCATAAAAATGAGTTAAAACATATTCACTTGACAAAGAAAGAGAGAAACCAAATTGCAAGTCACTTAGCAAGTAAAATACCCCATGAGGAAATTTTAAAAGATATCAGGTGTTCTATATCAAATTGTGAATTACAAAGAATTCACCTAGTGAACAAAAAAGATATTATAAATATTGAAAAAGGCTTCAATCTAAATGATGAAGCCATAAAACATCCATTTGACCCTGTAAGCATCGAGGCTTGGGTTGAAGATCTTAAAACATCTAAGGACACTGCCTTAGTGGTTTATAAACCACAAGGAGTAATTAGTTTTGAGTTTCCTCAACTGAAAGAAGAAGACTTCTTATTGCTATACATGTCTGAAGCGCAAAAAGTTATTTTTAAAAAGTACAGTAATGATATAGTGTGTATTGATGGGACGCATGGGCTGAACAATTATAACTTTCAGCTATATACACTACTGACAATGGATGAAACAAGAGAGGGATTTCCTGCAGCCTTCATGTTTACTAACAGAGGGGATGAAACTATTCTAAAGATTTTTTTTTTATCAAATAAAGTCTGTATTAGGATGTATTACAACCCGTACATTTATGTCTGACATGGAAGACACATTCTATTCCGCATGGTGTAAAACAATGGGGACTTCAAATAATCGTATTTATTGTACATGGCATGTACTAAGGGCATGGAAGACCAATGTAAATACAAAAATTAAAATAAAAGAAACACGAGACAGTGTGTTTAAAATGTTACAGGCTCTGTTATATGAACTTGATGAAGACGCTTTTAACAAAATGCTCCATGAAGTGTTAAGGAGACTTCATGAAGACACAGATACACATTCTTTTTATCAATATTTTCAAAACCAATACATTATTAAACAAAAATATAAATCATGGGCGTACTGCCATCGTTTAAATTTAGGTATTAACACAAATACGTCCATAGAAAACTTGAATAAAGTGTTAAAATACTGCTACTTAAAAGGGAAACTTATAAAAAGACTGGACAAGACAATCTGTGCCATTTTACATTTACTTAAAGATAAAATGTTTGATCTGATAATTAAAATGAAGAAAGGAAAACTTGTGAAAAAATTGCAAGTATTAAGAAATCGTCACAAAGCAAGTATGTTGTTGGACGCAGAGAAAGTGTTGACAACTTTAGATGACAAGTGGCAGGTCTTGTCATCCACACAAACAGAATTTTATACTGTTAAAACGGATTAAACACTGCAAATCATGTCTTTTACAGTGCATACACTGTAACTCTTGCTTTCATGAGTTTGTGTGTTCGTGTATGGACAGTGCCATACGAAACAATATGTGCAAACATATTCACCTTGTTTGTAGAACACTAACCAATATGATTCCTGAGGAAAGGGAGAACGAAGAAAATACTCTTATTATAGACCTTCCAAAGGATATTATGTTAGAAGAAACAGTGGTAAATGAAGCAAGTACACCTAAAAGTAAAGACACAGAAAAGAGCATATCTTTAAATAATAAAAGAATGAAACTCTTTGAACACATTCAAGAGATTCAAGAGATTCAGAAAAACCTACAAACTGTTGAACAGTTTCAATACGCAAACAAACAGATGAGACAGTTAATACTGACAATGAAAGCTATGAAGTCATCTGCTGAAAGGAGCTTAAAGGTATGTATAATTTTCAGTCAGATTATCCACTTTATTTTGTAGTACAGTCTAATCCAAACTACCTACTCATCAACTTATCTGTCTTCTCACCCACCTACACAAACTATCCACCCACCCATCTATCCAAATTTTAGTCTATAGCTTTACTTAGGATATCTATCCACCTACTCTTCTATTCAGATAGACACTCACATACCGGTTTATCTAATCATGTACTCATGTAGCCTACTTACTGAATTATTTATCTATCCATCCACCTACCCAT
This sequence comes from Magicicada septendecula, assembly GCA_034769895.1. Lineage (NCBI taxonomy): Eukaryota > Metazoa > Arthropoda > Insecta > Hemiptera > Cicadidae > Magicicada > Magicicada septendecula. The sequence continues at coordinate 202,965,668 of CM068373.1, read as the reverse complement.
CCTTTAATTGCTAGTCAGTACTGATTGTTTGTGTGTTTACATTAGATTTATAATTATTAAGTTCACTGAAATAATTCTAAAAGTACTGATTGTTTGTGTGTTTACATTAGATTTATAATTATTAAGTTCACTGAAATAATTCTAAAATCTTATCGTATGTATTTTTTCCAAATTGTTCTTATAGCAGTAGATTAAAATAAATAAATAAATTTCTCTTAACACCAGCCACAAAACTAAATCTGGGCATAAAGATAAATATGTTTTTGATTGTATTTTTACTGTATCAGTTTTTAGCTAAACAAGTTTTGAAAACTTTTTTTACTAATTTTATTAATTACAAAAAAATAACAATTAAGTGGGTATCATTAAATGAAGTGAACTCTTGTTACCTAAAGTAAATCCACACTTACCAGTCGACAAATTCAATACAATTAGTTTTAAGTGTACTACAAGCGGGACATGTTTACTTTAAACTACGCAATGAGAACTAGATGTAGTTAGATTTTTTTCTTGTAGTGTTTGATCTTTTTTTTTTTTTGCATTGCAGGTCACCGAAAATACTGCACACAACAGAAACATTATCAAACAGAGACGGTTCACACCAAAAAACAAACGACAAAGACAGGACACTAACTCCAAGGAGCAAATCCAGGCAATTGCTTTGGATTTGCTTGTTAATAAACAAATTACATTAAGGTACTACATGAAAATTGAAATTTTTATTATTAAATAGAATAATACAGTGGAACCCCTCAAATCCGAACTAATTGGGGCTGTAGACTGTTCAGATTCGGAAAAGTTCGGATTAGCCGAAAAATCTGCATACATAGTACTCAACACTAGTTACGGTGTACGCGCCGCCCGGTAATGTTGCGTAGGGGTGAGACGAAGCCGCCGGAGGTTGCTGACCTTGACTGCCAGTGAATCAGTGAATCACTGTTGCTGTCGGGCGGAAGTGGCTAAAAATAGCCCAGTCCTACTTCAATAGGTCTAGAAATCTTTGTATTCCAGTTAGTCCTCTGTTGTTTGTTGTCCTGTGCGTTTATCTGCTGTTACTGTTTCCATCCAGTGTACATAGTTTGTTCGAGTTTTCGTTTAAGGTTTATTGTTTTTGCAGTTGAAGTGAGCAGTGTAGATCGGGTTTTTTAGTTTTCTTAAATTATGGCAAGCAAACGAAAACATAGTTCTTGTACTTTAAAAGAAAAACTCGAAGTGTTAATGCGACTAGACAAAGGGGAAAGTTTGACGAAGTTGGCTGTTGAATTTGGTGTTGGTAAGGCAACAATCAGTGACTGGAAAAAGAATCGTGCGAAAATTGAACAGTTTTGCAGTGCAACAAGTGAAAAAACTTTGATACAACGCCATCACGCATAAGTTTCTGTAAATGAAGAAATTGACGAAGCAGTGTTTTTGTGGTTTACACAAGAGAGGCAGAAAGGAGTTCCTATTAGTGGTCCATTAATTCAAGAAAAGGCATTGTGGCTGAACAAACTAATGAACGGAGATTTGGCATTTACTGCTAGCAATGGGTGGTTGGATCGATGGAAGAGAAGGCACGGAGTCAGACAACTGACGATAAGCGGAGAGAAGTTATCAGCTGATAATACTGCTGCAAAAGAATATTTATATGAATTCGCCGATTTGATTTCGTCGGAAAATTACTCGCCCCAACAAGTGTATAATGCGGACGAGACTGGATTGAATTTTAAAGCACTTCCCACTAAAAGTCTTGCTTCTAAAGAGGAATCTTTTGCGCAAGGCTTTAAAATGAACAAACAGCGTCTCACAGTTTTGGCCTGCAGTAACGCCGCGGGAACAAACAAGCTACCATTAATGGTGACTGAAAAGTCTGCCAAGCCACGAGTCCTTAAAAATATGAACATGATTTCTCTCCCTGTTTATTACAGAAATCAGACTAAGGCGTGGATGACTGGTAATCTTTTTAAGGAGTGGTTTGAAAAGAAATTTGTTCCTTCCGTAACAAGATTTAATGAAGAAAATGGACTGCCACCTCGAGCTCTACTTTTGATAGAGAACGCTCCGTCACATCATTCAGACATGCAGTTGGTGTGCAGAGACATAAAAGCAATTTTTCTACCACCTAACGTGACATCGCTGCTGCAGCCTATGGATCAAGGTGTGCTACAGAACATAAAACTAAGCTACAGAAAAATGCTTCTGCAAACTCCTATTGAAGAAGATTGTTCTCTTTCTATTCTTGAGAAGCTAAAGAAGATAACAATAAAAGATGTGATTTACTGGGTTGCAGAATCCTGGAACAATACCAGTAAAAATTTACTGCAGAGATCTTGGACGAAGCTTTGGCCCAGCCTCGAATTTGTGGAAACACCACTTACAACACGAGATGATGAAACTGAGCTCCTTCATCTCTTTCAAAAAGTACCAGGATGTGAGGATGCTGAAAAAGGTTGTCTGGAGGAGTGGGCAGCACTAGACGACAATGAAGAATGCACCGAGCATGAGTGTCTGTGGTCCAGGATCAACACGACAATGTATCAGGTAGCGATAGCGAGGGAGAAGATGCCTCAACAAACATGACTCATTCTGACGCTGCCGTCGCTCTCGACATCGCGTTGCACTACGTAGAACAACACGCAGCTGCTACACCCAATGATGTCATGTTTATGCGACGCTGGCGCAACATCGCATCCTCGGGAAGGTTTATGTCACTTCGCCAGATGAAGATCACTGATTTTAAGTGAAAAAATATAGTGTAGTGTTTGTGTGTGTTTCTTTTGTGTTTTTCCTTGGCCATTCAGCTCTGATGTTAATGAAATGCTGTATGACGTTGTTGTTTTTATGCAGTGTTAATTCCAATATTTTTTACATTTCAATCCTGTTTTACGTAAGTAGCAATACTTGTACATACTTTATTAATTGTTCAGTGATTCTTTACGTAAAATTAGGTTATATATGATAGTTTTATGTAATAATAAATGTGTTTCTTATGTCTTTGTGTTTTTTCAAATGTTGTTTTTCTTCAAAATCATGTTCGGATTTCCCGGGATTTCGGATTTCTGGGGTTCGGATTTGAGGGGTTCTACTGTATAATAAATGTTAAAATATGCTTACATTAAGGTAATATTTATTATTAAGAAAAATCGTTACAAGAAAAATCGCTGCATGTGCCAACCAATTAATTTCTTATAAAACCGCCAACTAAATTTCTTACAAAAACGCCAATATCACGAAAACGAAAAAGCCGATTTTATTGAAACAAAACCAAAATAATATTTGGAATTTTCTATAATTTTCACTCGCTGACACCATACAGCTATCTCTCATAAAACGAAAGTTTATCGCATGCCGAAAATATTACTACATGAAAATTAAAAAAGAAACTTCATGACGTGGAACCATCTGAAGACTCTGTTTTTGAAAATTGTTAAAACTATCGGTTAAAATTTATGCTAAAACCATCCTCAAACTTCAATAAACACGGTGGTGAAAGAATTTTAAAAATCAGATCAGCTGTTACTATGTAATACAAAAGTCACAGATAAGTTTGATGTCTGCAATAGAGGAAAAAATGTATACAGTATGTATATATTGTAACACTGTATTTTTGTACCTCCCATTATAGCCCAAAGAATATACAATTGTAGAGAAAAGTACCAAATAGTATAAAATGGACCTTAGATAAACTATAATATATTATTGATCACTGTTAAGATTACTATGTTAAATAAAACCAATGTTATGGGTTCACTTACCTTGAATGACTATGTTATGATTACATTAGATATAGGATATCAGAGTTAATGAAATTCAAGGATGTTCAATATTGAGTTGATTATGTTAATATTTTAATGTTACATGATTACTGAATAATATTATAGGATACTGAATGATTATAGTATATTGTGAATTAATAAGGTAAATGTTGTAAAACACAGAAAAGTACCAAAATAGATGGGGTTGCAACATTCCTTATAGCACATAAAATAAAATTATAGCACATTATAGAACTATCTATATTATAAAAGAAACTCTATTCTTTATTATATCTAAACCACGATTTAAGAGTGGACAGTAAAAAGATATAAACTATTAACATTCTGTTTTAGTCTTAACCTAAGCATTGTATTTTTATAACCTATACACTGTGCACTAATTTTATAAAGCACTCTGTGATTATATTCCACAAAGGTATTTTGGTACTTTTCCGGTTTTTTTCTTTGTGTTTATTCCGTGGTCAAACGAATGCACAATAAATAATTATATTTATTACTGAGGTATATAATTAGCGATCCCTGACAACAAACAGCTGACATTACCAACTGAGCAGCCGGAAATAATTAACGAATTGTATTCAATAATATAACTTTATAAGATTTTGAATATAAACCAAGAAAAATAAAATATATTATTTAATAATAATATCATTGCAAGTTTTCCTTTATTTTAGCTGCAAAGATAATAATATAAGTGGTCATTCCTCATTCATATAACAGAGTACCGAAGTATCACAGAAGGTGTACGTTGGGGAGCCTGCCGCTCAAACTGGTGTGGCGAAAATTTGAATTAATTAGTGAGGAGTTTGATTCTATTACAATAAACTTACTATTATAATTAAAATTTTAAGAAAGGAAATAAAAGGATATTATTTTACTAATTAATTTAGTAACAAAACAAAACTAATTTTTCTGGTATTACTTTACATATTAATTGACCCCCAAACTAGTGGGACTTAGAACATTTCTACATCAACAAATAAAAATAAATATTACAATATGCAACACATATATTTATACATTCCTTTTATTCCTTATTAATATGTCTCTCCCTGAAGTGGATGAAACTGATTTGATACTTTCTTCACGCTGCTACATTATATGGAATATAATTATCTAATTGTAAATTGTGATTTTTGTTGTTAATTTACTAATTGTGATTTACTAATTAATATGCCTAATTTTATTTTACAGGAAATAATAAAGAATTTTGAAAAACTAGGACATAAAACATCAAGGTACACAGATAGAGGCTCAATAATTTTTGCTCTTGCAACTAAAAACAACAAAACTTATGCAAATGCGGATTACCGAAAGGGAGGCGAAGTATATGGAATCAACTGACAACTAGGAAACATTTTCTTGGCAACATATTTTTCATCAAGATCTCATTAACAATTATGTTTGTGTATATGAGTACTGCAAATACTGAAAGATTAATCAGTATATTTCATTGGGCTAAAGGCAAAATGTACTCATTGTTCCTGTTATGTATGTGTACCAGTTTTAAGAAATTAATTTAAATTTAGGTTTAGTAAATATGATAAACTAGACTGTCAGATGTGCTTGTGAAGTACAAGCAAGTTGTAAAACACTCTTTAGCTTTAGCATTCTTTGTCAGTGCTTGTCATACAAAGATCCTTAATAAATATTATAACCACTCGTTTCTTATCTCACGTTGGATTCGTCAATCTGTAACGTTAAATTCTGGTCGTATCTGCAAAATGTGTACACGTGTTTTTTATGTGTAGAAAGTGTTAGTGTGGTGTGTTCGTCTCACACCTGTCGTTACATTAATGGTTGTTGCTACCGAAGTCCGTAGCGTGGTCTCAACTATCAGTACAACCTACCTGTTTATTCATAGGGGTTGCGAGTCCCGGGTGGCGCCAAATTGTTTATTTTAAAACAATTAAATTTGTGAATTAACTAGTTAGATTGGTGTTATCAGCGTTGACAGCTGGAGCGTTCAAATGATTCCCGGCTCTGTACAGCTTATTGTATTGCCCACTTGGCAAGGGCGCTAGTTGTCTGCTCAGTGAAATTGCTAACACACACATATATTATACAACTTCCTATGAAATAAAACAATGGTAATGCTCTGTACTGTGATTTTAATTATGGTTTGGTCATTAATCAATTTGACAAAAATATGTGTCATAGTTTTTTATATTTTATTTATATTTAAACATTTTATTTAGTATGAAGTATATTTACATTAAAAATTATCTTTTTCATCCCTGGTACTGGGGTGGCTTATTTGTGTTGTAACAATATCAATATAAAACAATAAACAATTTTTGAAAGTTCATACTTATATTTATAATTTGGTAAACTCCATCAGTGCAGACAACTGAACTGAGCTTTATACACTTTGTAATCACAGTATTATTATCAAACTTGTGCATTAAGAAACAATAGATTTTAGTAAGATTTATTCTACTAACATCTTGTGTACTGGTTAAGTATATGGAACCAGAAAATATTATATAGGTCATTATAAAAAGTAATTTATTATGTAAAACATGCTGTATTTACCTCTTCCTATTTCTCACCACACACACACACACACACACACACACACACACACACACACACACACACACACACACACACACACTTTTTATTTGTTTATAAGTTATGTAACTTTTTATTTTTTCGACTTTGACACATATGTCATTAATCTTTAATAAACATTCTTCGTGCTACACAAACTTATGCCAGAATATTTCCATATGTGTCTAATGTCTGAGGTTTAGAGTAAATATATAAAATGTAAAATATGACTTCTGTAAAAATTAACATATTAAAATATATATAATTTGTGATGTTTTCAATTTGTTCTTCTGCAAGTAGATAATATTGTATATTCTTTTTAACACCTGACGCACGTTTCACTGAAAAATATCAGTATCATCAGAGGTTTCTAAGTGAATTAATAACAATCGAAATAATTCTATTAATATAAAATTAATGAATAATCAAATTTGTATTGATTTTAATGTAAAATAAAATAACTGATAATCAATTTAGGTCGATTAGTCAATGATTGTTTTAATGTTTATTTTCTTCAGCAGCTGTTTTCTCGGTTATATTTGAAATTTTGTTTATATTTTATTCATTTTTATTTTTATTTTTTAGTAAATTTATAATTTCAAATAGATCGTCTTGTTTTGTTTTTATTTTGGTTTGTTCTTTAATTAATAAATTATTGTTATTGTGTTTGTAAATGTTAAGAGTTTCCCAAATATTCATTTTATGATCTTTTTGTATGTTTTTAATTAATTTTATATTTTCAATGTTTGGAAACTGGTGGTTATTATTTAGACAATGTGTGGCTAAATTAGATTTATAAATATTTGGTTTTAAATATGCACTGCGGTGTTGAACGAATCTATCTCGTAGTTATTTTCTTCGTCTGGCCCACGTAAAATTTATTACAATCTGGACATTCTATTTTATATATTCCATTTTTATTGTGAGTATTGGATTTAGTTTTAGGTTTTATTTTATTACAAATTATATTACCTGTATTATAAGATATTTTTAAATTAGTATCTTTAAATAGTTTATTTAGTTTTTGAGTTATATTTCCGTAATAAGTGAAGGTTGTATATTTTATATTATTATTAATAGATAAATTTTTAAATGTAGTGTTTTTAGGAATTTTATTAGTGATTTTATGTTTAATTTTATTTTCTAATTTATTAATAGCTTTTATTTTGTATCCATTTTTAACTGCTATTTGTTGGATAATTTTTTTTTCTTTGTTTCTTTCTGTGTTATTTAATGGGATCCTAAGCATTCGGTAAATAATGGAATTAAATACTGCCATTTTGTGTTGGGGAGGATGATTAGAAGTATTTGGTATTACTAAGTCAGTTTGAGAAGGTTTCCTGTATATTGTGTATTCAAAATTTGTTTCATTTTTCTTTATTGTTAAGTCTAAATAATTGAATTTATTATTACATTCTTCTTCTAACGTGAATTTTATTTTAGAATGTAAATTATTTATGGAGTTGAATATTTTATTTATATTTATACCATTGTTTTGGGAAATGTACAGAGTGTCATCAACGTATCTAAAATAACAAATTTTATTATTTCTATTGAGGCTTCTGTTCTTATTTTATCTTGTTTTTCTTGTTCTACATTATTAATTGCGTTTTCAGTTTCGACTATGATATTATCTATTACATATTTGTTTACATTTTTAAGATTTCTTTTGTTTGATGATTCTAGGGTAGCTATTTCGTTTTCCGTGAATTTAATATTAGATAAATTTACGAATTTTGGGTAAAAAGTGTGGTTATTATTTAATGTGTGTAAATTTTGGTTATCTTCTTTAGGTGTACTATTTATTAGTAGATTTTTAAGTTTTTTATTGATTGTGTTAAATTTAATTGTTTAGTGTTTATTTAGTATTTTAAGCATATTAATATATTTATTATTCCATGTATGATAATCAAGTGTGTTGGCTAAAAGAAGATGTAAATTAATTAATTGTTTATTAATGTAGCCGATTATAAAATAATATAATAATATATATATTTTATAATATATATATATTTTAAAATATATATATAAAATTTCTAGCCCATCACTTAACTTAGCCATTAAAAGGGGGATTTACATACACAAATACCGAATTTAACTTGTTAGTCCAACATATACTGGTAACCCAGAATTTTGCGTGCCTCTTAATTTGTACTTAATTGTTAAGAAAAGCGTATTGTGATCTATTTATTAGTATATTAAGAAATTTATAAGTTAACGGGTTGGTGCTGAAATGTTGAAAATAAACTGCTTGTTATGTAGAAGATATAAACAAAGTTGTTTTGTAAGTGAATGTACAGTATAAATAAAGAATATACATGGTTTTTAAATAACACATAATGTTTGAGTATTCATTCATTCTGTTATCCCTTGATAAGATCCTTTAGTTAGTGAAACAGATTGATCTTTTATTTAGTTTTGCTAAAACTATTAAAAAAATAATGCAAGAAATTAAGACAATTATTACGACTAATTTCAAACTAAATATTAATGATTTTTACTTCCATGTTCCTTAAGGAAATGGAAGTTTGGTGATGGCAAAAAAATTCATGCTTGAGATTTTTGCAGATTTTGATTGTACTATCTTCAAAAGATGAAAAAAGTCATTTTTCGAAAAGTGTGTGTGTGTGAAGATTTTTTTCTATGGCAAACAATAAAAGCTGCAAATTCAAACAGAATCAAATAATTTTTTGCATGCAGCCTGATTTGCAGAGTAGTCGCGAATTATTGTTTTTGGTGAAGATCAGTTAAGGGAAATGGGTAGTTTACCTGCAACGTTTCATGTTTTTATATGTGTAGTACGTTATCGGCAACAATGAAGTAGTTTAGTGTGAAAATTTCTTCCCGGGCTGTTTGGGCACAGTAGGCCTACAATGTTTTCTGCAAAACCAGACGTTTCGGCAGTGCCATCGACTGTCATCATCAGTGAAAATCGAGTGCGATAATGTGAGGTGGTATAACGTTAGTGACCACATGCACAGTACTGTGCTTAAGGCTGAATCAATAAGTAGAAAGAAGTAGTTTCTATGGAAATATTTTATTTCCATTATGATTTTAAATATAAATCTTAGAACATGGAAGTAATGTATGGTTCTCCATACCGATATTTAAAAAATGTTACAAATATAAATTTAAATTAAGAAAATAATTATTTTCCCACCTTTTGGAGAGTCTAATTGGCTGTCAATGGGTGCAATTGTCTTAGAAAATATTTTGCTTTTTCAGGATAGTTGATATCCAGGATGTAATATCATGACACTTGATATCCAGGATTTAATGTCAGGATACCTGACAGTTTTTAATCATTTTATAACATGCGAGTTAGAAAAAATACTGTTTTGTAAAATTGTTTGCAGGAATACTGAATTTATCTGCTATAACTCTAATTCAAAATGGAAAATAATAAAAATTTTAAATTTCAGTTGCAGTTATAGACAAATATAAAAGTAAACAAAAAAAATGTAATACAAACACCTTTGATAACAGTTACCACATGTAACACTGCTTAGTTATATGACGATAAAAATGCTGGACTTAGAAACCATGTCATTCAACAGCAGACATCAAAACATATTTGTGTAACTTCTAGGATGAAAACCTTCAATCTTTAATGTGTTTCTAAATTTGCTGTCGTGTATAGCACACCATAAGTCTGAAATAAGTGGTTTCAGAAATCACTATGCTGTCTATACTTAGAGCACAATTATTTTACAATTTAGTTACAGACAGCAGAGTGCTGAATGTGTCAAACTGAAATATCACCACTGTTCCATAACTGTGAAGAGTTACTCTCTTATGCGTGCTACCTACTTGCCAAGACCAGCTATAGGTATTTGAATGTTTAAGAGATGAACATGAATACTACATGAATTCGTTTAATTTTTACTCAATAAAAGGTAAAAAAATTAGGTGCTTAAAACGTATAATTGAAAATATTAATATCAAAAGTTTTAAAATATGTTATAAAGAATGATATATATTCATATATTTGATAATGTAGTCTGAGTAAGTACTGGTATTTTCTCCATTCATGTGTAAGTACTGGTATTTTCTGTAAAACCAATAAATTGTACATTTAATATAGTAAAGTATTTTTATCACCTTATGTGCATAATTTGGCCTCCACATTTGTTATTTAGGTAATTCTGATATTTCTTAGCCAATGCTGATATTGCTGTGAAATATTTTTTGTTCTATTCTTCTATGTTATATAAACACGAGAAAAATAATTTTAAACGGCGGTCGAATCTATTTACGAAGAAAAAAAATAAAATAAATACTCCCATAAGCGCCCATGTAAAGCGAATGAGCGCCATATTAACTGAGTAGTTAGTGGGATCACCGCAGTGGAGCGACGGCTCACTAATGCACAGCGAATGACGAATTATGACGTCATTATGTGGATTACCAATCGCTGCAATTCATAAGTTTACGCGCCAAATAACACGTGTTTTTCTACTACTAAATAAAATTAAAAGTTAAAAAATCTCTTAATGTAATTTGTCACAGTTAATATGGCGTTCTTTGGCGTCTTATGGGAGTAATTAATTTATTTATTTTTTCGTAAATAGGTTCGACCACCGTTTAAAATTATTTTTCCCGTGTTTATATAACATAGAAGAATAGAACAAAAAATATTTCACCGCAATATCAGCATTGACTACAAATATGCACACACACACACGCGCGCGCTCACATGAAATGCATGCATTTACCACCATAATTATGAAAAGATGAAACTCTTACCTTAATCCACTCCTCAATTATTTTGAGGAGAGTAGCGGAATCCCGGCGCTCAACCGGTATCAAAAAACACTTGCCAGAACCGCGTTCCACTCCCCCGAACACCCACTGTCCTTCAATGAACCTGCCACGATTATATTTCCGACGGCAAAATTTGGCTTCGTCGACTTCTACAGTCTTTCCAGGGCCCCCCAGCTTAGCTGAAGTGCGCTGGGCGTCGAAAATAAAAACTTCTCGACAAAAACTGTAGGTCGACGACGAGGACCCACACGAAGGACAATTTATTGACCCTTTAATAACCTCGTGGGAAATTAAAAAGTCAATAATCTCAGACTCAGTCATTCGAATCCATTCGTCTGACGTCCCACCGCACTGAATATCATGGCAGGCCATTTCAAGGTACATTTCAGTGTAAAATGTTAAATAATATATGGTATATTATAATAATAACCCTAAATAACAGAAATAATAATTAATAATAACACCACACAATAACACAACACAATAACACAAACGAAAACACTGAATTCACAAAATAATTAAATACACGATTACCGTAGCGGCTTACGAGATGCATTACAACACGGAACTGAGAAGACAGTACTGTTTTTGCCGCCGATTCTTGACACCCACACACATTACCAACCAATGAGAATTGAGAATATGCAAAATTTTAAAATTAACGGTGTATAAACGCGCTTTTTTTTATATCTACCAATCAACATCAGCTTTGTAAAGCGGTTTTAATTAACTTCCCGGGTTTTTTGCATCAGACCTATGCCATTGGTTAACCGTTGTGACGTCGCCGCGGGGGTTTTCAAAATGTTTACTATCGATAGTTCAGTTGCGATTTTCATACTATCGATAACTACCACAAAGTTTTAGATAATTAGTTTTAGAAAAGTATTAACAATGTTTCTTTACACTGTGATTTTCAGCTTTTACTGTTTAAAAGAAAATAAGAGAGTTTATAGGTCTATCTCTCTTTGGGAATACTAATTTAATGTTGAACAAAGTACGCGAGTCAAAGTCGAAAGACAAAGTACAAGCGAGGTTTGGCACTGAGGAGTTTTGTATCAAAATTACAATTTGGTAATTCTCACTAAATGCTTTGAAGGACTATCGTTTGACAAAGATTGCTTGACAAACACAAACTTGTACTTTGAGCATTACGCTCTGGTTATTTTTGCTTGTCTCTGTTTCGGCTCAGTTGCGATTTTCATACTATCGATAACTACCACAAAGTTTTAGATAATTAGTTTTAGAAAAGTATTAACAATGTTACTTTACAGTGATTTTCAGCTTTTACTGTTTAAAAGAAAGTAAGAGAATTTATAGGTCTATCTCTCTTTGGGAATACTAGTTTAAAAAAGTTGAACAAAGTACGCGAGTCAAAGTCGAAAGACAAAGTACAAGCGAAGTTTGGCACTGAGGAGTTTTGTATCAAAATTACAATTTGGTAATAATTCTCACTAAATGCTTTGAAGGACTACCGTTTGACAAAGATTGCTTGACAAACACAAACTTGTACTTTGAGCATTACGCTCTGGTTATTTTTGATTGTCTCTGTTTCGGCTTCAGTTCGCCTCTTCAGCTAAGGAAGTTGTGATAGCAGTTTTCACTGCCGACCACTACCTTAGGACAGAGTGGAGATGGTAAAATTTTTTTGGTATACCATTTTTTTTTGTTGAGAATTTACCAAACTAACTTAAACTTTCACTAGGAGTAAACAAACCTGACATTGATTTAAAGAGTTTTCTGTTTTTGTTAAAGTAGGTGGTTTTATGTATGTTTGTTCACTATATAATCAAACACTTTATAATCATTATAATAATAAATAATAATATGAATATGAGTTAAATTATTTTAACGTCACCTCGCCTTTACCTAAGTGTTGAGGTTTTCACTTTCAGAATCTTCTGATAAGGTAAGTGAATAAAATATAGGGGTATATTATTCTTCTCTTTAATTATTTTTACTTATTTACCAATTATTTTTATTTATTATTCATCCCCAATTATTTGTAATATTACAAACATGTAAAAAGCATCGATGTTTTAATACCGATATTTTTTTTAACATTGATGTACTCTTCACGATGATAAACATCGATAGTTTTACATCGCGTCATAACAGATGTGCTTCCTCTGCGTGAATATGTTCAAAAGTAAAAGGTTAGTGGTGGTATTGTGAATTGTGATGTTCGTGATCCAAAACTATAGTGAAACAATTCGAAAAATAGGTGGTATAATATACAGTGAAGCCATAATCGCAATATTTTTTGTGGACGTGGGTGACCAGGACTCGTGGGTGAGGTTACTAATAATAAACTCGCGGTGGGCTCAACGCAAAGCTTTAAACCGCTTTTGTGTTGTGTGATGTACACACGGTGACGTCACGCGTCTACAATAGCTGGACCTGTCATTTCTCAGTCAATATGGCGCTAATTCTCAATTGCATGCGTTCTTATGGGAGTATTTATTTTATTTTTTTTCTCCGTAAATAGGTTCGACCGCCGTTGAAAATTATTTTTCTCGTGTTTATATAACATAGAAGAATAGAACAAAAAATATTTCACAGCAATATCAGCATTGGCTAACAAAGTTCAGAATTACCAAAATGAACCAGGAGAAATTGCCGAAGAAGCCCAAGTGAAGGAATAACAACCCACTGAAGGAAGAAAATAGCTGAAAACGTAAATGAACCCTGCAACCAACCTTAACCAATAGGACTGAGGGAATTTAAACATCGTAACCAGGTCATTAACGAAAATTGAACTTGGAATTCACCGAACTACCCAAGAAAGGACAAGCAGCAGTATTCGAGAGAAGTATTACCCAGGATAGCAGAGACGACGAAGTGTTAAGTATCTTTTAAATACGACTTCACTGAAAAACACAAGACAATCAACCATAAGTGAACTAAACTTTTCACATCACTTATCACTTTTAATAAAAACACTTGAACTTGATTTTAGTTAACCAACACCTCAATTTGAATAACAATATCAATCCAAATTTAATTTTTTAAGAAATATGTTTTAAAAACGGAAAGTTTGATAACCGTAAATAACCTATAAACACTAGTTCCCATATCGGTAATTTACCACTATAATTTAAGTATATCACCTGTTCTATAATATTTATAAGGTACCTATATTGTAAGATTTTGTACTTTTATTAGTCTGTATAACATTTTCTGTAGTCACAAGTACCTCAACCTGAGAAGTAAATAAACGAAGAAAACTAAACGCCATAGCAGTGAGTCTACATAAACACGAGTGGACAGAATAGCCAACCGCAAATAGTTAAACATGCCGGTGCAAAAATAAGAATTATATTTTGAAGGATTTTGTAGAAATTGGACCATATTAATAATTGTTAATAAAACTCAGTACAAACGTTAAACTGTATGTTTGATTTTATTCAACAAAATATAAAATTTTGACCAAGGAAATATAGAATAATAAATTTTATGATTTCTATTTACTACGGAGAGTTGGCCAACCAGATGTAGAAGGCAGTAAATTCGAATTTGAACGACCGAACGGGTAAGTAGACATTCGACATTCGTAAGTATTTTAAAACAGTAATAATCGGCTTATTACAGTATATACACACTGGTTGCCAAAGCAAAGATGCAAATCTACAACGGCAGCAAGCATTCTTTTAAATTATTACACTCAGGTCCCTAGCCATTTGTTTATTTCTGTTCGAGTAGTGACCGCCAAAATATAGAAGCGGCGCCTGCTTCTCGCTCTAGCTACAAGGCGCTCGGTGAAGTTAGACCGTCCCACCCCTTAATGGGTACATTAGGGAATGCATCCCCATCTTTTGAAACGCTGTCGGATTAAGGGGCTGTGAACAATTGGAAAGTGGAGAGCAAAACCGTACGGCACTACCTGGACTGTGCTGCGTCGTGTGGCACGGTTTGTGGGGGCTGTTGTCTCGCCCAATCACCGTGTAACGATTTAATTGAGAATAAAATATTTAATAAAAAAAAATTAAAAAAGCAATTAAGTATTTTTAAATCGCACAATTAAACCTAATACCCCTGTACTGACTCAGAATAAGTATGAGATTTAAATGGGAAAAATATAACTAAACAAGTAATAAAAATTCGTATTGTAAAAAAGGCTATTAATATCACAGTTAACCCTTTAGTAAATCATCATGCGTTGACCTGTTTAATTCCGGATACAACGTGCTTAGCGAACCGTCTGTAACTTAGAAATGTCTGAAAATCGTAATGTAAGTAATTAGTAATTTGAAGGCACGAGTAGTAGTTAAAATAATTCCTGTAAATTAAATAAGTATACAAAATTTGTTTCATCTTGTTATAATAATGTCTATTTAAATAAAAGTAGGAACTATATTATCGCAGAGTACTCGCTCCGCTTCATTGTAATGTACCAGTCGTATCAAGTTAAGAGTTACTGTGCCGCCGTCAGACAGTACACACCTCCAAGCGAGAGCTCTTCAGAAATATGTTAATTAAATTTAAATATAACGGTTAGCTACCACTACAAAACGTGGGGAGCTAGTATATTTTAAATATATAAGATGTAGAAAAGTGTGTTTAAGAAATGTAATAATTTAAGAAAAACTAACAACACGTAAACAAGGTGACGTCTCTACTTAAGATGTAAACTCTAGTACAACTCTACATGTGAATATGTGACCTGCACAAACTGCACATATGGACGTCTACAACCCATACGACGCTGACCAGGACCGACGTGGATCAACCCAACTTTAAACAGCATTACTTCAATCTCCTCACTGATACAGCTGTAAGGTATTCGCCAGAGACACGACCCAGATGAGTACGACGACTACCAGAATTCCCAAGAGTCACGCTTCAGGACGAGGACAGCAAAGCTTATTTTAAAGGTGACTCGATAGCTTGGCTATCGAGAATTAATTACATTTGAGACATAACTTTATAGGTGAAAGAGACTTTTCAAAGACTATAATTTTCTTTAAGCAATAAATGAAACTAAAGAAATGTAAACTGTAGTATTGAAAATCATCGTTGTAACGTTAATATGGAAATGTTAATTATAATCCCTTTAGTAAATAATACCATTCTTCAAATGGTTAATGTAATCTTGCAAGCTCCTAGATGAGCATAGTATAACTCAGACGTCTTTACAATATTTAAAGTAAACCCGGATCCGAGGTAAAATTACATGATCAATATGATCCCTTGTTTTACAGAAAAACCCTTTTGAATATTTTAGTATAAATAATTATGTTATGGGATCTTTTCATATAATTTGTTAATAAAGAGATGTCATCTTATTACACATTGAAGTGAGTGCATAAATCAGTGAAATACCTTCCCCTTGTGTCCTAATAAATAGCGTAAATATTATTGTTATTTGTGTTGAGTTTAATTTCAGTTCGTTACAACGTAGGCAGCCTGTATAATTGGCGAGTGTCAATTATGATGGGTTCCCTGAATTTGTAACGTAGCCCCAATGTTACAAAAATGCGCCACTCTGCTTCACTTGCTTTGCTTTGCTTCATTTGCTTTGCTTTAGTGTAAATAATAATTAATTGTGTATTGTGTTGTTGCTGTCTTGTAAAAGTAATTGTGTACAGTGTCACAGGAATGTGCTGTTGTTTTATATAAAAGGTTGTAAGCATCGTGACGCTAACAAAGATACGTCACTCTGATAATTAAAAATAATTGTTACGTAGTAAAATAGATAACTTTCTGCACTCGTTATCTGATCTATGCACTCAGTTACTGTATTCCATGTAATATTAATTTATTTTCATAAAATTAATTTCATAAATAAATTCACCTTGTGAATTTATTTTGTACAGGATTAACCACTATCTTGTGTATGATGTAATTTGTTTAAGATACGCAAAATAATACAGACTATCATTGTATGACGCCAGTGCAAGTACGTACATGAACTTTAGTGCTTGTCAAACTGTTCAGTCTTTAACAGGTTTATATTGTGACAATTCAAGACCTGTAGTTTCCTGAATATGCCTGCATAGAAAGTAAGTGTATGTCTGTCGTCACAGTAAAAACCAAAAAAAATATAAACTCCTGTGTAAAGTAGACCCGGTTAATTACGTGTACAGAAATTCGTAACTTAATTTTGTTACCAAAAATTAAAAATAATTTCAAAAATTAATGGTGGAAAGTAAGACAATTAATTACTGAACTCAGACT
Organism: Magicicada septendecula; assembly: GCA_034769895.1. Lineage (NCBI taxonomy): Eukaryota > Metazoa > Arthropoda > Insecta > Hemiptera > Cicadidae > Magicicada > Magicicada septendecula. The sequence continues at coordinate 202,948,422 of CM068373.1, read as the reverse complement.
GTTATAACCGTAATACACCTGTAACTTGTAAAGCGTGTTTCGTTGAATTAGATTCACCCCTTAGTCCGACTGGCCTCTCCAGTTGAAACCGGTCGAGAATGATAGGCTTAGCTATTGTTGTAGAGAACAATACGTGTGCGTAATCCTCGCGTTCCCACGCATACAACTACCTTGTCATTGTTTACTAAATAAACGAGGGTGACCTACATTCCAGCAAACAGCTGATCGTTGATTTTACATTGAAGTATGTGTGTGGAATTTTGTCTCTCTCTTAGAAGAGAAATTATTCTCTTGTGAACAATGCAAATGATTTACCCAAGAAATAAATTGTCAATGTAATAAGTGTATAGTATAGTAGAGCAAGTATTTATAGTGACTAAAATTTCAAATAAATAAATGACTTAGTTAACCCCCATTGTTAGGTAAAGTGTTAAACCCCATGCCCCAAAACAGTAAACTTTTAAACTGAGTAAAATGAAAACAAAGTAAATAAAGTGTCCTAAATAAATATGGTAATTCAATAGGAAATAATTCTAAGTAAGTTTCTTAAATCTCCCCCAAAGTAAATAATACAATAAAAAAAAGGTAAGTTTCTTAGAAAGAGACCAAAAGGAAAATAATAATAATTGCTTTAAATAATAAGGCTGAATAAATCTTAATTTAAACTAAATTGTGTAAAGTGTAGCAGTAAATAAGGGAAAAGAAAATAATAATAAAAGTATAGTTGAATATTGTAAACACCCGGTCGTGGCCTGTTCGAGAAGTATAAAGCGTGTTGAGAAATGTAATAAGCAGCCACCCTTCCCTTTGTTATAAATGGCAGCATCCCTAAACAATGAACACCACCCGCGTGTGAAATACAATGCGTCCAGTGTTTGTCCCCTACTGGATAGTTTGTTTATGTATTACAGCTGATCATTTAAAGAGAGAATAAAAAAATTATCTTCGTGAAATTCCGCTTCTCTCAGTAGCGTAAGAAATTAGGATTAGAAATAATCTAAAGTGGAGTATGGGATCCGCTTTAGGTTATATTAGAGATAATTTTATAATATATAAAAGTATTATATATGAAACGTAACATAGTCACAACGGCGCCGACTGAAAAGGGTAATGATGGGGGCAGAAAGGTGCCAAGGTAATCATTAGAGAGTGCTGAAAGCTAACTTGTGTAGTTAGAGTAAGCCGATGTCAGTTGGGCCACGATATTGTGAGTTACGGAAAAGTAGGGAAATTAGTACTAAGAATTAAAATATAAGTTAGCGTTCTAAGAAACGAGATAAAGGGAATTTCACGAATGAGAACAAGACAAGAAGTAAATGAATTTAAGAGAGATAAAGAAAAACCGTGTACTAAAATAAATTCCACACATTAAAGCCAAGCATACTCCAAGTCCCTACTTTTGAATTTTTCTTACTAAAATTCCTAATGTGGATTTTAAGCGGCGGAGTATGTGACGATTTAATTGGAAATAAAATATTTAATAAAAAAAAAATTAAAAAAGCAATTAAGTATTTTTAAATCGCACAATTAAACCTAATACCCCTGTACTGACTCAGAATAAGTATGAGATTTAAATGGGAAAAATATAACTAAACAAGTAATAAAAATTCGTATTGTAAAAAAGGCTATTAATATCACAGTTAACCCTTTAGTAAATCATCATGCGTTGACCTGTTTAATTCCGGATACAACGTGCTTAGCGAACCGTCTGTAACTTAGAAATGTCTGAAAATCGTAATGTAAGTAATTAGTAATTTGAAGGCACGAGTAGTAGTTAAAATAATTCCTGTAAATTAAATAAGTATACAAAATTTGTTTCATCTTGTTATAATAATGTCTATTTAAATAAAAGTAGGAACTATATTATCGCGGAGTACTCGCTCCGCTTCGTTGTAATGTACCAGTCGTATCAAGTTAAGAGTTACTGTGCCACCGTCAGACAGTACACACCTCCGAGCAAGAGCTCTTCAGAAATGTGTTAATTAAATTTAAATATAATGGTTAGCTACCACTACAAAACGTGGGGAGCTAGTATATTTTAAATATATAAGATGTAGAAAAGTGTGTTTAAGAAATGTAATAATTTAAGAAAAACTAACAACACGTAAACAAGGTGACGTCTCTACTTAAGATGTAAACTCTAGTACAACTCTACATGTGAATATGTGACCTGCACAAACTGCACATATGGACGTCTACAACCCATACGACGCTGACCAGGACCGACGTGGATCAACCCAACTTTAAACAGCATTACTTCAATCTCCTCACTGATACAGCTGTAAGGTATTCGCCAGAGACACGACCCAGATGAGTACGACGACTACCAGAATTCCCAAGAGTCACGCTCCAGGACGAGGACAGCAAAGCTTATTTTAAAGGTGACTCGATAGCTTGGCTATCGAGAATTAATTACATTTGAGACATAACTTTATAGGTGAAAGAGACTTTTCAAAGACTATAATTTTCTTTAAGCAATAAATGAAACTAAAGAAATGTAAACTGTAGTATTGAAAATCATCGTTGTAACGTTAATATGGAAATGTTAATTATAATCCCTTTAGTAAATAATACCATTCTTCAAATGGTTAATGTAATCTTGCAAGCTCCTAGATGAGCATAGTATAACTCAGACGTCTTTACAATATTTAAAGTAAACCCGGATCCGAGGTAAAATTACATGATCAATATGATCCCTTGTTTTACAGAAAAACCCTTTTGAATATTTTAGTATAAATAATTATGTTATGGGATCTTTTCATATAATTTGTTAATAAAGAGATGTCATCTTATTACACATTGAAGTGAGTGCATAAATCAGTGAAATACCTTCCCCTTGTGTCCTAATAAATAGCGTAAATATTATTGTTATTTGTGTTGAGTTTAATTTCAGTTCGTTACAACGTAGGCAGCCTGTATAATTGGCGAGTGTCAATTATATTGGGTTCCCCTGATTTGTAACGTAGCCCTCAACGTTACAGTGTGTGTTTTGATAGCGGCCCAACGTTACAACCCAACGTAGGCCCAACGTTACAACCGTAGGATGCTGAATCGCTGATGTGGCTTTACAAAATGCCGACTACGATAGCCGTGGACTTGACATCACGGCCACAGTGTGGCGTAGGTCTGCTGCAGCGTGTTCTGAAATTCTGACGTGGGAAACCTTCACACACAAGCGCACTTGCGGACAGCCGCGCGCGTACTCTTGTCGCCAGTCAGATTGAGACAAGTACGCCATCTGCCCGAGTACGGGCAAAGGTGGGACCGGGTAAAGAGATGATAGTTGGCTGCGTATCCAGTACTGTGAGACCATGCGGGTCTCATTCGGAGCGCCAAAACAAATAAATAATACCGGTAGCGCATAAATTTGCAGCAGCGTTTTCTAACGACGGACTACAAAGTCAGGCGCACTGACATATTTTTTGTATGTTCGATGTTGATCATGTAGATCTGTGCATAACTTATGTATTAATAAAATAATTGTAGCTGTTTTTTTACTCCCGAAGGAGGCTAATTCTTAAATCGGCATTGTATTAAGAGCTTAAAACTCATCGTCGTCGTCATCGTTATCCCTTAGGGCTTAGGCTAGTAGCCTGTTTAAGTCTAAATGGAATTCATTCAACCATAGTTTACGGGGTCTTCTCACACTTACCTTCCGCCTTGGATGATAGTCAAGGGCTTTTCTTGAAAATCTAGTTGGATCCATTCTCTGTGCGTGTAACCGCCCTCCGTTTTGTACCGGGATATTTTCTCATTTAAGCTTTCAGCTATGCCTAGCTCTATTCTAATATGATAATTACTAATAAGATCTCTGCCTGTACAACCATTTAGAGCCCTCGAGAACCTTATTCTGCTCTTTCTATTCTAGAAAATTTGGCCTATCTAATCCAAGTCTCACCACCATAAAGTAGTTGAGGTATGGCTATTACATTATAATATTTCAACTGAGTCTCTTTCCTTGTTTTCTTCTTTAAGTGTTTAATGATACATCCACAAAGCGACTGGAAGGGACTAATATTAAAATTAAACTTACATATTTAAACTGTAATTGAAGTTCTAAAAAGGTACTTTGTTTTTAATTATTATGCTTCTACTGTTTAAACGTGAGAGTGTGTGTGTGTGTGTGTGTGTGTGTTCATTATTTTGTTTATACTGCGGAAAACTCGTAACGATATGGACATGGCAAACTCAGCTTTTATTTTTCAATTCGCCTTGTGACTCATTTTTATATTGATGGCCCGTTTCAAAATATAAGCTTCATCATCAGATATTGAAATATCCTTTGTAGAAGGTCGTCATTGATTAAAAAGCCAATATTATTTGGACTATTTTGCATCAATGGCTGTGCATCAATTCACAATTGGTCTACCATTCTATGCGTCATCAACTATAAACAAGAAGTCACAAGGCTATTGTAAAATATTAGTTTATCTATAGTTAAACTGTTGAGCTCAGAACAGAAGACTTCATCTTTTTGATGATTTAAAGGAGAAAAAGGAATAGTGGAAACTTAAGGGAGAAGCAAATGATAGAGTATAATGGAAAACAAAAATCGCTAGTAAAGTGAAGAACCCGCCTCAGGCAAATTAATAATAGTAGTAATTGTGTATTCTAACTAATAGAGAAATTAATCTATATCAGGGGTGCCCATCCTCCCCAAGGCCCAATGCGAAAATCCCCCCCAAATGTCTCAGCACTCCCCCAATTGAAAAGCCCCCCACTAATAATGACCCAGGGGGTGCAAGCTGTTCCGGGGGTCTGGGGAGTATGGAATACCCCCAAGGGGAAAATTTGAAAATTAAAACTTCAAAACTCGAGTTTTAGGTATATTTTAGACCTAAATCTCGGGTTTTTCAATAAGCCTATACAAATTATTTTAGGTAAAAAGTAATGAAAAACAAAACAAGATCCTACACTACAGTTACGATAATTGTTACACTTGTTAAGTTGTTTTAAATTGTATCATTGTTTTAAAAGATAAGGCGCTACACTGGTGTGTGTGTGTGGATGAGAAGCAGACATTTGAGAGATTCATTTTAAAACATATTGGTCATATTGGAACGTGGATGGCCAGTTTAAGCTTACAGAATTTTATCATTAGCCCTAATAATATTGTTTAGAAGTTTTGTATGTCATTACTTTGAACAAAACAGGCTAGATTCAAAGGGTATTGGAGTAATTAAAAACCAAGCAAATATTGTACTTAGCAAATTGTATTTAATAAATGTGTTGCTAAACTAAAAATACATTTTAAATAATTGTATTATTAAAACCAATACAATGAAATGACACAAAATCTACGTACAATGTAGTTTAAATTATGGTAGAAAAAATATGTTTGTGCACAAACACGGTAAAATTTCCATCAATGTTGGATTTAAAATGTTATTCTTGAAAAAATCCCCCTCAAAAAACCTTAAAATACACCCGAAAAATCCCCCCCCAAAAATTCTCAATGCGCAACTTGTGCTATGATCCCCCCTGTGGGCACCCCTGATCTAGGCAATGAATTCCAACTGACTATCTCTTATCCCATAACTTGGTAAAACAGCAAATATATATTGTCCTTATCAACACAAAGCATTTTTTACTAACCAAATATTTGTCTTGACAACATATCTTAAAAACACACACACACACACACACACACACACAAATATGTACATGCATATACACCGAAGAGAGTTTAAGAATTTACTCAAGATAAGGATTTAAAAAATTTTTCCTGCAAGTTTTCATTTTGTACTTTTTAATGGCTCTGAATTTGGAGTTACAAAGTTATCGAATTCAATATATTTTGATCATCAATGCTACTAAGAGTTTATTGCGCCTTACGTGACTTTTTAACTATCTTTGTCGATTACAGGCTTTACTAAAAGTGTATCGTTTTGTAGACACAGCTCTTAGCTGTTAACAAACATAAACAAACAAACAAATGTTAGTTGTTTAATGGTATTTCCATTTAAAAATGTGTAAAACCCTGTTACATAGAGTACATCAATAACTTACACATTTTTACAATTTATGAGTTGTCTTTGTGTGCCACACGTGATGGTTTCAGTATACTGTAGGAGAAGATTTTTACGTTATGAAGATGTGAAACATATTGCCATCAGTTACGTGGACCAAAAGCGCTTCAAGTTCTACAAACAAAAGTGTTGCAGAAACAAAATATCGTGGAATGTATAATATTGTAACATTGCTTTACATTTTGCCTGTAATTTAGGGAATTATAATTTTGTGTTTTACAGGAAATTAGAAAAAATTACTCATTTAAATTTCCACGGAGACGCGTCAATTGCTTTTCTCGAAGGAACATCTTCATTAATGCTGAATGCACATTGCTATTTTGTGATAAACATTTCACAGCACTGTTTGAATCTTCCCCGAGGGGTCACTGAGATCTTTCATAAACTCAGTGACAGGAACATAGTTTGGAAAGATCACGTGACTGTTTAAGTGGTCGCCATTAGAGAAGTGAAAATATTTCTTAAAGAAAATACGAGATAGATTTGTGGAGTTAAGACCGTCTTATACGATCGTTACTATGGTCAAAAGTATGGCTACAAAGCTTTGTGAAGTATGTACAGGGGCCATTAGTAAAGCCTTATACACAGCAAAGCAGTTACATAAAATGATTTCCTATAGATTTGTGTTTACAGTATTGTCGTAAATCTTTTTAGATATTCACTTTAGATACTAAAAAATTAGGTAATATTTACTGATATTTTATGTTTTGTTTCCAATTATGTGCTTCTGATAATAATAACTGAATCTATAACTATTAAAATGAAGTATCTGCGTACACTGATAATTAATTTTTATCTTAAAAAGGAAGTAAACAACTTGACGACTACCACAAAGATTTGGATTTATCAACTCTGACACAAGGAGAAAAAGAATGACTGACTGTAGATTGTTTGACATTAACATCAAACTGTTGTCTCGCTTCTACAACTTGTTTGCTTCTACAAGTTTCCATAACTGTGCTTGCTACGTTAGACGTACGTTAAATTTTAATATGCGTACAAATTATTAAAGTAGTTAAAATGGACACGTAAACGCTATCTTCCAACAATGTTTAATAAGTTAATAATAATAAGAATATAATTGTAAATATGTTTTGCATTTCTGAAACTTGTTGAAACACAAGTTACTCCTTTTATATCACAATTCTCAATGCCATGCATTTTGTATTAGCATACTCGTTGCCTTGACAACACATTTTAAAACATACAGTAAGACAATGACGGGAGTTAATTTTGACTCCCCAATTACAGTGACCTCCTGCAGTAGTTAGTTGTTACATTCTTCTGTTAATGTATACATGGATTTATAAAAACATATTCCAGATGTTCACATTACAGTCAGATTACCGTGGTAGTAGAAGAGACTTAACTGCTAAATATATCAAAGTGTTTTCTTTCTTAACATTAGCGTCTTGGTCGATAGATTCAGCACAAACGGCACACTGGTAAAACCTTTAATGTTACAGATAAGCTTGCCGCAAATTCCATTTTTGCTTTAATGTTTCTCCTCAAAAGTAATTTTTAAACGTTTTGTGAATATTAAAACATTGTTTTATCAGAAACATTAAAAACACTGATGGCAGTTGAGCTCTGCTGCATTGTACTTATATGACCGAAAAGAATGACTTAATGTTGATTTTTTTCTATGCCCAAAAAACTGAAGACATTACTATTATTGACGACCATGTTACTAGTGCAATTTGGCACTTACAGAAAGGTGACCAAGAATCCACTATTCCGCTATGAATTCCCCTTAAATAGTACACATTTGAACATTGAGCATAAGGTCTTACTAATTTTACTTGTAGTCACAACCCCCGCCTTAGTCTTACCAGTGGTTTCAGTTATTAGCCCTTCTTATTAACAACCAGACACAAGAGCGTTTGTCCTGCAAAGAGGATGTCAATAAACGTTATAACACCTTCTCTTTATATATTATATTTGTCAATTTACATATGCCTTTTATTTGCGGTGACAAATTATATAAAGACCTTTTTCACTATCAATCTACTTTCTATAAATATAATGATAGAAAAATGTTACTTACCCATGACTTTTTTACTTTACCTGGGCGCCAGAACAAATCTCAGATACAAATGACGTGGACTCAGCTTAGCTCAGAGCATAGAGACACACTATCTCAGGATTCGTTCAGTGAGTGTGGAATTCAAGGGGAATCGTTACAAATAACACTTTAAAATTTGTTGAAGTTTGTTTAATTAACGATTAAATGTTATTTTATTAATGTTCTTTCAAAGCTAAGTTATGGACTTATTGCTAACCTAACTCTTATTATTAATGAGTGTGCATGAAAAGTGAAGATTAAAACGTCCAAACGACCAATTGTTCTTATCGGGTTTAATTAGGAAAGTTTATATCTCCCAAATCAGTGCTAAAGAAAGGGTCTGCAATAATTTGCACGTTCAATACTACACCTCACTCTCCATTCAGCACTCCTATATTACGTTATTACTAATCTTAATGTTTAAATACAAATTATCAATTTACTTAGTGTCTTTTAAAATTGTTTATTGATTTATTATATATTTCATTGATCAATGAATATATTTCTTACTGATTGATGCGTCGACCGTAGATAGGAATCCGTAGAGATCCTCCTTTTGATGGTTCGGCTCAGAAGAAATTGTTGTTGACCAATATCGTTGCCCGATGACCCTGGGCGCTTACAGATGCTGTAGCTACTCTGGTACACAGGTCACTTCACAATTAATTAATTATTTAATTAATTTTTTAATTAATTAATGAGTTGTTACACAGTGAGAGTATTTATTAATGAACTTTACTAGTTCCTCTGCTACTGCGGACCACTTCTCGAACTGTTATTTAAATAAAACTTTGTGTGGTTTGCGAAATCTAGCTCGTTTCTAACACATGTCTTGCCTATTTAATGTTCGAACGAAGAGTGCTCGATTCCCCAAGTCTGAGTTGGCATCTCTTCTGAATACAGCTTTGTGATTGGTTGTTCCAAATAAATCATGCGTTTTCCATTTGAAACAATATCGAACAAGTCGACCAAACGCCCCTTAACAGGTTTGAGATGGTAGAGAATTACTGGGTAATTTCATACTTCCTCTGTTCGCAAATCGTTTGATTATGGGTATTTGCAAACGTGATTTCACAGATCTGACCACAGAATATTATTGCTTAGGTCTATCTCTGTAAGTGTGTGAAAACACCTAATTCGTACCTAGCCTAATTCTCTAGTTATTTCTCTTGGCGTTCTTCTTCTGTATAACTTCTTTAAATGTTAATTATATTTGTTGATATTTTGGCTACTTATAGAGCATTAATTGCTGAACACTATGCAGGTTTCAGAATTGCTGTATATTTATTAGTTTTGAAGATATTGTAGTTTTAACTAATAAAAATAATTGAATAAAAATTCATGTCTGTGCCGGCAACATTCGTAGCAGTGGCGATGTTAGAAAGAGATAGTTACTTTTATACCCTCTCTCTCTTGCTTACGCCACTATACTCGCACAGTATGACACTTTCATATAACGATCCGATGGGTCAGCTTTATGAATCGTTATATATACCCCCACTTGGTATAAAAAAAATTGATTATTTAAGAAATACATTAATTTTTTTTTCTTCTTGAAAAGTTACGCACTTTCTTTAAAATTTAAAACTTGCACTGTTGGTTTTGCTTGCACACATTTTGCACTATTACAATTTTGCTTACTTCTACCTTATAACTAATGATTACAACATGTTACTAATCCTAACATGGCATACATATATTTGAGATTTATATTGTGATGTTTATTACCTTTATTAATAAATTAAAATCACATTATTTAACTCATAAATTATTCCACTTACCTTGTATTGCCCTCGTGGCCCAGAATTCGTCACACGAACGTGGAAATGCAAATATGATTTTAAGGTTGTGTTAATAACAGACACAACTCGCATTTGTATAAAGAGAAACAAATTAAATTTTATTTTATCCTTCAAATTTTCAGAACTTCAAATTATTTTTGTTCCTTTTTGTATTTCTTAAATCAGTTTATTGCCTCTAGTAAAATTTAAAATAAATACAACTTTCTTGAAATATTTACGACATTATCTAAAATCTTACCTTAACGAAAGCAGCCCAGCCTGCTCACACACACACACACACACACACACACACACACAAACCATTACAAAACAAAACCCCCTCTTTATTTAAATACGCTCCATTTTATGTAATATATTTCTGTATTCTGAGATACGTTACTCACTACCCCTGCCGGCAACATGGAGTCTCCCCGACCTTGTGGTGCATCACTTATAAAACTCGATCTGTATGTCCGAAAACAATTTATGATGTCATTTTCCGAAAACCTGTGCTCACTTCCGCATTTTGACAAAACGGCACTCACTTTTACTTGATGTTGGAAATTTATTAATGGGCCCTGTTTGGCCGGCTGCCTGCACAGGCGAGCGTCGATGAGTTACTGGGAAGAGCGTTCACGAAATCCCCACCAACTAGATTCTGTCGGACAAGGCGGAAAGCAATGCCTTATGCGTTAAAGTCATCGCTGTGGCACATTTAACAAGTGCAAACTCCCGTGTGCTGGACGTTGACGATATTTGTTGTCCCGTGGTTTACGTCACTGTAGTAGGCGTGGTCTAGTTTCGTTTCCGTCTTGACCCTGAGCACATGTTGGACAAAATTCTTCTCCAGGCCATGTTGTTTTAACAATGCGGCGTCGGTTGCGCACCTGCTGGTGTCTGCGCGTTTGGGTGTGTGTGTGTCACACAGTCTCAAAATTTTAAGAATGGTATTGCGTGATTGCACGTTGACGCATTCCATTGTATGGACTTCGCCTTATGCGTTCTTTGTTTGCGACGATTTAGATTCAACCTGTGACTGGCCACGCATATGAAATGAATTGTTACAAATATTTAATAAAATAAAACCCCTCCTTTTGCCCCGTTACAATACCCCCCCAATGAGAGATCTTCTGTTGAAACAGAAGAAATCTCATTGTTAAACCCCTAAGAGGATCGGTGAGGATATGGTGCCAACAACCCCCATTTGTTCTTATACATCATGGGTAAACTACCCCCCTGGCTCGGCTACTATGGCTGCACCTGAACGAGATTACTGGACTTCTCTATATGAGATCCCAACACCATAACATCGAACAGACACGCACCACAGCGCACCTAACCTTCTACCATGCTACCCCTAAATCCAAACCCCTGGTCTTATACCATGCCAGATCCTCGACCGATACGTTCCCCCTTACCATGCACACTGGGCTGCCTTTACCAGTTACTGGGCTAGCACACACACTCATAATTACACACAAAACAAAATTTTCAAAACATTTCTCTTTATATTCAAAATTCATTTCCGTTAAAATCAAATGGTATTCCCTCAAAAATCACAATAAAAAAAATCTTTTACATGAATCCCTAATTCTCTTCACTACTACCAACAATCTTAAAGAAAACAAATTGAATACCTTATTAACCATGAATTCACTTACCCTAACATTTGTTTATACATATCTTCTCTTCTAAACAATATAATTCAATAAAAAAAACTAGTAATACACATAACAATAATACACTTAAAACTCAAACATCAATTAGATGGCAGGCACAAAACCAAAATTTTTTTTCTTCAAAAAAATTTTAGATTTATTAAAATATACTCTTCTCAATATTCAGAAAATTTAAAATTATTTAAATCAATTAAACAACCAAATTTGCATCACTTCATTGCCAAAACTGGACTAGTTTATAACATCAACCATCAGCTGATCAAACTGGGTCAAGTCAACAACCTTGACCTACATAGGTTATACATAGGCTACACCATAAATTACATTAAACATCTTTAAAAATTTTATCTTCAAACATAATATAATAAGACATTCAAAATTAACATGGTTATTATTACAATTAACAATAAAATTGACATTTAAATTAATTAAAAATTACACATTTATTGCTCTAATTAGTTCCAACTTCTATTAAAATCTGTCACTTGTTTCCATTAATTTTATATTTTTATTATGACTCTCTTTCTTTAACATTCTCAATCTCCATTAGTTTGGGTGATTTAATTATTCATAATAACTTGATTCAACTTGGCATATATATATATACACTTATAATCCCCTTCTGACTCTAACGTCACTAACAGCTTTAACTAATATGACACCCCTCTATCAAAAACATCTATCAAACATTCTCTAAACCTACTTACTACTCAACTCAATCGCATCATTCTACCCTTATATATAAAAAAATACTCTTTACCCCTTTGTACTCAGGATGTGTGTTTCCCTCCCAAAGCTCATTCCCTTATCTGGTTCTTGGACTTCCCCTAAGCAACCCTTTCCGGCGCTAAACGGTCCCTTCCCATCCCAACACCTTTCGTTGCTGACTCCTCATCACACCACCCCCCTTACAAAATTCCCATCAACTCATTACTCTCCCAATACATCACCTTCAACTACTACAAAATATCTCCACTTATTTATTAACTCACTATATCAATCAATATTCTACATATTTTTCCCATAGCTACTGTGTCACTATTACATCTCAAATTGTACATTTATTCACAACAATATTTATTCATCTCTAGTACCCCTTTAAACTCAACATGGACTGATCTAAAAATCCTAACAAGACAATAATCACCCAAAATTTATCTTTTATGTAATGCGTAAATTACATACTTCTCCGTATGTTTTGCATACTGTTATTCAACCTTTCAACTATACTTGCATTTTCTTTGTAGGTGTGGTTTTTATATTTAAATTTTAATTTACAAAAACCGTCCCTGCTTCAGAAGCGCCAAATATGATGTTTATTACCTTTATTAATAAATTAAAATCACATTATTTAACTCATAAATTATTCCACTTACCTTGTATTGCCCTCGTGGCCCAGAATTCGTCACACGAACGTGGAAATGCAAATATGATTTTAAGGTTGTGTTAATAACAGACGCAACTCGCATTTGTAAAGAGAAACAAATTAAATTTTATTTTATCCTTCAAATTTTCAGAACTTCAAATTATTTTTGTTCATTTTTGTATTTCTTAAATCAGTTTATTACCTCTAGTAAAATTTAAAATAAATACAACTTTCTTGAAATATTTACGACATTATCTAAAATCTTACCTTAACGAAAGCAGCCCAGCCTGCTCACACACACACACACAAACACACACACACACACAAACCATTACAAAACAAAACCCCCTCTTTATTTAAATACGCCCCATTTTATGTAATATATTTCTGTATTCTGAGATACGTTACTCACTACCCCTGCCGGCAACATGGAGTCTCCCCGACCTTGTGGTGCATCACTCATAAAACTCGATCTGTATGTCCGAAAACAATTTATGATGTCATTTTCCGAAAACCTGTGCTCACTTCCGCATTTTGACAAAACGGCACTCACTTTTACTTGATGTTGGAAATTTATTAATGGGCCCTGTTTGGCCGGCTGCCTGCGCAGGCGAGCATCGATGAGTTACTGGGAAAAGCGATCACGAAATCCCCACCAACTAGATTTCTGTCGGACAAGGCGGAAAGCAATGCCTTATGCGTTAAAGTCATAGCTGTGGCACATTTAACAAGTGCAAACTCCCGTGTGCTGGACGTTGACGATATTTGTTGTCCCGTGGTTTACGTCACTGTAGTAGGTGGTCTAGTTTCGTTTCCGTCTTGTCCCTGAGCACATGTTGGACAAAATTCTTCTCCAGGCCATGTTGTTTTAACAATGCGGCGTCGGTTGCGCACCTGCTGGTGTCTGCGCATTTGGGTGTGTGTGTGTGTCACACAGTCTCAAAATTCTAAGAATGGTATTGCGTGATTGCACGTTGACGCATTCCATTGTATGGACTTCGCCTTATGCGTTCTTTGTTTGCGACGATTTAGATTCAACCTGTGACTGGCCACGCATATGAAATGAATTGTTACAAATATTTAATAAAATAAAACCCCTCCCTTTTGCCCCGTTACAATACCGCCCAATGAGAGATCTTCTGTTGAAACAGAAGAAATCTCATTGTTAAACCCCTAAGAGGATCGGTGAGGATATGGTGCCAACAACCCCCCATTTGTTCTTATACATCATGGGTAAACTACCCCCCTGGCTCGGCTACTATGGCTGCACCTGAACGAGATTACTGGACTTCTCTATATGAGATCCCAACACCATAACATCGAACAGACACGCACCACAGCGCACCTAACCTTCTACCATGCTACCCTAAATCCAAACCCCTGGTCTTATACCGTGCCAGATCCTCGACCGATACGTTCCCCCTTACCATGCATACTGGGCTGCCTTTAGCAGTTACTGGGCTAGCACACACACTCATAATTACTCACTAAACAAAATTTTCAAAACATTTCTCTTTATATTCAAAATTCATTTCCGTTAAAATCAAATGGTATTCCCTCAAAAATCACAATAAGAAAAATCTTTTACATGAATCCCTAATTCTCTTCACTACTACCAACAATCTTAAAGAAAGCAAATTGAATACCTTATTAACCATGAATTCACTTACCCTAACATTTGTTTATACATATCTTCTCTTCTAAACAATATAATTCAATAAAAAACTAGTAATACACATAACAATAATACACTTAAAACTCAAACATCAATTAGATGGCAGGCACAAAAACAAAAATTTTTTTTTCTTCAAAAAAATTTTAGATTTATTAAAATATACTCTTCTCAATATTCAGAAAATTTAAAATTATTTAAATCAATTAAACAACCAAATTTGCATCACTTCATTGCCAAAACTGGTCTAGTTTATAACATCAACCATCAGCTGATCAAACTGGGTCAAGTCAACAACCTTGACCTACATAGGTTATACATAGGCTACATCATAAAATACATTACACATCTTTAAAAATTGTATCTTCAAACATAATATAATAAGACATTCAAAATTAACATGGTTATTATTACAATTAACAATAAAATTGACATTTAAATTAATTAAAAATTACACATTTATTGTTCTAATTAGTTCCAACTTCTATTAAAATCTGTCACTTGTTTCCATTAATTTTATATTTTTATTATGACTCTCTTTCTTTAACATTCTCAATCTCCATTATTTTGGGTGATTTAATTATTCATAATAACTTGATTCAACTTGGCATATATATATACTTATAATCCCCTTCTGACTCTAACGTCACTAACAGCTTTAACTAATATGACACCCCTCTATCAAAAACATTTATCAAACATTCTCTAAACCTACTTACTACTCAACTCAATCGCATCATTCTACCCTTATATATAAAAAAATACTCTTTACCCCTTTGTACTCAGGATGTGTGTTTCCCTCCCAAAGCTCATTCCCTTATCTGGTCCCTGGACTTCCCCTAGGCAACCCTTTCCGGCACTAAACGGTCCCTCCCGTCCCAACACCTTTCGTTGCTGACTCCTCATCATACCACCCCCATTACAAAATTCCCATCAACTCATTACTCTCCCAATACTTCACCTTCAACTACTACAAAATATCTCCACTTATTTATTAACTCACTATATCAATCAATACTCTACATATTTTCCCCATAGCTACTGTGTCACTATTACATCTCAAATTCTATATTTATTCACAACAATATTTATTCATCTCTAGTACCCCTTTAAACTCAACATGGACTGATCTAAAAATCCTAACAAGACAATAATCACCCAAAATCTATCTTTTACATTACCTTTAAAATTCTCAACTATCTCAAATTACTTTATCATCATTTCTTAAAATCTTTTAACACATTAAAATCATTATATTCAAACATTAGTTATATTCAAGCATTTAGTTACATTGAAAAGTTCATAAATTATTTGTAAGTGACGTAATACGTTTATAATTCCAGCAACCAGCTGATTTTCTTGACAAGGTGAATGACCTCTGTTCAAAAATACTACACAAAATTATATAAAGAAAAATACATAACACATATTTATAATTCTTACACTCTAACATAACAAGATTAATGACCCATTGAAACATGATAACCAAAACATAATAAACATTTACAGTATCCATTTTCTCAAATCAAACAATTATTTAATTACTTCAAGAGCGAGTTGCCATTGTTAAGTTACAAAATTTTAATTCGTTACTCCTCTGAGCAACCACCCTGCCACACACACTATTGTTTTCTGCTGGTGGACGGTTGCGCCCATTTGCCTCCACAAGGACGGCATTGGTGGAGGAATTTATCATCTCCGCGTCCTTGCTTCAGCGTTTCATTTTAAAATTGACAGATATCATCATATCTATGTTATAAATTTATATGCCCTTAAAACGGGTCTATCACCTGGTTACCTGTTCCTACTCGAACAGAGTGGCAGCCGCTGTTCCATAGTTCCGGGGATTTCCCCTAAATCACCCTCCATCGATTTCAAATTTACACCAATTTCAAGCCAGCTATGGTCAAGGTTCTTACGTTATGGCCATAGCTGACAGCTATCCAAAACCACGATTAGTGCTGGTAAGGCAGTAATCGCCCAAAAAGTCGGGGAAATCAACTCTAAATTCAAGCATGTTCTCTACGTCATTATTATACACGGCACAGCAATCTATCAGTATATAATATAAAATTATACAAAAGGTGTGCTGCGTATTTTACGCCATCTTGGCCTCCGATGGAGGTAACACTCTCGGTCACCCCCAACACTTACCGCTATCTACCGTGGCACATGCCACCACAGCAATAGCATATTACTAACTAAATTAATTCTTCTACCTTTGCAGTTTCTACACTCCCCAAGTATAGCACTTCTATTAACACCACTCAACCCCCCCAAAATTATCCACACATCTTGTATGAAAACATAACATAACATAATAAACAAATATACATTAACCTTGATCATTAGCATTGTTACATTCACACTAAACAACCAATTCTTTTTTAAATAATTTATACAGAAACTTATAAACATTATTCCTTGAAATTTTTTTTTTTATTAACTCTTTTATATATCATCATTTCATTATTTATCACTTACTGCAATTAGATTCCTCAAAAATTTCAAATTCATTGTTAACATTTATTTTATCTCATATTTCAGTTATTACTACCCTTTGATTATGGTTTCTATTTAGTACAATTATCTCAAATTATTTTCATCATTGAGTTAAAATCTTTTCAACACCTGTAAACGTTTTACTCTATTTTACGTGTATTATAAAATTTATACTCACAGGACATCGCTCATACCCTGTCATAAGCACACAAATATACATATCAATAACTCCCTGTACCTTCTGAAACATTTTAACAACAATGTTATTCCATACTAAACAATTTAACATTTATTTATTTATTAATGATTGTCAAATTCAAATCTCATAAAATAATTTCAATTTATTAGAAAAATTCAATTATATAACATTTTAATCAATCAAAATGTTTAAACATCTCAAATTATTTTAATTAAATCAATTATTAAAAACACAACATATTTTAATTATTATCAAAACAATTACAATTCATTAATTACTGTCTTCAAAATTATTTTCATTATTTATTTAGTCTACTGAAATAATCTTATTATTATTATTATTATTAAAACAATTACCTACACACATTGTTTACATTACATCCTTGTTACAATACACACAACTAATTTCACTATCAATTATTTACAAATTATTCGTCATTAATTGTTCAGTTTTCCACACTTCATTTTCTAAGTATGCAAGGTCATAACCACAAATTAAAATATTTAAAATGTCCAAACACTGCTCTTTTAATTTACCCTCCATCATCGAATAATAATCTAATATATTTATAACATAAATCGTTCTTGTCCACACTCAGTTTATTAATTTTAATATAATAATTTTCTAATACTTCAAGTTGTTCCACTATCATCAAATCATAAAACCTGTCAATATCATTAGTGAGTTTATTTTGGTCTCCATCAGTAGTTTTATTCAATCTAAAGTCAGTTATTTTCTCATCATGTTCTCCTACTACATTCATCACAACATAAGGTAAATTATTATTATTTAAACAGGTATCATCAAAGCAATTCTCAATCTCTACTCTACAAGGTAAGTATTTCATATCATTTATTTTTACCACTTCTAACATCTCTTTCAACTCATTATCATTTCTCTTTAATTTATATAATTCTATCTCTCTATCAATACACAACTCTCTATCTAACTCTCTCTCACCATAACACCATCTCACACTTTCGACACCATCCCACACAGAGGGTACTAACTTATAAAAACTTGGGGAACAACTCAAAAACCTCATGTCTTCCAATAACAAGGGACTCTTTCCCTTCAACAATAACATTTGTGAACACCTTGGTTCATCATAAATATGGGGAAAATTTACCCTCTGCCCTACATACTCATCTAATCTCTCTTGCCACTCTTTCTCTAATTCATCAACACTAATTACTACCCCGTTACAACTTATTACTCTCTCTCTCTCACTCACTATCTATTTTCAACGTATCACTCTCTGATACCACATTCTTAATTATATTATCATTTTCAACATCATTTTTATCACTTGTTACTTTTTTATTATCATTATTACTATTACTTTTAATCTGTTTCCCTACTGACTCTACCACTTTCTCAATATCTTGTTTCAATTCATTACAGCTACTCTCACACTTAAGTTTGACCTCATAATATCAAATTTGAGTTCGTTAAACTGTTTATTCTGTTCCTCAAATTTATTATTAAAACTACTTTTAATTTCTTGAATTTCCTTTTTCTGTTCATTGAATTTAATATTAATATCCCCTCTTAGTTCACTGAAATTATTATTCATCATATTGTACAATCGTGTTAGCATATTGTCCTCATCGGACTTCTTATTTTGGTTGACTGAAATAGGTGTCGATTGATGTTCGACATCTTTCATTATTTTTGATTCCGTTATTTCTACATTACTGTCAGTGAAGCTGACTTCTTCATTACTTTCCCTCGTTAACAGTGACTCTGTTTGGATACCTGAATCGCTCTTATCAGCCGATTCAGTTGACATATTTTCATTACTTTCGTTCATTACTTTACACTCGGCTTTATCGCCTACAATTACATCAACTTCATTTTCGTTAGTAGCCATCTCTTATTCTTTATAATTTATGTTTATTAATTTACTTTAATTGATTCAATTTATCATCACCATTTCAATCGTATGTAAATAATGCGTAAATTACATACTTCTCCGTATGTTTTGCATACTGTTATTCAACCTTTCAACCATACTTGCATTTTCTTTGTAGGTGTGGTTTTTATATTTAAATTTTAATTTACAAAAACCGTCCCTGCTTCAGAAGCGCCAAATATGATGTTTATTACCTTTATTAATAAATTGAAATCACATTATTTAACTCATAAATTATTCCACTTACCTTGTATTGCCCTCGTGACCCAGAATTCGTCACACGAACGTGGAAATGCAAATATGATTTTAAGGCTGTGTTAATAACAGACGCAACTCGCATTTGTAAAGAGAAACAAATTAAATTTTATTTTATCCTTCAAATTTTCAGAACTTCAAATTATTTTTGTACATTTTGTATTTCATAAATCAGTTTATTACCTCTAGTAAAATTAAAAATAAATACAACTTTCTTGAAATATTTACGACATTATCTAAAATCTTACCTTAACGAAAGCAGCCCAGCCTGCTCACACACACACACACACACACACACACACAAACCATTACAAAACAAAACCCCCTCTTTATTTAAAAACGCCCCATTTTATGTAATATATTTCTGTATTCTGAGATACGTTACTCACTACCCCTGCCGGCAACATGGAGTCTCCCCGACCTTGTGGTGCATCACTCATAAAACTCGATCTGTATGTCCGAAAACAATTTATGATGTCATTTTCCGAAAACCTGTGCTCACTTCCGCATTTTGACAAAACGGCACTCACTTTTACTTGATGTTGGAAATTTATTAATGGGCCCTGTTTGGTCGGCTGCCTGCGCAGGCGAGCATCGATGAGTTACTGGGAAAAGCGATCACGAAATCCCCACCAACTAGATTTCTGTCGGACAAGGCGGAAAGCAATGCCTTATGCGTTAAAGTCATAGCTGTGGCACATTTAACAAGTGCAAACTCCCGTGTGCTGGACGTTGACGATATTTGTTGTCCCGTGGTTTACGTCACTGTAGTAGGTGGTCTAGTTTCGTTTCCGTCTTGTCCCTGAGCACATGTTGGACAAAATTCTTCTCCAGGCCATGTTGTTTTAACAATGCGGCGTCGGTTGCGCACCTGCTGGTGTCTGCGCGTTTGGGTGTGTGTGTGTCACACAGTCTCAAAATTCTAAGAATGGTATTGCGTGATTGCACGTTGACGCATTCCATTGTATGGACTTCGCCTTATGCGTTCTTTGTTTGCGACGATTTAGATTCAACCTGTGACTGGCCACGCATATGAAATGAATTGTTACAAATATTTAATAAAATAAAACCCCTCCCTTTTGCCCCGTTACAATACCCCCAATGAGAGAACTTCTGTTGAAACAGAAGAAATCTCATTGTTAAACCCCTAAGAGGATCGGTGAGGATATGGTGCCAACAACCCCCCATTTGTTCTTATACATCATGGGTAAACTACCCCCTGGCTCGGCTACTATGGCTGCACCTGAACGAGATTACTGGACTTCCCTATATGAGATCCCAACACCATAACATCGAACAGACACGCACCACAGCGCACCTAACCTTCTACCATGCTACCCCTAAATCCAAACCCCTGGTCTTATACCATGCCAGATCCTCGACCGATACGTTCCCCCTTACCATCCACACTGGGCTGCCTTTAGCAGTTACTGGGCTAGCACACACACTCATAATTACTCACTAAACAAAATTTTCATAACATTTCTCTTTATATTCAAAATTCATTTCCGTTAAAATCAAATGGTATTCCCTCAAAAATCACAATAAGAAAAATCTTTTACATGAATCCCTAATTCTCTTCACTACTACCAACAATCTTAAAGAAAACAAATTGAATACCTTATTAACCATGAATTCACTTACCCTAACATTTGTTTATACATATCTTCTCTTCTAAACAATATAATTCAATAAAAAAACTAGTAATACACATAACAATAATACACTTAAAACTCAAACATCAATTAGATGGCAGGCACAAAACCAAAATTTTTTTTTCTTCAAAAAAATTTTAGATTTATTAAAATATACTCTTCTCAATATTCAGAAAATTTAAAATTATTTAAATCAATTAAACAACAAAATTTGCATCACTTCATTGCCAAAACTGGTCTAGTTTATAACATCAACCATCAGCTGATCAAACTGGGTCAAGTCAACAACCTTGACCTACATAGGTTATACATAGGCTACATCATAAATTACATTACACATCTTTAAAAATTTTATCTTCAAACATAATATAATAAGGCATTCAAAATTAACATGGTTATTATTACAATTAACAATAAAATTGACATTTAAATTAATTAAAAATTACACATTTATTGCTCTAATTAGTTCCAACTTCTATTAAAATCTGTCACTTGTTTCCATTAATTTTATATTTTTATTATGACTCTCTTTCTTTAACATTCTCAATCTCCATTAGTTTGGGTGATTTAATTATTCATAATAACTTGATTCAACTTGGCATATATATATATATATACTTATAATCCCCTTCTGACTCTAACGTCACTAACAGCTTTAACTAATATGACACCCCTCTATCAAAAACATCTATCAAACATTCTCTAAACCTACTTACTACTCAACTCAATCGCATCATTCTACCCTTATATATAAAAAAATACTCTTTACCCCTTTGTACTCAGGATGTGTGTTTCCCTCCCAAAGCTCATTCCCTTATCTGGTCCCTGGACTTCCCCTAGGCAACCCTTTCCGGCACTAAATGGTCCCTTCCCGTCCCAACACCTTTCGTTGCTGACTCCTCATCATACCACCCCCCTCACAAAATTCCCATCAACTCATTACTCTCCCAATACATCACCTTCAACTACTACAAAATATCTCCACTTATTTATTAACTCACTATATCAATCAATACTCTACATATTTTCCCCATTGCTACTGTGTCACTATTACATCTCAAATTCTATATTTATTCACAACAATATTTATTCATCTCTAGTACCCCTTTAAACTCAACATGGACTGATCTAAAAATCCTAACAAGACAATAATCACCCAAAATCTATCTTTTACATTACCTTTAAAATTCTCAACTATCTCAAATTACTTTATCATCATTTCTTAAAATCTTTTAACACATTAAAATCATTATATTCAAACATTAGTTATATTCAAGCATTTAGTTACATTGAAAAGTTCATAAATTATTTGTAAGTGACGTAATACGTTTATAATTCCAGCAACCAGCTGATTTTCTTGACAAGGTGAATGACCTCTGTTCAAAAATACTACACAAAATTATATAAAGAAAAATACATAACACATATTTATAATTCTTACACTCTAACATAACAAGATTAATGACCCATTGAAACATAATAAACATTTACAGTATCCATTTTCTCAAATCAAACAATTATTTAATTACTTCAAGAGCGAGTTGCCATTGTTAAGTTACAAAATTTTAATTCGTTACTCCTCTGAGCAACCACCCTGCCACACACACTATTGTTTTCTGCTGGTGGACGGTTGCGCCCATTTGCCTCCACAAGGACGGCATTGGTGGAGGAATTTATCATCTCCGCGTCCTTGCTTCAGCGTTTCATTTTAAAATTGACAGATATCATCATATCTATGTTATAAATTTATATGCCCTTAAAACGGGTCTATCACCTGGTTACCTGTTCCTACTCGAACAGAGTGGCAGCCGCTGTTCCATAGTTCCGGGGATTTCCCCTAAATCATCCTCCATCGATTTCAAATATACACCAATTTCAAGCCAGCTATGGTCAAGGTTCTTACGTTACGGCCATAGCTGACAGCTATCCAAAACCACAATTAGTGCTGGTAAGGCAGTAATCGCCTGAAAAGTCGGGGAAATCAACTCTACATTCAAGCATGTTCTCTACGTCATTATTATACACGGCACAGCAATCTATCAGTATATAATATAAAATTATACAAAAGGTGTGCTGCGTATTTTACGCCATCTTGGCCTCCGATGGAGGTAACACTCTCGGTCACCCCCAACGCTTACCGCTATCTACCGTGGCACATGCCACCACAGCAATAGCATATTACTAACTAAATTAATTCTTCTACCTTTGCAGTTTCTACACTCCCCAAGTATAGCACTTCTATTAACACCACTCAACCCCCCCAAAATTATCCACATATCTTGTATGAAAACATAACATAACATAATAAACAAATATACATTAACCTTGATCATTAGCATTGTTACATTCACACTAAACAACCAATTCTTTTTTAAATAATTTATACAGAAAATTATAAACATTATTCCTTGAATTTTTTTTTTATTAACTCTTTTATATATCATCATTTCATTATTTATCACTTACTGCAATTAGATTCCTCAAAAATTTCAAATTCATTGTTAACATTTATTTTATCTCATATTTCAGTTATTACTACCCTTTGATTATGGTTTCTATTTAGTACAATTATCTCAAATTATTTTCATCATTGAGTTAAAATCTTTTCAACACCTGTAAACGTTTTACTCTATTTTACTTGTATTATAAAATTTATACTCACAGGACATCGCTCATACCCTGTCATAAGCACACAAATATACATATCAATAACTCCCTGTACCTTCTGAAACATTTTAACAACAATGTTATTCCATACTAAACAATTTAACATTTATTTATTTCTTAATTATTGTCAAATTCAAATCTCATAAAATAATTTCAATTTATTAGAAAAATTCAATTATATAACATTTAAATCAATCAAAATGTTTAAACATCTCAAATTATTTTAATTAAATCAATTATTAAAATCACAACATATTTTAATTATTATCAAAACAATTACAATTCATTAATTACTGTCTTCAAAATTATTTTCATTATTTATTTAGTCTACTGAAATAATCTTATTATTATTATTATTAAAACAATTACCTACACACATTGTTTACATTACATCCTTGTTACAATACACACAACTAATTTCACTATCAATTATTTACAAATTATTCGTCATTAATTGTTCAGTTTTCCACACTTCATTTTCTAAGTATGCAAGGTCACAACCACAAATTAAAATATTTAAAATGTCCAAACACTGCTCTTTTAATTTACCCTCCATCATCGAATAATAATCTAATATATTTATAACATAAATCGTTCTTGTCCACACTCAGTTTATTAATTTTAATATAATAATTTTCTAATACTTCAAGTTGTTCCACTATCATCAAATCATAAAACCTGTCAATATCATTAGTGAGTTTATTTTGGTCTCCATCAGTAGTTTTATTCAATCTAAAGTCAGTTATTTTCTCATCATGTTCTCCTACTACATTCATCACAACATAAGGTAAATTATTATTATTTAAACAGGTATCATCAAAGCAATTCTCAATCTCTACTCTACAAGGTAAGTATTTCATATCATTTATTTTTACCACTTCTAACATCTCTTTCAACTCATTATCATTTCTCTTTAATTTATATAATTCTATCTCTCTATCAATACACAACTCTCTATCTAACTCTCTCTCACCATAACACCATCTCACACTTTCGACACCATCCCACACAGAGGGTACTAACTTATAAAAACTTGGGGAACAACTCAAAAACCTCATGTCTTCCAATAACAAGGGACTCTTGCCCTTCAACAATAACATTTGTGAACACCTTGGTTCATCATAAATATGGGGAAAATTTACCCTCTGCCC
This sequence comes from Magicicada septendecula, assembly GCA_034769895.1. Lineage (NCBI taxonomy): Eukaryota > Metazoa > Arthropoda > Insecta > Hemiptera > Cicadidae > Magicicada > Magicicada septendecula. The sequence continues at coordinate 202,923,486 of CM068373.1, read as the reverse complement.
TACATACTCATCTAATCTCTCTTGCCACTCTTTCTCTAATTCATCAACACTAATTACTACCCCGTTACAACTTATTACTCTCTCTCTCTCACTCACTATCTATTTTCAACGTATCACTCTCTGATACCACATTCTTAATTATATTATCATTTTCAACATCATTTTTATCACTTGTTACTTTTTTATTATCATTATTACTATTACTTTTAATCTGTTTCCCTACTGACTCTACCACTTTCTCAATATCTTGTTTCAATTCATTACAGCTACTCTCACACTTAAGTTTGACCTCATAATATCAAATTTGAGTTCGTTAAACTGTTTATTCTGTTCCTCAAATTTATTATTAAAACTACTTTTAATTTCTTGAATTTCCTTTTTCTGTTCATTGAATTTAATATTAATATCCCCTCTTAGTTCACTGAAATTATTATTCATCATATTGTACAATCGTGTTAGCATATTGTCCTCATCGGACTTCTTATTTTGGTTGACTGAAATAGGTGTCGATTGATGTTCGACATCTTTCATTATTTTTGATTCCGTTATTTCTACATTACTGTCAGTGAAGCTGACTTCTTCATTACTTTCCCTCGTTAACAGTGACTCTGTTTGGATACCTGAATCGCTCTTATCAGCCGATTCAGTTGACATATTTTCATTACTTTCGTTCATTACTTTACACTCGGCTTTATCGCCTACAATTACATCAACTTCATTTTTGTTAGTAGCCATCTCTTATTCTTTATAATTTATATTTATTAATTTACTTTAATTGATTCAATTTATCATCACCATTTCAATCGTATGTAAATAATGCGTAAATTACATACTTCTCCGTATGTTTTGCATACTGTTATTCAACCTTTCAACCATACTTGCATTTTCTTTGTAGGTGTGGTTTTTATATTTAAATTTTAATTTACAAAAACCGTCCCTGCTTCAGAAGCGCCAAATATGATGTTTATTACCTTTATTAATAAATTGAAATCACATTATTTAACTCATAAATTATTCCACTTACCTTGTATTGCCCTCGTGGCCCAGAATTCGTCACACGAACGTGGAAATGTAAATATGAATTTAAGGTTGTGTTAATAACAGACGCAACTCGCATTTGTAAAGAGAAACAAATTAAATTTTATTTTATCCTTCAAATTTTCAGAACTTCAAATTATTTTTGTTCATTTTTGTATTTCTTAAATCATTTTATTACCTCTAGTAAAATTTAAAATAAATACAACTTTCTTGAAATATTTACGACATTATCTAAAATCTTACCTTAACGAAAGCAGCCCAGCCTGCTCTCACACACACACACACACACACACACACACACACACACACACACAAACCATTACAAAACAAAACCCCCTCTTTATTTAAATACGCCCCATTTTATGTAATATATTCCTGTATTCTGAGATACGTTACTCACTACTCCTGCCGGCAACATGGAGTCTCCCCGACCTTGTGGTGCATCACTCATAAAACTCGATCTGTATGTCCGAAAACAATTTATGATGTCATTTTCCAAAAACCTGTGCTCACTTTCGCATTTTGACAAAACGGCACTCACTTTTACTTGATGTTGGAAATTTATTAATGGGCCCTGTTTGGCCGGCTGCCTGCGCAGGTGAGCATCGATGAGTTACTGGGAAAAGCGATCACGAAATCCCCACCAACTAGATTTCTGTCGGGCAAGGCGGAAAGCAATGCCTTATGCGTTAAAGTCATAGCTGTGGCACATTTAACAAGTGCAAACTCCCGTGTGCTGGATGTTGACGATATTTGTTGTCCTGTGGTTTACGTCACTGTAGTAGGTGGTCTAGTTTCGTTTCCGTCTTGTCCCTGAGCACATGTTGGACAAATTCTTCTCCAGGCCATGTTGTTTTAACAATGCGGCGTTGGTTGCTCACCTGCTGGTGTCTGCGCGTTTGGGTGTGTGTGTGTCACACAGTCTCAAAATTCTAAGAATGGTATTGCGTGATTGCACGTTGACGCATTCCATTGTATGGACTTCGCCTTATGCGTTCTTTGTTTGCGACGATTTAGATTCAACCTGTGACTGGCCACGCATATGAAATGAATTGTTACAAATATTTAATAAAATAAAAGCCCTCCCTTTTGCCCCGTTACAATACCCCCCAATGAGAGATCTTCTGTTGAAACAGAAGAAATCTCATTGTTAAACCCCTAAGAGGATCGGTGAGGATATGGTGCCAACAACCCCCCATTTGTTCTTATACATCATGGGTAAACTACCCCCCTGGCTCGGCTACTATGGCTGCACCTGAACGAGATTACTGGACTTCTCTATATGAGATCCCAACACCATAACATCGAACAGACACGCACCACAGCGCACCTAACCTTCTACCATGCTACTCCTAAATCCAAACCCCTGGTCTTATACCATGCCAGATCCTCGACCGATACATTCCCCCTTACCATGCACACTGAGCTGCCTTTAACAGTTACTGGGCTAGCACACACACTCATAATTACTCACTAAACAAAATTTTCATAACATTTCTCTTTATATTCAAAATTCATTTCCGTTAAAATCAAATGGTATTCCCTCAAAAATCACAATAAGAAAAATCTTTTACATGAATCCCTAATTCTCTTCACTACTACCAACAATCTTAAAGAAAACAAATTGAATACCTTATTAACCATGAATTCACTTACCCTAACATTTGTTTATACATATCTTCTCTTCTAAACAATATAATTCAATAAAAAAACTAGTAATACACATAACAATAATACACTTAAAACTCAAACATCAATTAGATGGCAGGCACAAAACCAAAATTTTTTTTTCTTCAAAAAAATTTTAGATTTATTAAAATATACTCTTCTCAATATTCAGAAAATTTAAAATTATTTAAATCAATTAAACAACCAAATTTGCATCACTTCATTGCCAAAACTGGTCTAGTTTATAACATCAACCATCAGCTGATCAAACTGGGTCAAGTCAACAACCTTGACCTACATAGGTTATACATAGGCTACATCATAAAATACATGACACATCTTTAAAAATTTTATCTTCAAACATAATATAATAAGACATTCAAAATTAACATGGTTATTATTACAATTAACAATAAAATTGATATTTAAATTAATTAAAAATTACACATTTATTGCTCTAATTAGTTCCAACTTCTATTAAAATCTGTCATTTGTTTCCATTAATTTTATATTTTTATTATGACTCTCTTTCTTTAACATTCTCAATCTCCATTAGTTTGGGTGATTTAATTATTCATAATAACTTGATTCAACTTGGCATATATATATACTTATAATCCCCTTCTGACTCTAACGTCACTAACAGCTTTAACTATTATGACACCCCTCTATCAAAAACATCTATCAAACATTCTCTAAACCTACTTACTACTCAACTCAATCGCATCATTCTACCCTTATATATAAAAAAATACTCTTTACCCCTTTGTACTCAGGATGTGTGTTTCCCTCCCAAAGCTCATTCCCTTATCTGGTCCCTGGACTTCCCCTAGGCAACCCTTTCCGGCGCTATACGGTCCCTTCCCATCCCAACACCTTTCGTTGCTGACTCCTCATCATACCACCCCCCTTACAAAATTCCCATCAACTCATTACTCTCCCAATACATCACCTTCAACTACTACAAAATATCTCAACTTATTTATTAACTCACTATATCAATCAATACTCTACATATTTTCCCCATAGCTACTGTGTCACTATTACATCTCAAATTCTATATTTATTCACAACAATATTTATTCATCTCTAGTACCCCTTTAAACTCAACATGGACTGATCTAAAAATCCTAACAAGACAATAATCACCCAAAATCTATCTTTTACATTACCTTTAAAATTCTCAACTATCTCAAATTACATTATCATCATTTCTTAAAATCTTTTAACACATTAAAATCATTATATTCAAACATTAGTTATATTCATGCATTTAGTTACATTGAAAAGTTCGTAAATTATTTGTAAGTGACGTAATACGTTTATAATTCCAGCAATCAGCTGATTTTCTTGACAAGGTGAATGACCTCTGTTCAAAAATACTACACAAAATTATATAAAGAAAAATACATAACACATATTTATAATTCTTACACTCTAACATAACAAGATTAATGACCCATTGAAACATGATAACCAAAACATAATAAACATTTACAGTATCCATTTTCTCAAATCAAACAATTATTTAATTACTTCAAGAGCGAGTTGCCATTGTTAAGTTACAAAATTTTAATTCGTTGCTCCTCTGAGCAACCACCCTGCCACACAAACTATTGTTTTCTGCTGGTGGACTGTTGCGCCCATTTGCCTCCACAAGGACGGCATTGGTGGAGGAATTTATCATCTCCGCATCCTTGCTTCAGCGTTTCATTTTAAAATTGATAGATATCATCATATCTATGTTATAAATTTATATGCCCTTAAAACGGGTCTATCACCTGGTTACCTGTTCCTACTCGAACAGAGTGGCAGCCGCTGTTCCATAGTTCCGGGGATTTCCCCTAAATCACCCTCCATCGATTTCAAATATACACCAATTTCAAGCCAGCTATGGTCAAGGTTCTTACGTTATGGCCATAGCTGACCGCTATCCAAAACCACGATTAGTGCTGGTAAGGCAGTAATCGCCTGAAAAGTCGGGGAAATCAACTCTACATTCAAGCATGTTCTCTACGTCATTATTATACACGGCACAGCAATCTATCAGTATATAATATAAAATTATACAAAAGGTGTGCCGCGTATTTTACGCCATCTTGGCCTCCGATGGAGGTAACACTCTCGGTCACCCCCAACGCTTACCGCTATCTACCGTGGCACATGCCACCACAGCAATAGCATATTACTAACTAAATTAATTCTTCTACCTTTGCAGTTTCTACACTCCCCAAGTATAGCACTTCTATTAACACCACTCAACCCCCCCAAAATTATCCACATATCTTGTATGAAAACATAACATAACATAATAAACAAATATACATTAACCTTGATCATTAGCATTGTTACATTCACACTAAACAACCAATTCTTTTTTAAATAATTTATACAGAAAATTATAAACATTATTCCTTGAAATTTTTTTTTTATTAACTCTTTTATATATCATCATTTCATTATTTATCACTTACTGCAATTAGATTCCTCAAAAATTTCAAATTCATTGTTAACATTTATTTTATCTCATATTTCAGTTATTACTACCCTTTGATTATGGTTTCTATTTAGTACAATTATCTCAAATTATTTTCATCATTGAGTTAAAATCTTTTCAACACCTGTAAATGTTTTACTCTATTTTACTTGTATTATAAAATTTATACTCACAGGACATCGCTCATACCCTGTCATAAGCACACAAATATACATATCAATAACTCCCTGTACCTTCTGAAACATTTTAACAACAATGTTATTCCATACTAAACAATTTAACATTTATTTATTTATTAATTATTGTCAAATTCAAATCTCATAAAATAATTTCAATTTATTAGAAAAATTCAATTATATAACATTTAAATCAATCAAAATGTTTAACATCTCAAATTATTTTAATTAAATCAATTATTAAAAACACAACATATTTTAATTATTATCAAAACAATTACAATTCATTAATTACTGTCTTCAAAATTATTTTCATTATTTATTTAGTCTACTGAAATAATCTTATTATTATTATTATTATTAAAACAATTACCTACACACATTGTTTACATTACATCCTTGTTACAATACACACAACTAATTTCACTATCAATTATTTACAAATTATTCGTCATTAATTGTTCAGTTTTCCACACTTCATTTTCTAAGTATGCAAGGTCATAACCACAAATTAAAATATTTAAAATGTCCAAACACTGCTCTTTTAATTTACCCTCCATCATCGAATAATAATCTAATATATCTATAACATAAATCGTTCTTGTCCACACTCAGTTTATTAATTTTAATATAATAATTTTCTAATACTTCAAGTTGTTCCACTATCATCAAATCATAAAACCTGTCAATATCATTAGTGAGTTTATTTTGGTCTCCATCAGTAGTTTTATTCAATCTAAAGTCAGTTATTTTCTCATCATGTTCTCCTACTACATTCATCACAACATAAGGTAAATTATTATTATTTAAACAGGTATCATCAAAGCAATTCTCAATCTCTACTCTACAAGGTAAGTATTTCATATCATTTATTTTTACCACTTCTAACATCTCTTTCAACTCATTATCATTTCTCTTTAATTTATATAATTCTATCTCTCTATCAATACACAACTCTCTATCTAACTCTCTCTCACCATAACACCATCTCACACTTTCGACACCATCCCACACAGAGGGTACTAACTTATAAAAACTTGGGGAACAACTCAAAAACCTCATGTCTTCCAATAACAAGGGACTCTTGCCCTTCAACAATAACATTTGTGAACACCTTGGTTCATCATAAATATGGGGAAAATTTACCCTCTGCCCTACATACTCATCTAATCTCTCTTGCCACTCTTTCTCTAATTCATCAACACTAATTACTACCCCGTTACAACCTATTACTCTCTCTCTCTCACTCACTATCTATTTTCAACGTATCACTCTCTGATACCACATTCTTAATTATATTATCATTTTCAACATCATTTTTATCACTTGTTACTTTTTTATTATCATTATTACTATTACTTTTAATCTGTTTCCCTACTGACTCTACCACTTTCTCAATATCTTGTTTCAATTCATTACAGCTACTCTCACACTTAATTTTGACCTCATAATATCAAATTTGAGTTCGTTAAACTGTTTATTCTGTTCCTCAAATTTATTATTAAAACTACTTTTAATTTCTTGAATTTCGTTTGTCTGTTCATTGAATTTAATATTAATATCCCCTCTTAGTTCACTGAAATTATTATTCATCATATTGTACAATCGTGTTAGCATATTGTCCTCATCGGACTTCTTATTTTGGTTGACTGAAATAGGTGTCGATTGATGTTCGACATCTTTCTTTATTTTTGATTCCGTTATTTCTACATTATTGTCAGTGAAGCTGACTTCTTCATTACTTTCCCTCGTTAACAGTGACTCTGTTTGGATACCTGAATCGCTCTTATCAGCCGATTCAGTTGACATATTTTCATTACTTTCGTTCATTACTTTACATTCGGCTTTATCGCCTACAATTACATCAACTTCATTTTCGTTAGTAGCCATCTCTTATTCTTTATAATTTATATTTATTAATTTACTTTAATTTATTCAATTTATCATCACCATTTCAATCGTATGTAAATAATGCGTAAATTACATACTTCTCCGTATGTTTTGCATACTGTTATTCAACCTTTCAACCATACTTGCATTTTCTTTGTAGGTGTGGTTTTTATATTTAAATTTTAATTTACAAAAACCGTCCCTGCTTCAGAAGCGCCAAATGTGATGTTTATTACCTTTATTAATAAATTAAGATCACATTATTTAACTCATAAATTATTCCACTTACCTTGTATTGCCCTCGTGGCCCAGAATTCGTCACACGAACGTGGAAATGTAAATATGAATTTAAGGTTGTGTTAATAACAGACGCAACTCGCATTTGTAAAGAGAAACAAATTAAATTTTATTTTATCCTTCAAATTTTCAGAACTTCAAATTATTTTTGTTCATTTTTGTATTTCTTAAATCAGTTTATTACCTCTAGTAAAATTTAAAATAAATACAACTTTCTTGAAATATTTACGACATTATCTAAAATCTTACCTTAACGAAAGCAGCCCAGCCTGCTCACACACACACACACAAACCATTACAAAACAAAACCCCCTCTTTATTTAAATACGCCCCATTTTATGTAATATATTCCTGTATTCTGAGATACGTTACTCACTACCCCTGCCGGCAACATGGAGTCTCCCCGACCTTGTGGTGCATCACTCATAAAACTCGATCTGTATGTCCGAAAACAATTTATGATGTCATTTTCCGCAAACCTGTGCTCACTTTCGCATTTTGACAAAACGGCACTCACTTTTACTTGATGTTGGAAATTTATTAATGGGCCCTGTTTGGCCGGCTGCCTGCGCAGGCGAGCATCGATGAGTTATTGGGAAGAGCGATCACGAAATCCCCACCAACTAGATTTCTGTCGGGCAAGGCGGAAAGCAATGCCTTATGCGTTAAAGTCATAGCTGTGGCACATTTAACAAGTGCAAACTCCCGTGTGCTGGACGTTGACGATATTTGTTGTCCTGTGGTTTACGTCACTGTAGTAGGTGGTCTAGTTTCGTTTCCGTCTTGTCCCTGAGCACATGTTGGACAAATTCTTCTCCAGGCCATGTTGTTTTAACAATGCGGCGTTGGTTGCGCACCTGCTGGAGTCTGCGCGTTTGGGTGTGTGTGTGTGTCACACAGTCTCAAAATTCTAAGAATAGTATTGCGTGATTGCACGTTGACGCATTCCATTGTATGGACTTCGCCTTATGCGTTCTTTGTTTGCGACGATTTAGATTCTACCTGTGACTGGCCACGCATATGAAATGAATTGTTACAAATATTTAATAAAATAAAACCCCTCCCTTTTGCCCGGTTACAATACCCCCCAATGAGAAATCTTCTGTTGAAACAGAAGAAATCTCATTGTTAAACCCCTAAGAGGATCGGTGAGGATATGGTGCCAACAACCCCCCATTTGTTCTTATACATCATGGGTAAACTACCCCCCTGGCTCGGCTACTATGGCTGCACCTGAACGAGATTACTGGACTTCTCTATATGAGATCCCAACACCATAACATCGAACAGACACGCACCACAGCGCACCTAACCTTCTACCATGCTACTCCTATATCCAAACCCCTGGTCTTATACCATGCCAGATCCTCGACCGATACGTTCCCCCTTACCATGCACACTGGGCTGCCTTTAGCAGTTACTGGGCTAGCACACACACTCATAATTACTCACTAAACAAAATTTTCAAAACATTTCTCTTTATATTCAAAATTCATTTCCGTTAAAATCAAATGGTATTCCCTCAAAAATCACAATAAGAAAAATCTTTTACATGAATCCCTAATTCTCTTCACTACTACCAACAATCTTAAAGAAAACAAATTGAATACCTTATTAACCATGAATTCACTTACCCTAACATTTGTTTATACATATCTTCTCTTCTAAACAATATAATTCAATAAAAAAACTAGTAATACACATAACAATAATACACTTAAAACTCAAACATCAATTAGATGGCAGACACAAAACCAAAATTTTTTTTTCTTCAAAAAAATTTTAGATTTATTAAAATATACTCTTCTCAATATTCAGAAAATTTAAAATTATTTAAATCAATTAAACAACCAAATTTGCATCACTTCATTGCCAAAACTGGTCTAGTTTATAACATCAACCATCAGCTGATCAAACTGGGTCAAGTCAACAACCTTGACCTACATAGGTTATACATAGGCTACATCATAAATTACATTACACATCTTTAAAAATTTTATCTTCAAACATAATATAATAAGGCATTCAAAATTAACATGGTTATTATTACAATTAACAATAAAATTGACATTTAAATTAATTAAAAATTACACATTTATTGCTCTAATTAGTTCCAACTTCTATTAAAATCTGTCACTTGTTTCCATTAATTTTATATTTTTATTATGACTCTCTTTCTTTAACATTCTCAATCTCCATTAGTTTGGGTGATTTAATTATTCATAATAACTTGATTCAACTTGGCATATATATATATATATACTTATAATCCCCTTCTGACTCTAACGTCACTAACAGCTTTAACTAATATGACACCCCTCTATCAAAAACATCTATCAAACATTCTCTAAACCTACTTACTACTCAACTCAATCGCATCATTCTACCCTTATATATAAAAAAATACTCTTTACCCCTTTGTACTCAGGATGTGTGTTTCCCTCCCAAAGCTCATTCCCTTATCTGGTCCCTGGACTTCCCCTAGGCAACCCTTTCCGGCACTAAATGGTCCCTTCCCGTCCCAACACCTTTCGTTGCTGACTCCTCATCATACCACCCCCCTCACAAAATTCCCATCAACTCATTACTCTCCCAATACATCACCTTCAACTACTACAAAATATCTCCACTTATTTATTAACTCACTATATCAATCAATACTCTACATATTTTCCCCATTGCTACTGTGTCACTATTACATCTCAAATTCTATATTTATTCACAACAATATTTATTCATCTCTAGTACCCCTTTAAACTCAACATGGACTGATCTAAAAATCCTAACAAGACAATAATCACCCAAAATCTATCTTTTACATTACCTTTAAAATTCTCAACTATCTCAAATTACTTTATCATCATTTCTTAAAATCTTTTAACACATTAAAATCATTATATTCAAACATTAGTTATATTCAAGCATTTAGTTACATTGAAAAGTTCATAAATTATTTGTAAGTGACGTAATACGTTTATAATTCCAGCAACCAGCTGATTTTCTTGACAAGGTGAATGACCTCTGTTCAAAAATACTACACAAAATTATATAAAGAAAAATACATAACACATATTTATAATTCTTACACTCTAACATAACAAGATTAATGACCCATTGAAACATAATAAACATTTACAGTATCCATTTTCTCAAATCAAACAATTATTTAATTACTTCAAGAGCGAGTTGCCATTGTTAAGTTACAAAATTTTAATTCGTTACTCCTCTGAGCAACCACCCTGCCACACACACTATTGTTTTCTGCTGGTGGACGGTTGCGCCCATTTGCCTCCACAAGGACGGCATTGGTGGAGGAATTTATCATCTCCGCGTCCTTGCTTCAGCGTTTCATTTTAAAATTGACAGATATCATCATATCTATGTTATAAATTTATATGCCCTTAAAACGGGTCTATCACCTGGTTACCTGTTCCTACTCGAACAGAGTGGCAGCCGCTGTTCCATAGTTCCGGGGATTTCCCCTAAATCATCCTCCATCGATTTCAAATATACACCAATTTCAAGCCAGCTATGGTCAAGGTTCTTACGTTACGGCCATAGCTGACAGCTATCCAAAACCACAATTAGTGCTGGTAAGGCAGTAATCGCCTGAAAAGTCGGGGAAATCAACTCTACATTCAAGCATGTTCTCTACGTCATTATTATACACGGCACAGCAATCTATCAGTATATAATATAAAATTATACAAAAGGTGTGCTGCGTATTTTACGCCATCTTGGCCTCCGATGGAGGTAACACTCTCGGTCACCCCCAACGCTTACCGCTATCTACCGTGGCACATGCCACCACAGCAATAGCATATTACTAACTAAATTAATTCTTCTACCTTTGCAGTTTCTACACTCCCCAAGTATAGCACTTCTATTAACACCACTCAACCCCCCCAAAATTATCCACATATCTTGTATGAAAACATAACATAACATAATAAACAAATATACATTAACCTTGATCATTAGCATTGTTACATTCACACTAAACAACCAATTCTTTTTTAAATAATTTATACAGAAAATTATAAACATTATTCCTTGAATTTTTTTTTTATTAACTCTTTTATATATCATCATTTCATTATTTATCACTTACTGCAATTAGATTCCTCAAAAATTTCAAATTCATTGTTAACATTTATTTTATCTCATATTTCAGTTATTACTACCCTTTGATTATGGTTTCTATTTAGTACAATTATCTCAAATTATTTTCATCATTGAGTTAAAATCTTTTCAACACCTGTAAACGTTTTACTCTATTTTACTTGTATTATAAAATTTATACTCACAGGACATCGCTCATACCCTGTCATAAGCACACAAATATACATATCAATAACTCCCTGTACCTTCTGAAACATTTTAACAACAATGTTATTCCATACTAAACAATTTAACATTTATTTATTTCTTAATTATTGTCAAATTCAAATCTCATAAAATAATTTCAATTTATTAGAAAAATTCAATTATATAACATTTAAATCAATCAAAATGTTTAAACATCTCAAATTATTTTAATTAAATCAATTATTAAAATCACAACATATTTTAATTATTATCAAAACAATTACAATTCATTAATTACTGTCTTCAAAATTATTTTCATTATTTATTTAGTCTACTGAAATAATCTTATTATTATTATTATTAAAACAATTACCTACACACATTGTTTACATTACATCCTTGTTACAATACACACAACTAATTTCACTATCAATTATTTACAAATTATTCGTCATTAATTGTTCAGTTTTCCACACTTCATTTTCTAAGTATGCAAGGTCACAACCACAAATTAAAATATTTAAAATGTCCAAACACTGCTCTTTTAATTTACCCTCCATCATCGAATAATAATCTAATATATTTATAACATAAATCGTTCTTGTCCACACTCAGTTTATTAATTTTAATATAATAATTTTCTAATACTTCAAGTTGTTCCACTATCATCAAATCATAAAACCTGTCAATATCATTAGTGAGTTTATTTTGGTCTCCATCAGTAGTTTTATTCAATCTAAAGTCAGTTATTTTCTCATCATGTTCTCCTACTACATTCATCACAACATAAGGTAAATTATTATTATTTAAACAGGTATCATCAAAGCAATTCTCAATCTCTACTCTACAAGGTAAGTATTTCATATCATTTATTTTTACCACTTCTAACATCTCTTTCAACTCATTATCATTTCTCTTTAATTTATATAATTCTATCTCTCTATCAATACACAACTCTCTATCTAACTCTCTCTCACCATAACACCATCTCACACTTTCGACACCATCCCACACAGAGGGTACTAACTTATAAAAACTTGGGGAACAACTCAAAAACCTCATGTCTTCCAATAACAAGGGACTCTTGCCCTTCAACAATAACATTTGTGAACACCTTGGTTCATCATAAATATGGGGAAAATTTACCCTCTGCCCTACATACTCATCTAATCTCTCTTGCCACTCTTTCTCTAATTCATCAACACTAATTACTACCCCGTTACAACTTATTACTCTCTCTCTCTCACTCACTATCTATTTTCAACGTATCACTCTCTGATACCACATTCTTAATTATATTATCATTTTCAACATCATTTTTATCACTTGTTACTTTTTTATTATCATTATTACTATTACTTTTAATCTGTTTCCCTACTGACTCTACCACTTTCTCAATATCTTGTTTCAATTCATTACAGCTACTCTCACACTTAAGTTTGACCTCATAATATCAAATTTGAGTTCGTTAAACTGTTTATTCTGTTCCTCAAATTTATTATTAAAACTACTTTTAATTTCTTGAATTTCCTTTTTCTGTTCATTGAATTTAATATTAATATCCCCTCTTAGTTCACTGAAATTATTATTCATCATATTGTACAATCGTGTTAGCATATTGTCCTCATCGGACTTCTTATTTTGGTTGACTGAAATAGGTGTCGATTGATGTTCGACATCTTTCATTATTTTTGATTCCGTTATTTCTACATTACTGTCAGTGAAGCTGACTTCTTCATTACTTTCCCTCGTTAACAGTGACTATGTTTGGATACCTGAATCGCTCTTATCAGCCGATTCAGTTGACATATTTTCATTACTTTCGTTCATTACTTTACACTCGTCGGCTTATCGCCTACAATTACATCAACTTCATTTTTGTTAGTAGCCATCTCTTATTCTTTATAATTTATATTTATTAATTTACTTTAATTGATTCAATTTATCATCACCATTTCAATCGTATGTAAATAATGCGTAAATTACATACTTCTCCGTATGTTTTGCATACTGTTATTCAACCTTTCAACCATACTTGCATTTTCTTTGTAGGTGTGGTTTTTATATTTAAATTTTAATTTACAAAAACCGTCCCTGCTTCAGAAGCGCCAAATATGATGTTTATTACCTTTATTAATAAATTAAAATCACATTATTTAACTCATAAATTATTCCACTTACCTTGTATTGCCTCGTGGCCCAGAATTCGTCACACGAACGTGGAAATGTAAATATGAATTTAAGGTTGTGTTAATAACAGACGCAACTCGCATTTGTAAAGAGAAACAAATTAAATTTTATTTTATCCTTCAAATTTTCAGAACTTCAAATTATTTTTGTTCATTTTTGTATTTCTTAAATCATTTTATTACCTCTAGTAAAATTTAAATAAATACAACTTTCTTGAAATATTTACGACATTATCTAAAATCTTACCTTAACGAAAGCAGCCCAGCCTGCTCTCACACACACACACACACACACACACACACACACACACACACAAACCATTACAAAACAAAACCCCCTCTTTATTTAAATACGCCCCATTTTATGTAATATATTCCTGTATTCTGAGATACGTTACTCACTACTCCTGCCGGCAACATGGAGTCTCCCCGACCTTGTGGTGCATCACTCATAAAACTCGATCTGTATGTCCGAAAACAATTTATGATGTCATTTTCCAAAAACCTGTGCTCACTTTCGCATTTTGACAAAACGGCACTCACTTTTACTTGATGTTGGAAATTTATTAATGGGCCCTGTTTGGCCGGCTGCCTGCGCAGGTGAGCATCGATGAGTTACTGGGAAAAGCGATCACGAAATCCCCACCAACTAGATTTCTGTCGGGCAAGGCGGAAAGCAATGCCTTATGCGTTAAAGTCATAGCTGTGGCACATTTAACAAGTGCAAACTCCCGTGTGCTGGATGTTGACGATATTTGTTGTCCTGTGGTTTACGTCACTGTAGTAGGTGGTCTAGTTTCGTTTCCGTCTTGTCCCTGAGCACATGTTGGACAAATTCTTCTCCAGGCCATGTTGTTTTAACAATGCGGCGTTGGTTGCTCACCTGCTGGTGTCTGCGCGTTTGGGTGTGTGTGTGTCACACAGTCTCAAAATTCTAAGAATGGTATTGCGTGATTGCACGTTGACGCATTCCATTGTATGGACTTCGCCTTATGCGTTCTTGTTTGCGACGATTTAGATTCAACCTGTGACTGGCCACGCATATGAAATGAATTGTTACAAATATTTAATAAAATAAAAGCCCTCCCTTTTGCCCCGTTACAATACCCCCCAATGAGAGATCTTCTGTTGAAACAGAAGAAATCTCATTGTTAAACCCCTAAGAGGATCGGTGAGGATATGGTGCCAACAACCCCCCATTTGTTCTTATACATCATGGGTAAACTACCCCCCTGGCTCGGCTACTATGGCTGCACCTGAACGAGATTACTGGACTTCTCTATATGAGATCCCAACACCATAACATCGAACAGACACGCACCACAGCGCACCTAACCTTCTACCATGCTACTCCTAAATCCAAACCCCTGGTCTTATACCATGCCAGATCCTCGACCGATACATTCCCCCCTTACCATGCACACTGAGCTGCCTTTAACAGTTACTGGGCTAGCACACACACTCATAATTACTCACTAAACAAAATTTTCATAACATTTCTCTTTATATTCAAAATTCATTTCCGTTAAAATCAAATGGTATTCCCTCAAAAATCACAATAAGAAAAATCTTTTACATGAATCCCTAATTCTCTTCACTACTACCAACAATCTTAAAGAAAACAAATTGAATACCTTATTAACCATGAATTCACTTACCCTAACATTTGTTTATACATATCTTCTCTTCTAAACAATATAATTCAATAAAAAAACTAGTAATACACATAACAATAATACACTTAAAACTCAAACATCAATTAGATGGCAGGCACAAAACCAAATTTTTTTTTCTTCAAAAAAATTTTAGATTTATTAAAATATACTCTTCTCAATATTCAGAAAATTTAAAATTATTTAAATCAATTAAACAACCAAATTTGCATCACTTCATTGCCAAAACTGGTCTAGTTTATAACATCAACCATCAGCTGATCAAACTGGGTCAAGTCAACAACCTTGACCTACATAGGTTATACATAGGCTACATCATAAAATACATGACACATCTTTAAAAATTTTATCTTCAAACATAATATAATAAGACATTCAAAATTAACATGGTTATTATTACAATTAACAATAAAATTGATATTTAAATTAATTAAAAATTACACATTTATTGCTCTAATTAGTTCCAACTTCTATTAAAATCTGTCATTTGTTTCCATTAATTTTATATTTTTATTATGACTCTCTTTCTTTAACATTCTCAATCTCCATTAGTTTGGGTGATTTAATTATTCATAATAACTTGATTCAACTTGGCATATATATATACTTATAATCCCCTTCTGACTCTAACGTCACTAACAGCTTTAACTATTATGACACCCCTCTATCAAAAACATCTATCAAACATTCTCTAAACCTACTTACTACTCAACTCAATCGCATCATTCTACCCTTATATATAAAAAAATACTCTTTACCCCTTTGTACTCAGGATGTGTGTTTCCCTCCCAAAGCTCATTCCCTTATCTGGTCCCTGGACTTCCCCTAGGCAACCCTTTCCGGCGCTATACGGTCCCTTCCCATCCCAACACCTTTCGTTGCTGACTCCTCATCATACCACCCCCCTTACAAAATTCCCATCAACTCATTACTCTCCCAATACATCACCTTCAACTACTACAAAATATCTCAACTTATTTATTAACTCACTATATCAATCAATACTCTACATATTTTCCCCATAGCTACTGTGTCACTATTACATCTCAAATTCTATATTTATTCACAACAATATTTATTCATCTCTAGTACCCCTTTAAACTCAACATGGACTGATCTAAAAATCCTAACAAGACAATAATCACCCAAAATCTATCTTTTACATTAACTTTAAAATTCTCAACTATCTCAAATTACATTATCATCATTTCTTAAAATCTTTTAACACATTAAAATCATTATATTCAAACATTAGTTATATTCATGCATTTAGTTACATTGAAAAGTTCGTAAATTATTTGTAAGTGACGTAATACGTTTATAATTCCAGCAATCAGCTGATTTTCTTGACAAGGTGAATGACCTCTGTTCAAAAATACTACACAAAATTATATAAAGAAAAATACATAACACATATTTATAATTCTTACACTCTAACATAACAAGATTAATGACCCATTGAAACATGATAACCAAAACATAATAAACATTTACAGTATCCATTTTCTCAAATCAAACAATTATTTAATTACTTCAAGAGCGAGTTGCCATTGTTAAGTTACAAAATTTTAATTCGTTGCTCCTCTGAGCAACCACCCTGCCACACAAACTATTGTTTTCTGCTGGTGGACTGTTGCGCCCATTTGCCTCCACAAGGACGGCATTGGTGGAGGAATTTATCATCTCCGCATCCTTGCTTCAGCGTTTCATTTTAAAATTGATAGATATCATCATATCTATGTTATAAATTTATATGCCCTTAAAACGGGTCTATCACCTGGTTACCTGTTCCTACTCGAACAGAGTGGCAGCCGCTGTTCCATAGTTCCGGGGATTTCCCCTAAATCACCCTCCATCGATTTCAAATATACACCAATTTCAAGCCAGCTATGGTCAAGGTTCTTACGTTATGGCCATAGCTGACCGCTATCCAAAACCACGATTAGTGCTGGTAAGGCAGTAATCGCCTGAAAAGTCGGGGAAATCAACTCTACATTCAAGCATGTTCTCTACGTCATTATTATACACGGCACAGCAATCTATCAGTATATAATATAAAATTATACAAAAGGTGTGCCGCGTATTTTACGCCATCTTGGCCTCCGATGGAGGTAACACTCTCGGTCACCCCCAACGCTTACCGCTATCTACCGTGGCACATGCCACCACAGCAATAGCATATTACTAACTAAATTAATTCTTCTACCTTTGCAGTTTCTACACTCCCCAAGTATAGCACTTCTATTAACACCACTCAACCCCCCCAAAATTATCCACATATCTTGTATGAAAACATAACATAACATAATAAACAAATATACATTAACCTTGATCATTAGCATTGTTACATTCACACTAAACAACCAATTCTTTTTTAAATAATTTATACAGAAAATTATAAACATTATTCCTTGAAATTTTTTTTTTATTAACTCTTTTATATATCATCATTTCATTATTTATCACTTACTGCAATTAGATTCCTCAAAAATTTCAAATTCATTGTTAACATTTATTTTATCTCATATTTCAGTTATTACTACCCTTTGATTATGGTTTCTATTTAGTACAATTATCTCAAATTATTTTCATCATTGAGTTAAAATCTTTTCAACACCTGTAAATGTTTTACTCTATTTTACTTGTATTATAAAATTTATACTCACAGGACATCGCTCATACCCTGTCATAAGCACACAAATATACATATCAATAACTCCCTGTACCTTCTGAAACATTTTAACAACAATGTTATTCCATACTAAACAATTTAACATTTATTTATTTATTAATTATTGTCAAATTCAAATCTCATAAAATAATTTCAATTTATTAGAAAAATTCAATTATATAACATTTAAATCAATCAAAATGTTTAACATCTCAAATTATTTTAATTAAATCAATTATTAAAAACACAACATATTTTAATTATTATCAAAACAATTACAATTCATTAATTACTGTCTTCAAAATTATTTTCATTATTTATTTAGTCTACTGAAATAATCTTATTATTATTATTATTATTAAAACAATTACCTACACACATTGTTTACATTACATCCTTGTTACAATACACACAACTAATTTCACTATCAATTATTTACAAATTATTCGTCATTAATTGTTCAGTTTTCCACACTTCATTTTCTAAGTATGCAAGGTCATAACCACAAATTAAAATATTTAAAATGTCCAAACACTGCTCTTTTAATTTACCCTCCATCATCGAATAATAATCTAATATATCTATAACATAAATCGTTCTTGTCCACACTCAGTTTATTAATTTTAATATAATAATTTTCTAATACTTCAAGTTGTTCCACTATCATCAAATCATAAAACCTGTCAATATCATTAGTGAGTTTATTTTGGTCTCCATCAGTAGTTTTATTCAATCTAAAGTCAGTTATTTTCTCATCATGTTCTCCTACTACATTCATCACAACATAAGGTAAATTATTATTATTTAAACAGGTATCATCAAAGCAATTCTCAATCTCTACTCTACAAGGTAAGTATTTCATATCATTTATTTTTACCACTTCTAACATCTCTTTCAACTCATTATCATTTCTCTTTAATTTATATAATTCTATCTCTCTATCAATACACAACTCTCTATCTAACTCTCTCTCACCATAACACCATCTCACACTTTCGACACCATCCCACACAGAGGGTACTAACTTATAAAAACTTGGGGAACAACTCAAAAACCTCATGTCTTCCAATAACAAGGGACTCTTGCCCTTCAACAATAACATTTGTGAACACCTTGGTTCATCATAAATATGGGGAAAATTTACCCTCTGCCCTACATACTCATCTAATCTCTCTTGCCACTCTTTCTCTAATTCATCAACACTAATTACTACCCCGTTACAACCTATTACTCTCTCTCTCTCACTCACTATCTATTTTCAACGTATCACTCTCTGATACCACATTCTTAATTATATTATCATTTTCAACATCATTTTTATCACTTGTTACTTTTTTATTATCATTATTACTATTACTTTTAATCTGTTTCCCTACTGACTCTACCACTTTCTCAATATCTTGTTTCAATTCATTACAGCTACTCTCACACTTAATTTTGACCTCATAATATCAAATTTGAGTTCGTTAAACTGTTTATTCTGTTCCTCAAATTTATTATTAAAACTACTTTTAATTTCTTGAATTTCGTTTGTCTGTTCATTGAATTTAATATTAATATCCCCTCTTAGTTCACTGAAATTATTATTCATCATATTGTACAATCGTGTTAGCATATTGTCCTCATCGGACTTCTTATTTTGGTTGACTGAAATAGGTGTCGATTGATGTTCGACATCTTTCTTTATTTTTGATTCCGTTATTTCTACATTACTGTCAGTGAAGCTGACTTCTTCATTACTTTCCCTCGTTAACAGTGACTCTGTTTGGATACCTGAATCGCTCTTATCAGCCGATTCAGTTGACATATTTTCATTACTTTCGTTCATTACTTTACATTCGGCTTTATCGCCTACAATTACATCAACTTCATTTTCGTTAGTAGCCATCTCTTATTCTTTATAATTTATATTTATTAATTTACTTTAATTTATTCAATTTATCATCACCATTTCAATCGTATGTAAATAATGCGTAAATTACATACTTCTCCGTATGTTTTGCATACTGTTATTCAACCTTTCAACCATACTTGCATTTTCTTTGTAGGTGTGGTTTTTATATTTAAATTTTAATTTACAAAAACCGTCCCTGCTTCAGAAGCGCCAAATGTGATGTTTATTACCTTTATTAATAAATTAAGATCACATTATTTAACTCATAAATTATTCCACTTACCTTGTATTGCCCTCGTGGCCCAGAATTCGTCACACGAACGTGGAAATGTAAATATGAATTTAAGGTTGTGTTAATAACAGACGCAACTCGCATTTGTAAAGAGAAACAAATTAAATTTTATTTTATCCTTCAAATTTTCAGAACTTCAAATTATTTTTGTTCATTTTTGTATTTCTTAAATCAGTTTATTACCTCTAGTAAAATTTAAAATAAATACAACTTTCTTGAAATATTTACGACATTATCTAAAATCTTACCTTAACGAAAGCAGCCCAGCCTGCTCACACACACACACACAAACCATTACAAAACAAAACCCCCTCTTTATTTAAATACGCCCCATTTTATGTAATATATTCCTGTATTCTGAGATACGTTACTCACTACCCCTGCCGGCAACATGGAGTCTCCCCGACCTTGTGGTGCATCACTCATAAAACTCGATCTGTATGTCCGAAAACAATTTATGATGTCATTTTCCAAAAACCTGTGCTCACTTACGCATTTTGACAAAACGGCACTCACTTTTACTTGATGTTGGAAATTTATTAATGGGCCCTGTTTGGCCGGCTGCCTGCGCAGGCGAGCATCGATGAGTTATTGGGAAGAGCGATCACGAAATCCCCACCAACTAGATTTCTGTCGGGCAAGGCGGAAAGCAATGCCTTATGCGTTAAAGTCATAGCTGTGGCACATTTAACAAGTGCAAACTCCCGTGTGCTGGACGTTGACGATATTTGTTGTCCTGTGGTTTACGTCACTGTAGTAGGTGGTCTAGTTTCGTTTCCGTCTTGTCCCTGAGCACATGTTGGACAAATTCTTCTCCAGGCCATGTTGTTTTAACAATGCGGCGTTGGTTGCGCACCTGCTGGAGTCTGCGCGTTTGGGTGTGTGTGTGTGTCACACAGTCTCAAAATTCTAAGAATAGTATTGCGTGATTGCACGTTGACGCATTCCATTGTATGGACTTCGCCTTATGCGTTCTTTGTTTGCGACGATTTAGATTCTACCTGTGACTGGCCACGCATATGAAATGAATTGTTACAAATATTTAATAAAATAAAACCCCTCCCTTTTGCCCGGTTACAATACCCCCCAATGAGAAATCTTCTGTTGAAACAGAAGAAATCTCATTGTTAAACCCCTAAGAGGATCGGTGAGGATATGGTGCCAACAACCCCCCATTTGTTCTTATACATCATGGGTAAACTACCCCCCTGGCTCGGCTACTATGGCTGCACCTGAACGAGATTACTGGACTTCTCTATATGAGATCCCAACACCATAACATCGAACAGACACGCACCACAGCGCACCTAACCTTCTACCATGCTACTCCTATATCCAAACCCCTGGTCTTATACCATGCCAGATCCTCGACCGATACATTCCCCCTTACCATGCACACTGAGCTGCCTTTAACAGTTACTGGGCTAGCACACACACTCATAATTACTCACTAAACAAAATTTTCATAACATTTCTCTTTATATTCAAAATTCATTTCCGTTAAAATCAAATGGTATTCCCTCAAAAATCACAATAAGAAAAATCTTTTACATGAATCCCTAATTCTCTTCACTACTACCAACAATCTTAAAGAAAACAAATTGAATACCTTATTAACCATGAATTCACTTACCCTAACATTTGTTTATACATATCTTCTCTTCTAAACAATATAATTCAATAAAAAAACTAGTAATACACATAACAATAATACACTTAAAACTCAAACATCAATTAGATGGCAGGCACAAAACCAAAATTTTTTTTTCTTCAAAAAAATTTTAGATTTATTAAAATATACTCTTCTCAATATTCAGAAAATTTAAAATTATTTAAATCAATTAAACAACCAAATTTGCATCACTTCATTGCCAAAACTGGTCTAGTTTATAACATCAACCATCAGCTGATCAAACTGGGTCAAGTCAACAACCTTGACCTACATAGGTTATACATAGGCTACATCATAAAATACATGACACATCTTTAAAAATTTTATCTTCAAACATAATATAATAAGACATTCAAAATTAACATGGTTATTATTACAATTAACAATAAAATTGATATTTAAATT
Organism: Magicicada septendecula; assembly: GCA_034769895.1. Classification (NCBI taxonomy): domain Eukaryota; kingdom Metazoa; phylum Arthropoda; class Insecta; order Hemiptera; family Cicadidae; genus Magicicada; species Magicicada septendecula. The sequence goes on along the minus strand of CM068373.1, from coordinate 202,900,816 downwards.
AATTAAAAATTACACATTTATTGCTCTAATTAGTTCCAACTTCTATTAAAATCTGTCATTTGTTTCCATTAATTTTATATTTTTATTATGACTCTCTTTCTTTAACATTCTCAATCTCCATTAGTTTGGGTGATTTAATTATTCATAATAACTTGATTCAACTTGGCATATATATATACTTATAATCCCCTTCTGACTCTAACGTCACTAACAGCTTTAACTATTATGACACCCCTCTATCAAAAACATCTATCAAACATTCTCTAAACCTACTTACTACTCAACTCAATCGCATCATTCTACCCTTATATATAAAAAAATACTCTTTACCCCTTTGTACTCAGGATGTGTGTTTCCCTCCCAAAGCTCATTCCCTTATCTGGTCCCTGGACTTCCCCTAGGCAACCCTTTCCGGCGCTATACGGTCCCTTCCCATCCCAACACCTTTCGTTGCTGACTCCTCATCATACCACCCCCCTTACAAAATTCCCATCAACTCATTACTCTCCCAATACATCACCTTCAACTACTACAAAATATCTCAACTTATTTATTAACTCACTATATCAATCAATACTCTACATATTTTCCCCATAGCTACTGTGTCACTATTACATCTCAAATTCTATATTTATTCACAACAATATTTATTCATCTCTAGTACCCCTTTAAACTCAACGTGGACTGATCTAAAAATCCTAACAAGACAATAATCACCCAAAATCTATCTTTTACATTACCTTTAAAATTCTCAACTATCTCAAATTACATTATCATCATTTCTTAAAATCTTTTAACACATTAAAATCATTATATTCAAACATTAGTTATATTCATGCATTTAGTTACATTGAAAAGTTCGTAAATTATTTGTAAGTGACGTAATACGTTTATAATTCCAGCAATCAGCTGATTTTCTTGACAAGGTGAATGACCTCTGTTCAAAAATACTACACAAAATTATATAAAGAAAAATACATAACACATATTTATAATTCTTACACTCTAACATAACAAGATTAATGACCCATTGAAACATGATAACCAAAACATAATAAACATTTACAGTATCCATTTTCTCAAATCAAACAATTATTTAATTACTTCAAGAGCGAGTTGCCATTGTTAAGTTACAAAATTTTAATTCGTTGCTCCTCTGAGCAACCACCCTGCCACACAAACTATTGTTTTCTGCTGGTGGACTGTTGCGCCCATTTGCCTCCACAAGGACGGCATTGGTGGAGGAATTTATCATCTCCGCATCCTTGCTTCAGCGTTTCATTTTAAAATTGATAGATATCATCATATCTATGTTATAAATTTATATGCCCTTAAAATGGGTCTATCACCTGGTTACCTGTTCCTACTCGAACAGAGTGGCAGCCGCTGTTCCATAGTTCCGGGGATTTCCCCTAAATCACCCTCCATCGATTTCAAATATACACCAATTTCAAGCCAGCTATGGTCAAGGTTCTTACGTTATGGCCATAGCTGACCGCTATCCAAAACCACGATTAGTGCTGGTAAGGCAGTAATCGCCTGAAAAGTCGGGGAAATCAACTCTACATTCAAGCATGTTCTCTACGTCATTATTATACACGGCACAGCAATCTATCAGTATATAATATAAAATTATACAAAAGGTGTGCCGCGTATTTTACGCCATCTTGGCCTCCGATGGAGGTAACACTCTCGGTCACCCCCAACGCTTACCGCTATCTACCGTGGCACATGCCACCACAGCAATAGCATATTACTAACTAAATTAATTCTTCTACCTTTGCAGTTTCTACACTCCCCAAGTATAGCACTTCTATTAACACCACTCAACCCCCCCAAAATTATCCACATATCTTGTATGAAAACATAACATAACATAATAAACAAATATACATTAACCTTGATCATTAGCATTGTTACATTCACACTAAACAACCAATTCTTTTTTAAATAATTTATACAGAAAATTATAAACATTATTCCTTGAAATTTTTTTTTTATTAACTCTTTTATATATCATCATTTCATTATTTATCACTTACTGCAATTAGATTCCTCAAAAATTTCAAATTCATTGTTAACATTTATTTTATCTCATATTTCAGTTATTACTACCCTTTGATTATGGTTTCTATTTAGTACAATTATCTCAAATTATTTTCATCATTGAGTTAAAATCTTTTCAACACCTGTAAATGTTTTACTCTATTTTACTTGTATTATAAAATTTATACTCACAGGACATCGCTCATACCCTGTCATAAGCACACAAATATACATATCAATAACTCCCTGTACCTTCTGAAACATTTTAACAACAATGTTATTCCATACTAAACAATTTAACATTTATTTATTTATTAATTATTGTCAAATTCAAATCTCATAAAATAATTTCAATTTATTAGAAAAATTCAATTATATAACATTTAAATCAATCAAAATGTTTAACATCTCAAATTATTTTAATTAAATCAATTATTAAAAACACAACATATTTTAATTATTATCAAAACAATTACAATTCATTAATTACTGTCTTCAAAATTATTTTCATTATTTATTTAGTCTACTGAAATAATCTTATTATTATTATTATTATTAAAACAATTACCTACACACATTGTTTACATTACATCCTTGTTACAATACACACAACTAATTTCACTATCAATTATTTACAAATTATTCGTCATTAATTGTTCAGTTTTCCACACTTCATTTTCTAAGTATGCAAGGTCATAACCACAAATTAAAATATTTAAAATGTCCAAACACTGCTCTTTTAATTTACCCTCCATCATCGAATAATAATCTAATATATCTATAACATAAATCGTTCTTGTCCACACTCAGTTTATTAATTTTAATATAATAATTTTCTAATACTTCAAGTTGTTCCACTATCATCAAATCATAAAACCTGTCAATATCATTAGTGAGTTTATTTTGGTCTCCATCAGTAGTTTTATTCAATCTAAAGTCAGTTATTTTCTCATCATGTTCTCCTACTACATTCATCACAACATAAGGTAAATTATTATTATTTAAACAGGTATCATCAAAGCAATTCTCAATCTCTACTCTACAAGGTAAGTATTTCATATCATTTATTTTTACCACTTCTAACATCTCTTTCAACTCATTATCATTTCTCTTTAATTTATATAATTCTATCTCTCTATCAATACACAACTCTCTATCTAACTCTCTCTCACCATAACACCATCTCACACTTTCGACACCATCCCACACAGAGGGTACTAACTTATAAAAACTTGGGGAACAACTCAAAAACCTCATGTCTTCCAATAACAAGGGACTCTTGCCCTTCAACAATAACATTTGTGAACACCTTGGTTCATCATAAATATGGGGAAAATTTACCCTCTGCCCTACATACTCATCTAATCTCTCTTGCCACTCTTTCTCTAATTCATCAACACTAATTACTACCCCGTTACAACCTATTACTCTCTCTCTCTCACTCACTATCTATTTTCAACGTATCACTCTCTGATACCACATTCTTAATTATATTATCATTTTCAACATCATTTTTATCACTTGTTACTTTTTTATTATCATTATTACTATTACTTTTAATCTGTTTCCCTACTGACTCTACCACTTTCTCAATATCTTGTTTCAATTCATTACAGCTACTCTCACACTTAATTTTGACCTCATAATATCAAATTTGAGTTCGTTAAACTGTTTATTCTGTTCCTCAAATTTATTATTAAAACTACTTTTAATTTCTTGAATTTCGTTTGTCTGTTCATTGAATTTAATATTAATATCCCCTCTTAGTTCACTGAAATTATTATTCATCATATTGTACAATCGTGTTAGCATATTGTCCTCATCGGACTTCTTATTTTGGTTGACTGAAATAGGTGTCGATTGATGTTCGACATCTTTCTTTATTTTTGATTCCGTTATTTCTACATTACTGTCAGTGAAGCTGACTTCTTCATTACTTTCCCTCGTTAACAGTGACTCTGTTTGGATACCTGAATCGCTCTTATCAGCCGATTCAGTTGACATATTTTCATTACTTTCGTTCATTACTTTACATTCGGCTTTATCGCCTACAATTACATCAACTTCATTTTCGTTAGTAGCCATCTCTTATTCTTTATAATTTATATTTATTAATTTACTTTAATTTATTCAATTTATCATCACCATTTCAATCGTATGTAAATAATGCGTAAATTACATACTTCTCCGTATGTTTTGCATACTGTTATTCAACCTTTCAACCATACTTGCATTTTCTTTGTAGGTGTGGTTTTTATATTTAAATTTTAATTTACAAAAACCGTCCCTGCTTCAGAAGCGCCAAATGTGATGTTTATTACCTTTATTAATAAATTAAGATCACATTATTTAACTCATAAATTATTCCACCTACCTTGTATTGCCCTCGTGGCCCAGAATTCGTCACACGAACGTGGAAATGTAAATATGAATTTAAGGTTGTGTTAATAACAGACGCAACTCGCATTTGTAAAGAGAAACAAATTAAATTTTATTTTATCCTTCAAATTTTCAGAACTTCAAATTATTTTTGTTCATTTTTGTATTTCTTAAATCAGTTTATTACCTCTAGTAAAATTTAAAATAAATACAACTTTCTTGAAATATTTACGACATTATCTAAAATCTTACCTTAACGAAAGCAGCCCAGCCTGCTCACACACACACACACAAACCATTACAAAACAAAACCCCCTCTTTATTTAAATACGCCCCATTTTATGTAATATATTCCTGTATTCTGAGATACGTTACTCACTACCCCTGCCGGCAACATGGAGTCTCCCCGACCTTGTGGTGCATCACTCATAAAACTCGATCTGTATGTCCGAAAACAATTTATGATGTCATTTTCCGCAAACCTGTGCTCACTTTCGCATTTTGACAAAACGGCACTCACTTTTACTTGATGTTGGAAATTTATTAATGGGCCCTGTTTGGCCGGCTGCCTGCGCAGGCGAGCATCGATGAGTTATTGGGAAGAGCGATCACGAAATCCCCACCAACTAGATTTCTGTCGGGCAAGGCGGAAAGCAATGCCTTATGCGTTAAAGTCATAGCTGTGGCACATTTAACAAGTGCAAACTCCCGTGTGCTGGACGTTGACGATATTTGTTGTCCTGTGGTTTACGTCACTGTAGTAGGTGGTCTAGTTTCGTTTCCGTCTTGTCCCTGAGCACATGTTGGACAAATTCTTCTCCAGGCCATGTTGTTTTAACAATGCGGCGTTGGTTGCGCACCTGCTGGAGTCTGCGCGTTTGGGTGTGTGTGTGTGTCACACAGTCTCAAAATTCTAAGAATAGTATTGCGTGATTGCACGTTGACGCATTCCATTGTATGGACTTCGCCTTATGCGTTCTTTGTTTGCGACGATTTAGATTCTACCTGTGACTGGCCACGCATATGAAATGAATTGTTACAAATATTTAATAAAATAAAACCCCTCCCTTTTGCCCGGTTACAATACCCCCCAATGAGAAATCTTCTGTTGAAACAGAAGAAATCTCATTGTTAAACCCCTAAGAGGATCGGTGAGGATATGGTGCCAACAACCCCCCATTTGTTCTTATACATCATGGGTAAACTACCCCCCTGGCTCGGCTACTATGGCTGCACCTGAACGAGATTACTGGACTTCTCTATATGAGATCCCAACACCATAACATCGAACAGACACGCACCACAGCGCACCTAACCTTCTACCATGCTACTCCTATATCCAAACCCCTGGTCTTATACCATGCCAGATCCTCGACCGATACGTTCCCCCTTACCATGCACACTGGGCTGCCTTTAGCAGTTACTGGGCTAGCACACACACTCATAATTACTCACTAAACAAAATTTTCAAAACATTTCTCTTTATATTCAAAATTCATTTCCGTTAAAATCAAATGGTATTCCCTCAAAAATCACAATAAGAAAAATCTTTTACATGAATCCCTAATTCTCTTCACTACTACCAACAATCTTAAAGAAAACAAATTGAATACCTTATTAACCATGAATTCACTTACCCTAACATTTGTTTATACATATCTTCTCTTCTAAACAATATAATTCAATAAAAAAACTAGTAATACACATAACAATAATACACTTAAAACTCAAACATCAATTAGATGGCAGACACAAAACCAAAATTTTTTTTTCTTCAAAAAAATTTTAGATTTATTAAAATATACTCTTCTCAATATTCAGAAAATTTAAAATTATTTAAATCAATTAAACAACCAAATTTGCATCACTTCATTGCCAAAACTGGTCTAGTTTATAACATCAACCATCAGCTGATCAAACTGGGTCAAGTCAACAACCTTGACCTACATAGGTTATACATAGGCTACATCATAAAATACATTACACATCTTTAAAAATTTTATCTTCAAACATAATATAATAAGACATTCAAAATTAACATGGTTATTATTACAATTAACAATAAAACTGATATTTAAATTAATTAAAAATTACACATTTATTGCTCTAATTAGTTCCAACTTCTATTAAAATCTGTCATTTGTTCCCATTAATTTTATATTTTTATTATGACTCTCTTTCTTTAACATTCTCAATCTCCATTAGTTTGGGTGATTTAATTATTCATAATAACTTGATTCAACTTGGCATATATATATACTTATAATCCCCTTCTGACTCTAACGTCACTAACAGCTTTAACTAATATGACACCCCTCTATCAAAAACATCTATCAAACATTCTCTAAACCTACTTACTACTCAACTCAATCGCATCATTCTACCCTTATATATAAAAAAATACTCTTTACCCCTTTGTACTCAGGATGTGTGTTTCCCTCCCAAAGCTCATTCCCTTATCTGGTCCCTGGACTTCCCCTAGGCAACCCTTTCCGGCGCTATACGGTCCCTTCCCGTCCCAACACCTTTCGTTGCTGACTCCTCATCATACCACCCCCCTTACAAAATTCCCATCAACTCATTACTCTCCCAATACATCACCTTCAACTACTACAAAATATCTCCACTTATTTATTAACTCACTATATCAATCAATACTCTACATATTTTCCCCATAGCTACTGTGTCACTATTACATCTCAAATTCTATATTTATTCACAACAATATTTATTCATCTCTAGTACCACTTTAAACTCAACATGGACTGATCTAAAAATCCTAACAAGACAATAATCACCCAAAATCTATCTTTTACATTACCTTTAAAATTCTCAACTATCTCAAATTACTTTATCATCATTTCTTAAAATCTTTTAACACATTAAAATCATTATATTCAAACAATAGTTATATTCATGCATTTAGTTACATTGAAAAGTTCGTAAATTATTTGTAAGTGACGTAATACGTTTATAATTCCAGCAATCAGCTGATTTTCTTGACAAGGTGAATGACCTCTGTTCAAAAATACTACACAAAATTATATAAAGAAAAATACATAACACATATTTATAATTCTTACACTCTAACATAACAAGATTAATGACCCATTGAAACATGATAACCAAAACATAATAAACATTTACAGTATCCATTTTCTCAAATCAAACAATTATTTAATTACTTCAAGAGCGAGTTGCCATTGTTAAGTTACAAAATTTTAATTCGTTGCTCCTCTGAGCAACCACCCTGCCACACACACTATTGTTTTCTGCTGGTGGACTGTTGCGCCCATTTGCCTCCACAAGGACGGCATTGGTGGAGGAATTTATCATCTCCGCGTCCTTGCTTCAGCGTTTCATTTTAAAATTGATAGATATCATCATATCTATGTTATAAATTTATATGCCCTTAAAACGGGTCTATCACCTGGCTACCTGTTCCTACTCGAACAGAGTGGCAGCCGCTGTTCCATAGTTCCGGGGATTTCCCCTAAATCACCCTCCATCGATTTCAAATATACACCAATTTCAAGCCAGCTATGGTCAAGGTTCTTACGTTATGGCCATAGCTGACCGCTATCCAAAACCACGATTAGTGCTGGTAAGGCAGTAATCGCCTGAAAAGTCGGGGAAATCAACTCTACATTCAAGCATGTTCTCTACGTCATTATTATACACGGCACAGCAATCTATCAGTATATAATATAAAATTATACAAAAGGTGTGCTGCGTATTTTACGCCATCTTGGCCTCCGATGGAGGTAACACTCTCGGTCACCCCCAACGCTTACCGCTATCTACCGTGGCACATGCCACCATAGCAATAGCATATTACTAACTAAATTAATTCTTCTACCTTTGCAGTTTCTACACTCCCCAAGTATAGCACTTCTATTAACACCACTCAACCCCCCCAAAATTATCCACATATCTTGTATGAAAACATAACATAGTAAACAAATATACATTAACCTTGATCATTAGCATTGTTACATTCACACTAAACAACCAATTCTTTTTTAAATAATTTATACAGAAAATTATAAACGTTATTCCTTGAAATTTTTTTTTTATTAACTCTTTTATATATCATCATTTCATTATTTATCACTTACTGCAATTAGATTCCTCAAAAATTTCAAATTCATTGTTAACATTTATTTTATCTCATATTTCAGTTATTACTACCCTTTGATTATGGTTTCTATTTAGTACAATTATCTCAAATTATTTTCATCATTGAGTTAAAATCTTTTCAACACCTGTAAACGTTTTACTCTATTTTACTTGTATTATAAAATTTATACTCACAGGACATCGCTCATACCCTGTCATAAGCACACAAATATACATATCAATAACTCCCTGTACCTTCTGAAACATTTTAACAACAATGTTATTCCATACTAAACAATTTAACATTTATTTATTATTAATGATTGTCAAATTCAAATCTCATAAAATAATTTCAATTTATTAGAAAAATTCAATTATATAACATTTTAATCAATCAAAATGTTTAAACATCTCAAATTATTTTAATTAAATCAATTATTAAAAACACAACATATTTTAATTATTATCAAAACAATTACAATTCATTAATTACTGTCTTCAAAATTATTTTCATTATTTATTTAGTCTACTGAAATAATCTTATTATTATTATTATTAAAACAATTACCTACACACATTGTTTACATTACATCCTTGTTACAATACACACAACTAATTTCACTATCAATTATTTACAAATTATTCGTCATTAATTGTTCAGTTTTCCACACTTCATTTTCTAAGTATGCAAGGTCATAACCACAAATTAAAATATTTAAAATGTCCAGACACTGCTCTTTTAATTTACCCTCCATCATCGAATAATAATCTAATATATTTATAACATAAATCGTTCTTGTCCACACTCAGTTTATTAATTTTAATATAATAATTTTCTAATACTTCAAGTTGTTCCACTATCATCAAATCATAAAACCTGTCAATATCATTAGTGAGTTTATTTTGGTCTTCATCAGTAGTTTTATTCAATCTAAAGTCAGTTATTTTCTCATCATGTTCTCCTACTACATTCATCACAACATAAGGTAAATTATTATTATTTAAACAGGTATCATCAAAGCAATTCTCAATCTCTACTCTACAAGGTAAGTATTTCATATCATTTATTTTTACCACTTCTAACATCTCTTTCAACTCATTATCATTTCTCTTTAATTTATATAATTCTATCTCTCTATCAATACACAACTCTCTATCTAACTCTCTCTCACCATAACACCATCTCACACTTTCGACACCATCCCACACAGAGGGTACTAACTTATAAAAACTTGGGGAACAACTCAAAAACCTCATGTCTTCCAATAACAAGGGACTCTTGCCCTTCAACAATAACATTTGTGAACACCTTGGTTCATCATAAATATGGGGAAAATTTACCCTCTGCCCTACATACTCATCTAATCTCTCTTGCCACTCTTTCTCTAATTCATCAACACTAATTACTACCCCGTTACAACTTATTACTCTCTCTCTCTCACTCACTATCTATTTTCAACGTATCACTCTCTGATACCACATTCTTAATTATATTATCATTTTCAACATCATTTTTATCACTTGTTACTTTTTTATTATCATTATTACTATTACTTTTAATCTGTTTCCCTACTGACTCTACCACTTTCTCAATATCTTGTTTCAATTCATTACAGCTACTCTCACACTTAATTTTGACCTCATAATATCAAATTTGAGTTTGTTAAACTGTTTATTCTGTTCCTCAAATTTATTATTAAAACTACTTATAATTTCTTGAATTTCGTTTTTCTGTTCATTGAATTTAATATTAATATCCCCTCTTAGTTCACTGAAATTATTATTCATCATATTGTATAATCGTGTTAGCATATTGTCCTCATCGGACTTCTTATTTTGGTTGACTGAAATAGGTGTCGATTGATGTTCGACATCTTTCATTATTTTTTATTCCGTTATTTCTACATTACTGTCAGTGAAGCTGACTTCTTCATTACTTTCCCTCGTTAACAGTGACTCTGTTTGGATACCTGAATCGCTCTTATCAGCCGATTCAGTTGACATATTTTCATTACTTTCGTTCATTACTTTACATTCGGCTTTATCGCCTACAATTGCATCAACTTCATTTTCGTTAGTAGCCATCTCTTATTCTTTATAATTTATATTTATTAATTTACTTTAATTTATTCAATTTATCATCACCATTTCAATCGTATGTAAATAATGCGTAAATTACATACTTCTCCGTCTGTTTTGCATACTGTTATTCAACCTTTAAACCATACTTGCATTTTCTTTGTAGGTGTGGTTTTTATATTTAAATTTTAATTTACAAAAACCGTCCCTGCTTCAGAAGCGCCAAATGTGATGTTTATTACCTTTATTAATAAATTAAGATCACATTATTTAACTCATAAATTATTCCACTTACCTTGTATTGCCCTCGTGGCCCAGAATTCGTCACACGAACGTGGAAATGTAAATATGAATTTAAGGTTGTGTTAATAACAGACGCAACTCTCATTTGTAAAGAGAAACAAATTAAATTTTATTTTATCCTTCAAATTTTCAGAACTTCAAATTATTTTTGTTCATTTTTGTATTTCTTAAATCAGTTTATTACCTCTAGTAAAATTTAAAATAAATACAACTTTCTTGAAATATTTACGACATTATCTAAAATCTTACCTTAACGAAAGCAGCCCAGCCTGCTCACACACACACACACACAAAACATTACAAAACAAAACCCCCTCTTTATTTAAATACGCCCCATTTTATGTAATATATTCCTGTATTCTGAGATACGTTACTCACTACCCGCTGCCGGCAACACGGAGTCTCCCCGACCTTGTGGTGCATCACTCATAAAACTCGATCTGTATGTCCGAAAACAATTTATAATGTCATTTTCCGAAAGCCTGTGCTCACTTTCGCATTTTGACAAAACGGCACTCACTTTTACTTGATGTTGGAAATTTATTAATGGGCCCTGTTTGGCCGGCTGCCTGCGCAGGCGAGCATCGATGAGTTACTGGGAAGAGCGATCATGAAATCCCCACCAACTAGATTTCTGTCGGGCAAGGCGGAAAGCAATGCCTTATGCGTTAAAGTCATAGCGGTGGCACATTTAACAAGTGCAAACTCCCGTGTGCTGGACGTTGACGATATTTGTTGTCCTGTGGTTTACGTCACTGTAGTAGGTGGTCTAGTTTCGTTTCCGTCTTGTCCCTGAGCACATGTTGGACAAATTCTTCTCCAGGCCATGTTGTTTTAACAATGCGGCGTTGGTTGCGCACCTGCTGGTGTCTGCGCGTTTGGGTGTGTGTGTGTCACACAGTCTCAAAATTCTAAAATTCTAAGAATGATATTGCGTGATTGCACGTTGACGCATTCCATTGTATGGACTTCGCCTTATGCGTTCTTTGTTTGCGACGATTTAGATTCAACCTGTGACTGGCCACGCATATGAAATGAATTGTTACAAATATTTAATAAAATAAAACCCCTCCCTTTTGCCCCGTTACAATACCCCCCAATGAGAGATCTTCTGTTGAAACAGAAGAAATCTCATTGTTAAACCCCTAAGAGGATCGGTGAGGATATGGTGCCAACAACCCCCCATTTGTTCTTATACATCATGGGTAAACTACCCCCCTGGCTCGGCTACTATGGCTGCACCTGAACGAGATTACTGGACTTCTCTATATGAGATCCCAACACCATAACATCGAACAGACACGCACCACAGCGCACCTAACCTTCTACCATGCTACTCCTAAATCCAAACCCCTGGTCTTATACCATGCCAGATCCTCGACCGATACGTTCCCCCTTACCATGCACACTGGGCTGCCTTTAGCAGTTACTGGGCTAGCACACACACTCATAATTACTCACTAAACAAAATTTTCAAAACATTTCTCTTTATATTCAAAATTCATTTCCGTTAAAATCAAATGGTATTCCCTCAAAAATCACAATAAGAAAAATCTTTTACATGAATCCCTAATTCTCTTCACTACTACCAACAATCTTAAAGAAAACAAATTGAATACCTTATTAACCATGAATTCACTTACCCTAACATTTGTTTATACATATCTTCTCTTCTAAACAATATAATTCAATAAAAAAACTAGTAATACACATAACAATAATACACTTAAAACTCAAACATCAATTAGATGGCAGGCACAAAACCAAAATTTTTTTTTCTTCAAAAAAATTTTAGATTTATTAAAATATACTCTTCTCAATATTCAGAAAATTTAAAATTATTTAAATCAATTAAACAACAAAATTTGCATCACTTCATTGCCAAAACTGGTCTAGTTTATAACATCAACCATCAGCTGATCAAACTGGGTCAAGTCAACAACCTTGACCTACATAGGTTATACATAGGCTACATCATAAAATACATTACACATCTTTAAAAATTTTATCTTCAAACATAATGTAATAAGACATTCAAAATTAACATGGTTATTATTACAATTAACAATAAAATTGATATTTAAATTAATTAAAAATTACACATTTATTGCTCTAATTAGTTCCAACTTCTATTAAAATCTGTCATTTGTTTCCATTAATTTTATATTTTTATTATGACTCTCTTTCTTTAACATTCTCAATCTCCATTAGTTTGGGTGATTTAATTATTCATAATAAATTGATTCAACTTGATATATATATATATACTTATAATCCCCTTCTGACTCTAACGTCACTAACAGCTTTAACTAATATGACACCCCTCTATCAAAAACATCTATCAAACATTCTCTAAACCTACTTACTACTCAACTCAATCGCATCATTCTACCCTTATATATAAAAAAATACTCTTTACCCCTTTGTACTCAGGATGTGTGTTTCCCTCCCAAAGCTCATTCCCTTATCTGGTCCCTGGACTTCCCCTAGGCAACCCTTTCCGGCGCTATACGGTCCCTTCCCGTCCCAACACCTTTCGTTGCTGACTCCTCATCATACCACCCCCCTTACAAAATTCCCATCAACTCATTACTCTCCCAATACATCACCTTCAACTACTACAAAATATCTCCACTTATTTATTAACTCACTATATCAATCAATACTCTACATATTTTCCCCATAGCTACTGTGTCACTATTACATCTCAAATTCTATATTTATTCACAACAATATTTATTCATCTCTAGTACCACTTTAAACTCAACATGGACTGATCTAAAAATCCTAACAAGACAATAATCACCCAAAATCTATCTTTTACATTACCTTTAAAATTCTCAACTATCTCAAATTACTTTATCATCATTTCTTAAAATCTTTTAACACATTAAAATCATATTCAAACATTAGTTATATTCATGCATTTAGTTACATTGAAAAGTTCGTAAATTATTTGTAAGTGACATAATACGTTTATAATTCCAGCAATCAGCTGATTTTCTTGACAAGGTGAATGACCTCTGTTCAAAAATACTACACAAAATTATATAAAGAAAAATACATAACACATATTTATAATTCTTACACTCTAACATAACAAGATTAATGACCCATTGAAACATGATAACCAAAACATAATAAACATTTACAGTATCCATTTTCTCAAATCAAACAATTATTTAATTACTTCAAGAGCGAGTTGCCATTGTTAAGTAACAAAATTTTAATTCGTTGCTCCTCTGAGCAACCACCCTGCCACACACACTATTGTTTTCTGCTGGTGGACTGTTGCGCCCATTTGCCTCCACAAGGACGGCATTGGTGGAGGAATTTATCATCTCCGCATCCTTGCTTCAGCGTTTCATTTTAAAATTGATAGATATCATCATATCTATGTTATAAATTTATATGCCCTTAAAACGGGTCTATCACCTGGTTACCTGTTCCTACTCGAACAGAGTGGCAGCCGCTGTTCCATAGTTCCGGGGATTTCCCCTAAATCACCCTCCATCGATTTCAAATATACACCAATTTCAAGCCAGCTATGGTCAAGGTTCTTACGTTATGGCCATAGCTGACCGCTATCCAAAACCACGATTAGTGCTGGTAAGGCAGTAATCGCCTGAAAAGTCGGGGAAATCAACTCTAAATTCAAGCATGTTCTCTACGTCATTATTATACACGGCACAGCAATCTATCAGTATATAATATAAAATTATACAAAAAGTGTGCCGCGTATTTTACGCCATCTTGACCTCCGATGGAGGTAACACTCTCGGTCACCCCCAACGCTTACCGCTATCTACCGTGGCACATGCCACCACAGCAATAGCATATTACTAACTAAATTAATTCTTCTACCTTTGCAGTTTCTACACTCCCCAAGTATAGCACTTCTATTAACACCACTCAACCCCCCCAAAATTATCCACATATCTTGTATGAAAACATAACATAACATAATAAACAAATATACATTAACCTTGATCATTAGCATTGTTACATTCACACTAAACAACCAATTCTTTTTTAAATAATTTATACAGAAAATTATAAACATTATTCCTTGAAATTTTTTTTTTATTAACTCTTTTATATATCATCATTTCATTATTTATCACTTACTGCAATTAGATTCCTCAAAAATTTCAAATTCATTGTTAACATTTATTTTATCTCATATTTCAGTTATTACTACCCTTTGATTATGGTTTCTATTTAGTACAATTATCTCAAATTATTTTCATCATTGAGTTAAAATCTTTTCAACACCTGTAAATGTTTTACTCTATTTTACTTGTATTATAACATTTATACTCACAGGACATCGCTCATACCCTGTCATAAGCACACAAATATACATATCAATAACTCCCTGTACCTTCTGAAACATTTTAACAACAATGTTATTCCATACTAAACAATTTAACATTTATTTATTTATTAATGATTGTCAAATTCAAATCTCATAAAATAATTT
This sequence comes from Magicicada septendecula, assembly GCA_034769895.1. Classification (NCBI taxonomy): domain Eukaryota; kingdom Metazoa; phylum Arthropoda; class Insecta; order Hemiptera; family Cicadidae; genus Magicicada; species Magicicada septendecula. The sequence goes on along the minus strand of CM068373.1, from coordinate 202,885,407 downwards.
CAATTTATTAGAAAAATTCAATTATATAACATTTAAATCAATCAAAATGTTTAAACATCTCAAATTATTTTAATTAAATCAATTATTAAAAACACAACATATTTTAATTATTATCAAAACAATTACAATTCATTAATTACTGTCTTCAAAATTATTTTCATTATTTATTTAGTCTACTGAAATAATCTTATTATTATTATTATTATTAAAACAATTACCTACACACATTGTTTACATTACATCCTTGTTACAGTACACACAACTAATTTCACTATCAATTATTTACAAATTATTCGTCATTAATTGTTCAGTTTTCCACACTTCATTTTCTAAGTATGCAAGGTCATAACCACAAATTAAAATATTTAAAATGTCCAAACACTGCTCTTTTAATTTACCCTCCATCATCGAATAATAATCTAATATATTTATAACATAAATCGTTCTTGTCCACACTCAGTTTATTAATTTTAATATAATAATTTTCTAATACTTCAAGTTGTTCCACTATCATCAAATCATAAAACCTGTCAATATCATTAGGGAGTTTATTTTGGTCTCCATCAGTAGTTTTATTCAATCTAAAGTCAGTTATTTTCTCATCATGTTCTCCTACTACATTCATCACAACATAAGGTAAATTATTATTATTTAAACAGGTATCATCAAAGCAATTCTCAATCTCTACTCTACAAGGTAAGTATTTCATATCATTTATTTTTACCACTTCTAACATCTCTTTCAACTCATTATCATTTCTCTTTAATTTATATAATTCTATCTCTCTATCAATACACAACTCTCTATCTAACTCTCTCTCACCATAACACCATCTCACACTTTCGACACCATCCCACACAGAGGGTACTAACTTATAAAAACTTGGGGAACAACTCAAAAACCTCATGTCTTCCAATAACAAGGGACTCTTGCCCTTCAACAATAACATTTGTGAACACCTTGGTTCATCATAAATATGGGGAAAATTTACCCTCTGACCTACATACTCATCTAATCTCTCTTGCCACTCTTTCTCTAATTCATCAACACTAATTACTACCCCGTTACAACCTATTACTCTCTCTCTCTCACTCACTATCTATTTTCAACGTATCACTCTCTGATACCACATTCTTAATTATATTATCATTTTCAACATCATTTTTATCACTTGTTACTTTTTTATTATCATTATTACTATTACTTTTAATCTGTTTCCCTACTGACTCTACCACTTTCTCAATATCTTGTTTCAATTCATTACAGCTACTCTCACACTTAATTTTGACCTCATAATATCAAATTTGAGTTCGTTAAACTGTTTATTCTGTTCCTCAAATTTATTATTAAAACTACTTTTAATTTCTTGAATTTCGTTTTTCTGTTCATTGAATTTAATATTAATATCCCCTCTTAGTTCACTGAAATTATTATTCATCATATTGTACAATCGTGTTAGCATATTGTCCTCATCGGACTTCTTATTTTGGTTGACTGAAATAGGTGTCGATTGATGTTCGACATCTTTCATTATTTTTGTTCCGTTATTTCTACATTACTGTCAGTGAAGCTGACTTCTTCATTACTTTCCCTCGTTAACAGTGACTCTGTTTGGATACCTGAATCGCTCTTATCAGCCGATTCAGTTGACATATTTTCATTACTTTCGTTCATTACTTTACATTCGGCTTTATTGCCTACAATTACATCAACTTCATTTTCGTTAGTAGCCATCTCTTATTCTTTATAATTTATATTTATTAATTTACTTTAATTGATTCAATTTATCATCACAATTTCAATCGTATTTAAATAATGCATAAATTACATACTTCTCCGTATGTTTTGCATACTGTTATTCAACCTTTCAACCATACTTGCATTTTCTTTGTAGGTGTGGTTTTTATATTTAAATTTTAATTTACAAAAACCGTCCCTGCTTCAGAAGCGCCAAATGTGATGTTTATTACCTTTATTAATAAATTAAGATCACATTATTTAACTCATAAATTATTCCACTTACCTTGTATTGCCCTCGTGGCCCAGAATTCGTCACACGAACGTGGAAATGCAAATATGATTTTAAGGTTGTGTTAATAACAGACGCAACTCGCATTTGTAAAGAGAAACAAATTAAATTTTATTATATCCTTCAAATTTTCAGAACTTCAAATTATTTTTGTTCATTTTTGTATTTCTTAAGTCAGTTTATTACCTCTAGTAAAATTTAAAATAAATACAACTTTCTTGAAATATTTACGACATTATCTAAAATCTAACCTTAACAAAAGCAGCCCAGCCTGCTCACACACACACAAACCATTACAAAACAAAACCCCCTCTTTATTTAAATACGCCCCATTTTATGTAATATATTTCTGTATTCTGAGATACGTTACTCACTACCCCTGCCGGCAACATGAAGTCTCCCTGACCTTGTGGTGCATCACTCATAAAACTCGATCTGTATGTCCGAAAACAATTTATGATATCATTTTCCGAAAACCTGTGCTCACTTCCGCATTTTGACAAAACGGCACTCACTTTTACTTGATGTTGGAAATTTATTAATGGGCCCTGTTTGGCCGGCTGCCTGCGCAGGCGAGCATCGATGAGTTATTGGGAAGAGCGATCACGAAATCCCCACCAACTAGATTTCTGTCGGGCAAGGCGGAAAGCAATGCCTTATGCGTTAAAGTCATAGCTGTGGCACATTTAACAAGTGCAAACTCCCGTGTGCTGGACGTTGACGATATTTGTTGTCCCGTGGTTTACGTCACTGTAGTAGGCGTGGTCTAGTTTCGTTTCCGTCTTGTCCCTGAGCACATGTTGGACAAAATTCTTCTCCAGGCCATGTTGTTTTAAAAATGCGGCGTCGGTTGCGCACCTGCTGGTGTCTGCGCGTTTGGGTGTGTGTGTGTCACACAGTCTCAAATTCTAAGATTGGTATTGCATGATTGCACGTTGACGCATTCCATTGTATGGACTTCGCCTTATGCGTTCTTTGTTTGCGGCGATTCAGATTCAACCTGTGACTGGCCACACATATGAAATGAATTGTTACAAATATTTAATAAAATAAAACCCCTCCCTTTTGCCCCGTTACAATACGAACATTAATGCTTTAATCACAAGTTTGTTTTAATTGATGGCAATGATCAAAACGACAATACTTACATTTATTTAACTAATACTTATTAACATTGACATTGCTTCAAAGACATTTATAAATATTTGTTTGACTACGTTTGAGTCACATTCCTCATTGGCTCAAACCATTGTTTCTTTATTGCTCTATATTTTGTCTATATTTCCTCAAACTATCCCCATGGTACTTTCCTATAATTTTGTTTTTTTCAACATCTTTTAATATGTATGTGTACCTTGCAACCTGCTTTTCTATTCTATAAGGTCCCACGAATATCGGAAAGAACTTGGCTGTGGTATTATCTTTGGCAGAGGATACAGGATTCGCTTTCACTAGCACTTCCTCTCCTTCCACAAACCTTACCAACTTGTGAGTACGATTATATCGTTCTAGCCTCTTTTGGCCTTCTCTCTGTATTCTTTCTTCTGCTATTCTGGTTTTTACCTCATATGGAATAGGTAGTTGGGTGGACTTTTTATGGTTTTGGTCCATACATGTACTGGTTCTTTGTTGATAAATAATTCTGAAGGTGTGTACCCCGTTGTTTCATTACATGTATTATTAATACAATCCGAAATAAAACTCAAGTAATCTACCCATGCAGAATGGTTCTGATGACACAATATCCTAAAATATCTACCTAATTCTCTATTTATTCGCTCAGTTAAATTCGCTTGAGGGTGACGTATTGATGTAAGAATTTGTTTTATATTGAGTTCCTCCAAGGTTTCTCTCCATAGGTTATGGGTGAACTGTTTTCCTTGGTCGGACAATATTTTCCTAGGTTTACCATACTGTAGGATGTAGAACTTTGTTAACGCTCTAAGTGTTGCTTTTGTCGTGGCTCTTTGGACTGGGTATAGTTTCACAAATCTAGAAAAGAAATCTACTGTTACTAGAATGTGCTTTACCCTTCCTTTTTCTTTTGGTAGAGGCCCTTAATAATCCATACCTAATAACTCTCCTTTCTCTTTTGCTTGGATTGTTTGCATTTCTACTCTGGTTTATAAGTTCGGGTGTTTATACTTCTGGCACAGGTCACAAGTAGACAATAATCTTTTCATGCGTTTTGGTAACCCCTTTCCAATGAAGCTTTCTGTTAAGGCTCGATGGCATTTCTTAAATCCAACGTGGCCCAATGACAAGTGGCATTCCCAAATAAGTTCCTCCATCATACAGCTTGGTAATAATAATTTCCACTTATGGGAACATAGCTTATATAGCTTCCCTTCATATATGGAAAATCCTAGTTTGGTGTTGGTAACCGCACTTCTCCAAGCTACACTAATCCTAGGGTCTTGTTGTTGATGGGTCCCTATTTCCTTAAGTCGTCTAACTACTTCAGGTTTTGTTACATGCTTTACCACGTAAATACCTATATCAGTGCTACTACTTTTACTGTTAACTGTGTCCATGTTGTTTTCTGATGGTGGATTTCTACTGAGTACATCTGCCACCAAGTTGTCTTTTGCTTTACAATACTGTATTTCAAACTGGTACTCTTGTATAGCCAAGATCCAATGAGTCAGACGAGCACCTAGCAATTTACACTTTAATTAAAATACTAACGCCTTATTGTCGGTGATTATAGTAAGTTTAGCACCCAGAATATAACTTCTAAACTTTGACAGGCTATGCACTATCGCTAATAGCTCTTTTTCTGTCGTAAAATAGGTTAATTCCGCCTCTTTAAGTGTGTGACTTATAAATCCTAATATCGCTTTTTGGCCCTTCTCATCTATCTGATACAAGTGTGCTCCTATAGCAATATGGCTGGCGTCTGTTTGCAAATAAAATCTTTCTCCTACTCTCGGATGATGTAATACCACAGTATTTATAAAAAGAATTTTCACTTGTTGTAGCGCCTCATCGTGGTCCCTTGTCCACCACCATTTAGTCCCTTTGTTTAACAACTTCAACAATAGAACAGTACTTTCCGCGTATTTACTTGTAAACCTCTGATAGTAGTTAGCTAAACCTAGAAATGACTTTACCTTCTTGCAGTTCTTTGGAGTTGGAAATTCTTGTATGGCTTTTACCTTCTCTGGGTCCATGGTTATTCCTTCCACTGAGATTCGGTGACCTAAAAACTTAATTTCCTCCTTACCAAACTCTGATTTCCGTAGATTCAGCGTCATGTTTGCTCATCTTAATTTTGCAAAAATATTTCTTAAATGTTGTAAGTGCTCCTCGAATGTTTGTGACACACATAGAATATCATCTACGAACACTAGTGTATACTTCTCTACCTCATTACCTAAGGCACTGTCTAAACACCTTACCATTGCAGCTAAGCTGGTGCTCAGGCCAAAAGGTACCACTTTAAATTGGTAGCACTTGTTTTTATACCAAAATGCCGTATACTGTCGCTCACATTTGCGGATGGGAATTTGCCAAAATCCTGATGTTAAGTCCAGTTTGGTCATGTACTTAACTCCATTACATTTTTGGAACAATCCTTCCACACTCCTTGCGCACTAGTAATCAGGTACTAATAAAGAATTTAATTTCCTGGCATCAAGGCATAAGCGGATACTCCCGTTCGGCTTGGTGACAACTACTAAAGGGTTAATATAGGGACTTCTTGCCCTCTCTATAACATCATTCGCTAACATCTGTTGGACCTCTTTTTCCACTTCTTCTCTATAGTGTAAAGGGATTGTATAAGTCCTTTGCACAAATGATGCGTTTTCAGTAAGTGTTAACTGATGTTCATAGAACTTAGCTCTTCCAGGCTCTGTTCTAAAAACATCCCTATACTCACAGACGAGTTGCTGAATTTGGTTCTGTTGCTCGTTGTTCAACTCAGTCCCGATGTTGATTTCTGGAGTATCATCAATACAGTGCTGGTCACTCCTAACATCAACTACCGGTTTCTCTCTATACCCTTTTATGACACTTGCCGACTTCCAATGCTTAAATTCTTTAATGTTTACATTGATTTTCTTTGTATCAATTTCCATCGTGATGGTATTTCTTTTGAAATTTATTTCTGCCTTCCATTCAAGTAACGTATCTACCCCAATAATACAATCATGAATGAGTTTCGGGACTATAAGAGCAACAATTTGGGTTTGGGTACCATTTATATTGACAGGTAAATAAATTTGTTCAGTGATCTTTTGCATTTTGGCTCCAGTGGCTCCCTGTACATTACAATTTTTTACGGGTAGTCTGGGACAATTATGCAACTGACTATTATTTTCTACAAACTTTGAGCTGACACAGGTTACTTCACTGCCAGTGTCTATTAATGCTCGTACTAGTAGATTACTGATTTTACAAATTATTTCTGGACATTCAGGATAATGGCTTCTACCCACTTCTTGCTCTTCTTTTAACAAGAACTCCCTATCGCTCACTTGTTTTATATTATTTGTTACTTTCTTTTTACCTGTTTTCGTGGGTTGTTTCACTGCAGGTAATGGTAGATTTAGTTTTGTTTCTTTTCTACCTGCAGTGGCTTCCCGTTTCCCGTATTCATTTTACTAGTAGACGGTTGTGGCTCGGTAGATGTTATGGCTGTTTTACGTACCTTAAACCCTTTATTTGGTCGGTTTTCAACACTCCTACTTCTACCCTTTTCTTCCAATTCCTGCCGATTTTGGCGTTTGTTACCCGGATATGGGGTAAATCTTTTTTCTTTTGGGCGTTCATTGTCTCTTCTTTTCGTTGGGTAGAAAGTTGGTTCCTGATGATCGCCTCTAGAGTGGTTACTCAGCTGATTATTTACACGCTTCAGGTCCCTCTCTAGGTGACATTCATCCACGACCATTATAAACTTTTCTAGAGTATCCACTCCTCTAGTAGTGGTTGCTACTCTAGTGCGTTCTGAGAAATGACGCGCTAGCTTATACACTAGGTCTCTCTCCTCTATTGGTGGTGTTAAATGCTTTACTTGTGCCATTACGTTTAGCACATAGTTGGTGGTTGTCATATTCATGGACGGGTGATAATTACCAAATTCCAGATGATCACGCACCCTTCTTTGAATCTGTACGTTCCAGTATTGAGCAAAGAATTTCTCTCTAAAGTCGGCATATGTTTGGACTCTGTCCAAGATGACTTTCCACCACGTAACTGCCCAATTCTTGAGAAATCGGCCTAACATGTCCTTCTTGTCCTCGTCGTCCATCATTGGGTTTACGCGAGTTACATAAGCCTCAAACAGCCTTAGAAATTCCACAGGATTCTCATGTGGGTTTCCTGAGAATACAAGGTTTTCCGGTTCTTCCTTATAGCTGCCACACCTCACGACTTTGGTTTGCTGTGACTTCATTGCCTTAGTCAGATCTTCCCGCATTACCTTTAACTGCTGTTCTACATTTTGATGTACTTCATCTCGGTCAGCCTTACTCTCTACTTGTTTCTTAAATTCCTTAATATTTTCACCCAGTGCACTCTACCCTAGTACTTTGGATTTCTTCTTTATTTAGAAGCGTTTGTGTTTTTAACTCAGCAGTTACTTCGCTGAATTGTCGGTTAATAAGGGTTACTTTCTGTTCTAACCGTTCATGAAATTCGTTTCTAAATTTATTTAGTTTTTCGTCTTGGCAGCGAAAATTAATATTTACTTGTTTTCCCCTATGGTAGCTTTAACCTCTTCAGTATGCTTATCAAACTTAAGATTACTTTCATCTATTTTACTAGCTAAATGAGTTATTTCTTCATCTATTTTAAATGTAGTTTCTTTACTACTTAGTTCTATTTGACTAGTTAAATTCTCATTTATTTGTTTCATTTCGCTAGACAAGTATTTATTAGTTTGCTCGATTTTATTATTAACATCATTTATTAATTTTTTACTACTTTCTTCTAAGTTTTGATTATTTTCATCTATTTTATTATTGGTATCTTTTATTTCACTAGATAATTGATTCTTATTTTCATCTATTTTAGTGGTCAACTGCTTAAACATCTGATCAATTGCTGCCATATCTACTGCTTGTGATTTAGCCATTTTTTATTTTATTATTATTTAACAAATTTTATTTTAATATTTAACCCTTCAACAGTTATTTGTAACCTTAAATTCCACTTCGTTTCAATTTAAATATTATTACAATTCAAACTAGTCACATGGGTTAATCTCGTTTCAATCGAGTTTACTCAGGCCTAATAGTTGCACACCAAATTTATATATAACTTATTTATTTATATACATAAATTTGTGAGTTAATAGTGCCCATTTAGTTGTGGCGCCAAATTTATATATAACTTATTTATTTATATACAAATTTTGGAGTTTAATCGTGCCCATTTAGTTGTGGTGCCAAATTTATACATCTTATTTATTTATATACAAATTTGGGAGTTTAATCGTGCCCATTTAGTTGCGGCGCCAAATTTATATATAACTTATTTATTTATATATAAATTTGGGAGTTTAGTCGTGCCCATTAAGTTGCGTTGCCCAATTTTATATAACACCTTCTCTTTATATATTAAATTTGTCAATTTACATATGCCTTTTATTTGCGGCGACAAATTATATAAAGACCTTTTTCACTATCAATCTACGTTCTATAAATATAATGATAAAAAAATGTTACTTACCCATGACTTTTTTACTTTACCTGGGCGCCAGAACAAATCCCAGTTACAAATGACACGGATTCAGCTTAGCTCAGAGCATAGAGACACACTATCTCAGGATTCGTTCAGTGAGTGTGGAATTCAAGGGGAATCGTTACAAATAACACTTTAAAATTTGTTGAAGTTTGTTTAATTAACAATTAAATGTTATTTTATTAATGTTCTTTCAAAGCTAAGTTATGGACTTATTGCTAACCTAACTCTTATTATTAATGAGTGTGCGTGAAAAGTGAAGATTAAAACGTCCAAACGACCAACTGTTCTTATCGGGTTTAATTAGGAAAGTTTATATCTCCCAAACCAGTGCTGAAGAAAGGGTCTGCAATAATTTGCATGTTCAATACTACACCTCACTCTCCATTCAGCACTCCTATATTACGTTATTACTAATCTTAATGTTTAAATACTAATTATCAATATATTTACTTAGTGTCTTTTAAAATTGTTTATTGATTTATTATTTATTTCATTGATCAATGAATATATTTCTTACTGATTGATGCATCAACCGTAGATAGGAATCCGTAGAGATCCTCCTTTTGATGGTTCGGCTCAAGAGAAATTGTTGTTGACCAATATCGTTGACCGATGACCCTGGGCGCTTACAGATGCTGTAGCTACTCTGGTACACAGGTCACTTCACAATTAATTAATTATTTAATTAATTAATTTTTTAATTAATTAATGAGTTGTTACACAGCGAGAGTATTTATTAATGAACTTTACTAGTTCCTCTGCTACTGCGGACCACTTCTCGAACTGTTATTTAAATAAAACTTTGTGTGGTTTGCGAAATGTAGCTCGTATCTAACACACGTCTTGCCTATTTAATGTTCGAACGAAGAGTGCTCGATTCCCCAAGTCTGAGTTGGTGTCTCTTCTGAATACAGCTTTGTGATTGGTTGTTCCAAATAAATCATGCGTTTTCCATTTGAAACAATATCGAACAAGTCGACCAAACGCCCCTTGACAGGTTTGAGATGGTAGAGAATTACTGGCTAATTTCATACTTCCTCTGTTTGCAAATCATTTGATTATGGGTATTTGCAAACGTAATTTCACAGATCTGACCAAAGAATATTATTGCTTAGGTCTATCTCTGTAAGTGTGTGAAAACACCTAATTCGTACGTAGCCTAATTCTCTAGTTATTTCTCTTGGCGTTCTTCTTCTGTATAACTTCTGTAAATGTTAATTATATTTGTTGATATTTTGGCTACTTATAGAGCTTTAATTGCTGAACACTATGGAGGTTTCAGAATTACTGTATATTTATTAGTTTTGAAGATATTGTAGTTTTAACTAATAAAAATAATTGAATAAAATTTTATGTCTGTGCCGGCAACATTCGTAGCAGTGGCGATGTTAGACAGAGATAGCTGCGATTATACCCTCTCTCTCTTGCTTACGCCGCTATACTCGCACAGTATGACACTTTCATATAACAATCCGATGGGTCGGCTTTATGAATCGTTATAACGTTTGTTTCTTCAATATGCCACTGAAATGTGACAATGGTAATGTTGTCTTGGTTTGTTTTGGTACTTTTTTCTGTTGCTTTCTTGTATTTTGAGGACCTTGTCGTATTGCTCTTTGAATAAACAGTTGTTCTGTAGGGTGTGTTAACTTCACTTCCTGAGGTCTGCTATCTGTGGGTGTCACACATATATGTCGTAAAAAGTTTCCATAATACATACATTTTAATAATAATGAGCTATCTTTTGTTTATTCTGTGATGACGCATATTTCTGTTCTATACGTAATACTGACGTCATTAAAGTTTCATAGAGGGCTCATTAAATTAATCTAAGTTTTATAGTAGTTTAATCTTTGTACTAGTTTATTTTCATTTGGGTTGGAAATCAGAAATAATAATTATTTGTTTCCTGATTTTATTATTTAATCGTATTTTTACACTAATTATTTGCTATTTACACTATATAACAGAAATCTGTGACTCTTTCGAAGGAGTGGTCATTAACGGAAATTCCGGACGCATTGAAATAATTATTATGATAGTCACGTATCTTATCCTATTTTAATTTTAATCCATAAACCCATTTCTTTTCACTAAATTCAAAAACAGGGAAATTTCATGTAATTATATCAACAACATCTGCAGATATCAATAACGGTTTTGGTTTTTTGCAAATCAAAGTTAACACTGCAGACTCTGTTAAAAGTGTACTCCATTTTGTTCACCGTACTTAATGTCGTATTGTCTGCTGCAATTGTGTACTTAAGACCCGTGTTGTAACATTGATTACGTCGACTATAACTTTATATGAGTGTCTTTATATTGTTACGGCGGTCTATTTGATCGTCGTAGGTACAGTGGAAAACAAAATACAAGACACCAATTAAGTCACTAATTACCAGCTCTAATTTTCACAATTAAACAGTTTGAAATTAACAACACAGTCTCTTACAACAAATAAAATAAAAATTGTTCACACGCAATAAAATGTCAACTAATATAAAACACAATTCAATTACAATTATACCGCTCGATTATAAAACACAACACTTCACTAACCACTTGAACGCACACAGTATTACCGCCCGATAATAACTCGTACCACACTGTAATATATCGCAACTGTAACTGAAACTGAACGTCGTTGAGTACTGGTATTTATACCCCCTCCCCCCAAAATACTAGACTATTCCATACTGCGCGTTAGCTCTAACTACGACGCAAGTAATTGCGGCCTTGACACAGTCCGCGCGGCTGGCAGCTTCCAGAAAAGTCTCACGAGCGCATGTTGAAATCACGTACGGCACAATATTTAGCCGTATTCCTCTGGATCGTTCCAGAAACACACGTAGATTGTTCTGTGATGTTGTAATTCTGCCCCCTCCTTAAGCCTGTTTTTCCCGAACTGGCAAACAGTCTCTGAAGTAATACTCGATCAGGCGATCTAGGTGGACGTCCTTGCGAAAGATAATTCTCCAGTTCTTCAAATTCAGTCTCGTATGATCCAAACATCACGTTCCTAGGAATGCGAGTCTTCCGCTCAACCACTAGTTTTGCTGGAATCAGTCCCATTGCGTCATGTACTGATGACGTAAACACCACTGGCTGATCCAAGTCGGTTTGTTTCTCATCAATAACCTCTTGTGAAACTTCATCTTCAGCAACTTATCCTCCCGGTTCTTCAATTAACTCAGGAACAAGCAAGAGTATTGTCTTGACACCAATAGTTGGCTTTCCAATCACTTCTTTTGTCGTTACACTTATTTGTACTTCCTCTGCTAGTTCTTCCTTCATTTCCGCTTGCAATAGGGAGGGTTTCTCTTGACCAGACCTGTTGAATTTTTCTTCGACTAATGCCACTTGCTTAATCGAATGGTTGGTAGACCCTGTCATTTTAGCTATGCAAATCTTTATCTTCTCTTGCCCAACCCTCAGGACATTCTCTCTCATGTCAACAACGAATCCGTAGGCATTCATAATGTCCGTGCCAAGAATCACTTCATCGACAATGTCTGCAGCGAGCATTTGGTGGCTAAACTCGAGAAGACCCAGGCGTACACATACGTATATCTTTCCTAGCACCTTGACGGGGCTTCCAGTCACTGTCTGTATTGTACAAGAGCTAATTAGAGGCTGGCGGTTGCTGACTAAGTCAGGCCACACAATGGACACTGTTGCGCCCGTGTCAACTGCAAATGATGTTGGCTTATCTTCCGCATATCCATTAAAAATCAAGTTTCCACTGGTCTTATGTAGCGTGGAAACTGTGTGCTGTTCTGGGACTTTCCAGAAAAAAGTCTCGCGAGCGCATGTTGAAATCACGTATGCCACAACATTTAGCCGTATTCCACTGGATCGTTCGATAAACACTAGATTGTTCTGTGATGTCGTAACAATATGTATTCTCCGTAACGGTTTCGACATATTATCGGATTATATTCTTACATCATCAAGACCTAAAGTACAACATTCTTGACAACATCAACTACTTGGATGCGCTGATGAACTGTTCTCGGGAAACTTTGGACAACAGCATACGTATCACGTTCATTAATCAATGTCTACGAATTCGTTTTTGTAAATAGTGGCTGTTTTACGATATTGTGACCGCAAGTGTGCTGTATATGACCTGACGATGGTCTGTGACCAAAATCGATCGTTTTTAAGAAAGTGACTAATAAAACTTATTGCAAATCGTATGTATGTTACCTTTAGGCTATGAACAATAAATACAATACAATAGAAAATTTAAATTATAGGTACCATTAGTAAACAATAAGTGTGTGTATATTAAATACATCACATTATCATTAATTAAGAAATAGGGCAATTTACAATTAGTACACTTCTTCTTTTCCACACCGTAATATATCGATACAATCGCATATTAAAAACATCGAAATGTATTTTGGGTACTCATACAGTTAAATCATTTACTTGAATTCGGTTCGATAATTCCTAAAAAAATATAGAATTTTGTCAAAGTGAAATATAATGTTTCCATAGATACTACTTCTTTGTTATCAATAACGTAGTACACATATTAAACTTATAAAAATTTACTTCCTCCATCATCAACTACCATTTTAATTTATAAAAAATTACTCCTCCCCCTTCAACTACCCTTTCAATTTATAGATATTTCATCTACCTTTCTACAGTGGATTATTACGACCTTCTTTTCAGGATACTTTATTTATCAAAATTAAGCACTTTACTATTGTTAAAACGTAAAACGTTGCAGGTAAACTACCCCTTTCCCTTAACCGATCTTCACCAAAAACAACAGGCCTTGACTCCTCTACAATTCAGGGCTGTATGCAAAACATTATTTGATTCTGTTTGAATTTGCGGGTGTTATTGTTTGGCATAGAAAAAATTCTACACACAGACACTTTTCGAAAAATGACTTTTTTCATGTTTTGATGGTAGTACAATCAGAATCTGCAGTTTTCTCGGAACACGATTTATTTCGCCATGACCATACCTTCCATTTCCTTATGGAACATGGAAGTAAAAATTATGCCCTCCCCCTTCAACTTTCATTTTCATTTATAGAAAAATTACCCTCACCCCTTCAACTAGTCTCTTTATTTATAGATATTTCATCTACGTTTCTGCAGTGGATTGTTAAGATCTTCTTTTCAGGATACTTTATTTATCAAAATTAAGTATTTTACTTTTGCTAAAACATAAAACGTTGCTGGTAAACTACCCTTTTCCCGTAACCGATCTTCACCAATATCAATACGCCTTTAATCTTCTACAACTCAGGCACATATGGAACAAATTATTTAATTCTGTTTGAATTTACAGCAGTTACCGTTTGTCAAAAACTATTCGAAAAATGACTTTTCTTCATGTTCTGAGGGTAGTACAATCAGAATCAGCCCTTATATTGACCACGATTTTTTTCGCCATCACCATAAGCCTACTTCCATTTCCTCATGGAACATAGAAGTAAAAAATTAATTTGATGTGTGCTTGTATTAATATGTTGCTGAAAACAACTAAACGGTTCTACAGCTACAAATATTTGACGTGTTTGGAGTAGATTGTGACCGTTTTCCTAGTGACGTATAAAGTACTGACGGCAGCAAATGGTTTAGGTTACTCCTATATTTCATATATATATATATATATATATATATATATATATATATATAATTTGTGATGTTTTCAATTTGTTTCTTCTGCAAGTAGATAATATTGTATATTCTTTTTAACACCTGACGCACGTTTCACTGAAAAATATCAGTATCATCAGAGGTTTCTAAGTGAATTAATAACAATCGTAATAATTCTATTAATACAAAAGTAACGAATAATCGAATTTGTATCGATTTTAACGTAAAATAAAATAACTGATAATCGATTTAGGTCGATTAGTTAACGATTGTTTTAATGTTTATTTCTTCAGCAGCTGTTTTCTCGGTTATATTTGAAATTTTGTTTATATAGTATTTTATTCACATTTATTTTTATTTTTTAGTAATTTTATAATTTTAAATAGATCGTCTTGTTTTGTTTTTATTTGGGTTTGTTCTTTAATTAATAAATTATTGTTATTGTGTTTGTAAATGTTAAGATTTTCCCAAATATTCATTTTTTGACCTTTTTGTATGTTTTTAATTAATTTTATATTTTCAATGTTTGGAAACTGGTGGTTATTATTTAGACAATGTGTGGCTAAATTAGATTTATAAATATTTGGTTTTAAATATGCATTGCGGTGTTGAACGAATCTATCTCGTAGTTTTTTCTTCGTCTGGCCCACGTAAAATTTATTGCAATCTGGACATTCTATTTTATATATTCCATTTTTATTGTGAGTATTGGATTTAGTTTTAGGTTTTATTTTATTAAAAATTATATTATCTGTGTTATAAGATATTTTTAAATTAGTATCTTTAAATATTTTATTTAGTTTTTGAGTTATATTTCCGTAATAAGTGAAGGTTGTATATTTTATATTATTATTAATAGATGAATTTTTAAATGTAGTGTTTTTAGGAATTTTATTAGTGATTTTATGTTTAATTTTATTTTCTAATTTATTAATAGTTTTTATTTTGTATCCATTTTTAACTGCTATTTGTTGGACAATTTTTCTTTCTTTGTTTCTTTCTGTGTTATTTAATGGGATCCTAAGTATTCGGTAAATCATGGAATTAAATACTGCCATTTTGTGTTGGGGAGGATGATTAGAAGTATTTGGTATTACTAAGTCAGTTTGAGAAGGTTTCCTGTATATTGCATATTCAAAATTTGTTTCATTTTTCTTTATTGTTAAGTCTAAATAATTTAATTTATTATTAGATTCTTCTTCTAACGTGAATTTTATTTTAGAATGTAAATTATTTATGGAGTTGAATATTTTATTTATATTTATACCATTGTTTTGGGAAATGTACAGAGTGTCATCAACGTATCTAAAATAACATCCTAATGGGTCGTTTAATTTTATTATATTTATTATTTGTTCGTCGAGTTTTTGTAGGAAGATTTCTGATATGATAGCGGAGGTTGGGGCTCCCATAGCAAGGGCATCTGTTTGATAGTACAATTTGTTGTTGTATTGAAAATAATTTTGATTTAAAATTATTTTTAAAGTATTAGTTAACTGTTTAATGTATGTGTTACTTTCGTTATTTGTTTTCAGATTATTTATTATAATATTTATAGTTTCTTCAATGGGAATGTTTGTATACATGTTTGATATGTCGAATGAATATAATTTTGTATTTCTGTTTACTTCTACGTTTATTAGTTGTTCCGTGAGTTCGATACTATTTTTTATATTGTGTTTTGCTGGTAGTTCAATTTTATGTTTTAAGATTTGAGTTAATAATTTTGATATTTTATAATTTGGTGCGGTCCTAGCGTTTATTAAAGGTCTGATAGGTTTATTGATTTTGTGTAATTTTATTAAAGAATTTAATTTTGGTGCACAAGGATTATCCATTTTATATTTAAAGGAGTCTTTAGGATTTATGATTTGGTTACTATTTTTTAATATATTTGTTATTTGTGTTTGATATTTATTTTAGGATCTTTATTTAATGTTATGCAATTATTATTAACTATAAATTCTTCTGTTTTATCGTCTAAATCTTTCTGAGAAATTATTATTGTACTATTACTCTTATCAGCTTTGGTTAAAGTGAGGTTATTAGTCGTTAGTTTCTGTTTTATTATATTAATGGTTTTATTTTGTTTATTTTTATTTTTAATATGATGATTTTGGTTATTATATTTTTTGATATATTTTATTATTTCCATTGAGGCTTCTGTTCTTATTTTATCTTGTTTTTCGTGTTCTACATTATTAATTGCGTTTTCAGTTTCGACTATGATATTATCTATTACATATTTGTTTACATTTTTAAGATTTGTTTTGTTTGATGATTCTAGGGTAGCTATTTCGTTTTCCGTGAATTTAATATTAGATAAATTTACGAATTTTGGTAAAAAGTGTGGTTATTATTTAATGTGTGTAAATTTTGGTTATCTTCTTTAGGTGTACTATTTATTAGTAGATTTTTAAGTTTTTTATTGATTGTGTTAAATTTAATTGTTTTGTGTTTATTTAGTATTTTAAGCATATTAATATATTTATTATTCCATGTATGATAATCAAGTGTGTTGGCTAAAAGAAGATGTAAATTAATTAATTGTTTATTAATGTAGTCGATTTTTCTGTAATTATTTGATATTTCGTCTTTAATCCATTTATATTGGGCTTGAGTAATATATTTGCTTACTTTATTGTTATTGTTGTTTTTTACTATTATTTTTGTGTATTTTGGAAAAATATTAAGGTGTAGGCATTTTTTGTTAAAATATATGTTTCCAAAACAATTAATTAATTGTTTTTTACGTTTAATAAATTGGTTATAGGAATGAGTTACATCACCTTGTATGGTGTTTTCATCCATCATTTTCTATATAAGTAACTCGATGTTTCTTGCAGTAATTATATAATTTGTGATGTTTTCAATTTGTTTCTTCTGCAAGTAGATAATATTGTATATTCTTTTTAACACCTGACGCACGTTTCACTGAAAAATATCAGTATCATCAGAGGTTTCTAAGTGAATTAATAACAATCGTAATAATTCTATTAATATAAAAGTAACGAATAATCGAATTTGTATCGATTTTAACGTAAAATAAAATAACTGATAATCGATTTAGGTCGATTAGTTAACGATTGTTTTAATGTTTATTTCTTCAGCAGCTGTTTTCTCGGTTATATTTGAAATTTTGTTTATATAGTATTTTATTCACATTTATTTTTATTTTTTAGTAATTTTATAATTTTAAATAGATCGTCTTGTTTTGTTTTTATTTGGGTTTGTTCTTTAATTAATAAATTATTGTTATTGTGTTTGTAAATGTTAAGATTTTCCCAAATATTCATTTTTTGACCTTTTTGTATGTTTTTAATTAATTTTATATTTTCAATGTTTGGAAACTGGTGGTTATTATTTAGACAATGTGTGGCTAAATTAGATTTATAAATATTTGGTTTTAAATATGCATTGCGGTGTTGAACGAATCTATCTCGTAGTTTTTTCTTCGTCTGGCCCACGTAAAATTTATTGCAATCTGGACATTCTATTTTATATATTCCATTTTTATTGTGAGTATTGGATTTAGTTTTAGGTTTTATTTTATTAAAAATTATATTATCTGTGTTATAAGATATTTTTAAATTAGTATCTTTAAATATTTTATTTAGTTTTTGAGTTATATTTCCGTAATAAGTGAAGGTTGTATATTTTATATTATTATTAATAGATGAATTTTTAAATGTAGTGTTTTTAGGAATTTTATTAGTGATTTTATGTTTAATTTTATTTTCTAATTTATTAATAGTTTTTATTTTGTATCCATTTTTAACTGCTATTTGTTGGATAATTTTTCTTTCTTTGTTTCTTTCTGTGTTATTTAATGGGATCCTAAGTATTCGGTAAATCATGGAATTAAATACTGCCATTTTGTGTTGGGGAGGATGATTAGAAGTATTTGGTATTACTAAGTCAGTTTGAGAAGGTTTCCTGTATATTGCATATTCAAAATTTGTTTCATTTTTCTTTATTGTTAAGTCTAAATAATTTAATTTATTATTAGATTCTTCTTCTAACGTGAATTTTATTTTAGAATGTAAATTATTTATGGAGTTGAATATTTTATTTATATTTATACCATTGTTTTGGGAAATGTACAGAGTGTCATCAACGTATCTAAAATAACATCCTAATGGGTCGTTTAATTTTATTATATTTATTATTTGTTCGTCGAGTTTTTGTAGGAAGATTTCTGATATGATAGCGGAGGTTGGGGCTCCCATAGCAAGGCCATCTGTTTGATAGTACAATTTGTTGTTGTATTGAAAATAATTTTGATTTAAAATTATTTTTAAAGTATTAGTTAACTGTTTAATGTATGTGTTACTTTTGTTATTTGTTTTCAGATTATTTATTATAATATTTATAGTTTCTTCAATGGGAATGTTTGTATACATGTTTGATATGTCGAATGAATATAATTTTGTATTTCTGTTTACTTCTACGTTTATTAGTTGTTCCGTGAGTTCGATACTATTTTTTATATTGTGTTTTGCTGGTAGTTCAATTTTATGTTTTAAGATTTGAGTTAATAATTTTGATATTTTATAATTTGGTGCGGTCCTAGCGTTTATTAAAGGTCTGATAGGTTTATTGATTTTGTGTAATTTTATTAAAGAATTTAATTTTGGTGCACAAGGATTATCCATTTATATTTAAAGGAGTCTTTAGGATTTATGATTTGGTTACTATTTTTTAATATATTTGTTATTTGTGTTTGATATTTATTTTAGGATCTTTATTTAATGTTATGCAATTATTATTAACTATAAATTCTTCTGTTTTATCGTCTAAATCTTTCTGAGAAATTATTATTGTACCATTACTCTTATCAGCTTTGGTTAAAGTGAGGTTATTAGTCGTTAGTTTCTGTTTTATTATATTAATGGTTTTATTTTGTTTATTTTTATTTTTAATATGATGATTTTGGTTATTATATTTTTTGATATATTTTATTATTTCCATTGAGGCTTCTGTTCTTATTTTATCTTGTTTTTCGTGTTCTACATTATTAATTGCGTTTTCAGTTTTGACTATGATATTATCTATTACATATTTGTTTACATTTTTAAGATTTGTTTTGTTTGATGATTCTAGGGTAGCTATTTCGTTTTCCGTTAATTTAATATTAGATAAATTTACGAATTTTGGGTAAAAAGTGTGGTTATTATTTAATGTGTGTAAATTTTGGTTATCTTCTTTAGGTGTACTATTTATTAGTAGATTTTTATATTTATTAGTAGATTTTTAAGTTTTTTATTGATTGTGTTAAATTAATTGTTTTGTGTTTATTTAGTATTTTAAGCATATTAATATATTTATTATTCCATGTATGATAATCAAGTGTGTTGGCTAAAAGAAGATGTAAATTAATTAATTGTTTATTAATGTAGTCGATTTTTCTGTAATTATTTGATATTACGTCTTTAATCCATTTATATTGGGCTTGAGTAATATATTTGCTTACTTTATTGTTATTGTTGTTTTTTACTATTATTTTTGTGTATTTTGGAAAAATATTAAGGTGTAGGCATTTTTTGTTAAAATATATGTTTCCAAAACAATTAATTAATTGTTTTTTACGTTTAATAAATTGGTTATAGGAATGAGTTACATCACCTTGTATGGTGTTTTCATCCATCATTTTCTATATAAGTAACCCGATGTTTCTTGCAGTAATTATATAATTTGTGATGTTTTCAATTTGTTTCTTCTGCAAGTAGATATTATTGTATATTCTTTTTAACACCTGACGCACGTTTCACTGAAAAATATCAGTATCATCAGAGGTTTCTAAGTGAATTAATAACAATCGTAATAATTCTATTAATATAAAAGTAACGAATAATCGAATTTGTATCGATTTTAACGTAAAATAAAATAACTGATAATCGATTTAGGTCGATTAGTTAACGATTGTTTTAATGTTTATTTCTTCAGCAGCTGTTTTCTCGGTTATATTTGAAATTTTGTTTATATAGTATTTTATTCACATTTATTTTTATTTTTTAGTAATTTTATAATTTTAAATAGATCGTCTTGTTTTGTTTTTATTTGGGTTTGTTCTTTAATTAATAAATTATTGTTATTGTGTTTGTAAATGTTAAGATTTTCCCAAATATTCATTTTTTGACCTTTTTTGTATGTTTTTAATTAATTTTATATTTTCAATGTTTGGAAACTGGTGGTTATTATTTAGACAATGTGTGGCTAAATTAGATTTATAAATATTTGGTTTTAAATATGCATTGCGGTGTTGAACGAATCTATCTCGTAGTTTTTTCTTTGTCTGGCCCACGTAAAATTTATTGCAATCTGGACATTCTATTTTATATATTCCATTTTTATTGTGAGTATTGGATTTAGTTTTAGGTTTTATTTTATTAAAAATTATATTATCTGTGTTATAAGATATTTTTAAATTAGTATCTTTAAATATTTTATTTAGTTTTTGAGTTATATTTCCGTAATAAGTGAAGGTTGTATATTTTATATTATTATTAATAGATGAATTTTTAAATGTAGTGTTTTTAGGAATTTTATTAGTGATTTTATGTTTAATTTTATTTTCTAATTTATTAATAGTTTTTATTTTGTATCCATTTTTAACTGCTATTTGTTGGATAATTTTTCTTTCTTTGTTTCTTTCTGTGTTATTTAATGGGATCCTAAGCATTCGGTAAATCATGGAATTAAATACTGCCATTTTGTGTTGGGGAGGATGATTAGAAGTATTTGGTATTACTAAGTCAGTTTGAGAAGGTTTCCTGTATATTGCATATTCAAAATTTGTTTCATTTTTCTTTATTGTTAAGTCTAAATAATTTAATTTATTATTAGATTCTTCTTCTAACGTGAATTTTATTTTAGAATGTAAATTATTTATGGAGTTGAATATTTTATTTATATTTATACCAATGTTTTGGGAAATGTACAGAGTGTCATCAACGTATCTAAAATAACATCCTAATGGGTCGTTTAATTTTATTATATTTATTATTTGTTCGTCGAGTTTTTGTAGGAAGATTTCTGATATGATAGCGGAGGTTGGGGCTCCCATAGCAAGGCCATCTGTTTGATAGTACAATTTGTTGTTGTATTGAAAATAATTTTGATTTAAAATTATTTTTAAAGTATTAGTTAACTGTTTAATGTATGTGTTACTTTCGTTATTTGTTTTCAGATTATTTATTATAATATTTATAGTTTCTTCAATGGGAATGTTTGTATACATGTTTGATATGTCGAATGAATATAATTTTGTATTTCTGTTTACTTCTACGTTTATTAGTTGTTCCGTGAGTTCGATACTATTTTTTATATTGTGTTTTGCTGGTAGTTCAATTTTATGTTTTAAGATTTGAGTTAATAATTTTGATATTTTATAATTTGGTGCGGTCCTAGCGTTTATTAAAGGTCTGATAGGTTTATTGATTTTGTGTAATTTTATTAAAGAATTTAATTTTGGTGTACAAGGATTATCCATTTTATATTTAAAGGAGTCTTTAGGATTTATGATTTGGTTACTATTTTTTAATATATTTGTTATTTGTGTTTGATATTTATTTTAGGATCTTTATTTAATGTTATGCAATTATTATTAACTATAAATTCTTCTGTTTTATGGTCTAAATCTTTCTGAGAAATTATTATTGTACTATTACTCTTATCAGCTTTGGTTAAAGTGAGGTTATTAGTCGTTAGTTTCTGTTTTATTATATTAATGGTTTTATTTTGTTTATTTTTATTTTTAATATGATGATTTTGGTTATTATATTTTTTGATATATTTTATTATTTCCATTGAGGCTTCTGTTCTTATTTTATCTTGTTTTTCGTGTTCTACATTATTAATTGCGTTTTCAGTTTCGACTATGATATTATCTATTACATATTTGTTTACATTTTTAAGATTTGTTTTGTTTGATGATTCTAGGGTAGCTATTTTGTTTTCCGTGAATTTGATATTAGATAAATTTATGAATTTTGGGTAAAAAGTGTGGTTATTATTTAATGTGTGTAAATTTTGGTTATCTTCTTTAGGTGTACTATTTATTAGTAGATTTTTAAGTTTTTTATTGATTGTGTTAAATTTAATTGTTTTGTGTTTATTTAGTATTTTAAGAATATTAATATATTTTTCCAATATATAATTTATTATTCCATGTATGATAATCAAGTGTGTTGGCTAAAAGAAGATGTAAATTAATTAATTGTTTATTAATGTAGTCGATTTTTCTGTAATTATTTGATATTTCGTCTTTAATCCATTTATATTGGGCTTGAGTAATATATTTGCTTACTTTATTGTTATTGTTGTTTTTTACTATTATTTTTTTTTAAACACAAATAACAAATATATTAAAAAATAGTAACCAAATCATAAATCCTAAAGACTCCTTTAAATATAAAATGGATAATCCTTGTGCACCAAAATTAAATTCTTTAATAAAATTACACAAAATCAATAAACCTATCAGACCTTTAATAAACGCTAGGACCGCACCAAATTATAAAATATCAAAATTATTAACTCAAATCTTAAAACATAAAATTGAACTA
This sequence comes from Magicicada septendecula, assembly GCA_034769895.1. Lineage (NCBI taxonomy): Eukaryota > Metazoa > Arthropoda > Insecta > Hemiptera > Cicadidae > Magicicada > Magicicada septendecula. Next base: position 202,862,494 of record CM068373.1, on the reverse strand, counting down.
CCAGCAAAACACAATATAAAAAATAGTATCGAACTCACGGAACAACTAATAAATGTAGAAGTAAACAGAAATACAAAATTATATTCACTCGACATATCAAACATGTATACAAACATTCCCATTGAAGAAACTATAAATATTATAATAAATAATCTGAAAACAAATAACGAAAGTAACACATACATTAAACAGTTAACTAATACTTTAAAAATAATTTTAAATCAAAATTATTTTCAATACAACAACAAATTGTACTATCAAACAGATGGCCTTGCTATGGGAGCCCCAACCTCCGCTATCATATCAGAAATCTTCCTACAAAAACTCGACGAACAAATAATAAATATAATAAAATTAAACGACCCATTAGGATGTTATTTTAGATACGTTGATGACACTCTGTACATTTCCCAAAACAATGGTATAAATATAAATAAAATATTCAACTCCATAAATAATTTACATTCTAAAATAAAATTCACGTTAGAAGAAGAATCTAATAATAAATTAAATTATTTAGACTTAACAATAAAGAAAAATGAAACAAATTTTGAATATGCAATATACAGGAAACCTTCTCAAACTGACTTAGTAATACCAAATACTTCTAATCATCCTCCCCAACACAAAATGGCAGTATTTAATTCCATGATTTACCGAATGCTTAGGATCCCATTAAATAACACAGAAAGAAACAAAGAAAGAAAAATTATCCAACAAATAGCAGTTAAAAATGGATACAAAATAAAAACTATTAATAAATTAGAAAATAAAATTAAACATAAAATCACTAATAAAATTCCTAAAAACACTACATTTAAAAATTCATCTATTAATAATAATATAAAATATACAACCTTCAGTTATTACGGAAATATAACTCAAAAACTAAATAAAATATTTAAAGATACTAATTTAAAAATATCTTATAACACAGATAATATAATTTTTAATAAAATAAAACCTAAAACTAAATCCAATACTCACAATAAAAATGGAATATATAAAATAGAATGTCCAGATTGCAATAAATTTTACGTGGGCCAGACGAAGAAAAAACTACGAGATAGATTCGTTCAACACCGCAATGCATATTTAAAACCAAATATTTATAAATCTAATTTAGCCACACATTGTCTAAATAATAACCACCAGTTTCCAAACATTGAAAATATAAAATTAATTAAAAACATACAAAAAAGGTCAAAAAATGAATATTTGGGAAAATCTTAACATTTACAAACACAATAACAATAATTTATTAATTAAAGAACAAACCCAAATAAAAACAAAACAAGACGATCTATTTAAAATTATAAAATTACTAAAAAATAAAAATAAATGTGAATAAAATACTATATAAACAAAATTTCAAATACAACCGAGAAAACAGCTGCTGAAGAAATAAACATTAAAACAATCGTTAACTAATCGACCTAAATCGATTATCAGTTATTTTATTTTACGTTAAAATCGATACAAATTCGATTATTCGTTACTTTTATATTAATAGAATTATTATGATTGTTATTATTTCACTTAGAAACCTCTGATGATACTGATATTTTTCAGTGAAACGTGCGTCAGGTGTTAAAAAGAATATACAATATTATCTACTTGCAGAAGAAACAAATTGAAAACATCACAAATTATATAATTACTGCAAGAAACATCGGGTTACTTATATAGAAAATGATGGATGAAAACACCATACAAGGTGATGTAACTCATTCCTATAACCAATTTATTAAACGTAAAAAACAATTAATTAATTGTTTTGGAAACATATATTTTAACAAAAAATGCCTACACCTTAATATTTTTCCAAAATACACAAAAATAATAGTAAAAAACAACAATAACAATAAAGTAAGCAAATATATTACTCAAGCCCAATATAAATGGATTAAAGACGAAATATCAAATAATTACAGAAAAATCGACTACATTAATAAACAATTAATTAATTTACATCTTCTTTTAGCCAACACACTTGATTATCATACATGGAATAATAAATATATTAATATGCTTAAAATACTAAATAAACACAAAACAATTAAATTTAACACAATCAATAAAAAACTTAAAAATCTACTAATAAATAGTACACCTAAAGAAGATAACCAAAATTTACATACATTAAATAATAACCACACTTTTTACCCAAAATTCGTAAACTTATCTAATATTAAATTCACGGAAAACGAAATAGCTACCCTAGAATCATCAAACAAAACAAATCTTAAAAATGTAAACAAATATGTAATAGATAATATCATAGTCGAAACTGAAAACGCAATTAATAATGTAGAACACGAAAAACAAGATAAAATAAGAACAGAAGCCTCAATGGAAATAATAAAATATATCAAAAAATATAATAACCAAAATCGTCATATTAAAAATAAAAATAAACAAAATAAAACCATTAATATAATAAAACAGAAACTAACGACTAATAACCTCACTTTAACCAAAGCTGATAAGAGTAATAGTACAATAATAATTTCTCAGAAAGATTTAGACGATAAAACAGAAGAATTTATAGTTAATAATAATTGCATAACATTAAATAAAGATCCCACAAATAAATATCAAACACAAATAACAAATATATTAAAAAATAGTAACCAAATCATAAATCCTAAAGACTCCTTTAAATATAAAATGGATAATCCTTGTGCACCAAAATTAAATTCTTTAATAAAATTACACAAAATCAATAAACCTATCAGACCTTTAATAAACGCTAGGACCGCACCAAATTATAAAATATCAAAATTATTAACTCAAATCTTAAAACATAAAATTGAACTACCAGCAAAACACAATATAAAAAATAGTATCGAACTCACGGAACAACTAATAAACGTAGAAGTAAACAGAAATACAAAATTATATTCATTCGACATATCAAACATGTATACAAACATTCCCACTGAAGAAACTATAAATATTATAATAAATAATCTGAAAACAAATAACGAAAGTAACACATACATTAAACAGTTAACTAATACTTTAAAAATAATTTTAAATCAAAATTATTTTCAATACAACAACAAATTGTACTATCAAACAGATGGCCTTGCTATGGGAGCCCCAACCTCCGCTATCATATCAGAAATCTTCCTACAAAAACTCGACGAACAAATAATAAATATAATAAAATTAAACGACCCATTAGGATGTTATTTTAGATACGTTGATGACACTCTGTACATTTCCCAAAACAATGGTATAAATATAAATAAAATATTCAACTCCATAAATAATTTACATTCTAAAATAAAATTCACGTTAGAAGAAGAATCTAATAATAAATTAAATTATTTAGACTTAACAATAAAGAAAAATGAAACAAATTTTGAATATGCAATATACAGGAAACCTTCTCAAACTGACTTAGTAATACCAAATACTTCTAATCATCCTCCCCAACACAAAATGGCAGTATTTAATTCCATGATTTACCGAATGCTTAAAATCCCATTAAATAACACAGAAAGAAACAAAGAAAGAAAAATTATCCAACAAATAGCAGTTAAAAATGGATACAAAATAAAAACTATTAATAAATTAGAAAATAAAATTAAACATAAAATCACTAATAAAATTCCTAAAAACACTACATTTAAAAATTCATCTATTAATAATAATATAAAATATACAACCTTCAGTTATTACGGAAATATAACTCAAAAACTAAATAAAATATTTAAAGATACTAATTTAAAAATATCTTATAACACAGATAATATAATTTTTAATAAAATAAAACCTAAAACTAAATCCAATACTCACAATAAAAATGGAATATATAAAATAGAATGTCCAGATTGCAATAAATTTTACGTGGGCCAGACGAAGAAAAAACTACGAGATAGATTCGTTCAACACCGCAATGCATATTTAAAACCAAATATTTATAAATCTAATTTAGCCACACATTGTCTAAATAATAACCACCAGTTTCCAAACATTGAAAATATAAAATTAATTAAAAACATACAAAAAAGGTCAAAAAATGAATATTTGGGAAAATCTTAACATTTACAAACACAATAACAATAATTTATTAATTAAAGAACAAACCCAAATAAAAACAAAACAAGACGATCTATTTAAAATTATAAAATTACTAAAAAATAAAAATAAATGTGAATAAAATACTATATAAACAAAATTTCAAATATAACCGAGAAAACAGCTGCTGAAGAAATAAACATTAAAACAATCGTTAACTAATCGACCTAAATCGATTATCAGTTATTTTATTTTACGTTAAAATCGATACAAATTCGATTATTCGTTACTTTTATATTAATAGAATTATTACGATTGTTATTATTTCACTTAGAAACCTCTGATGATACTGATATTTTTCAGTGAAACGTGCGTCAGGTGTTAAAAAGAATATACAATATTATCTACTTGCAGAAGAAACAAATTGAAAACATCACAAATTATATAATTACTGCAAGAAACATCGGGTTACTTATATAGAAAATGATGGATGAAAACACCATACAAGGTGATGTAACTCATTCCTATAACCAATTTATTAAACGTAAAAAACAATTAATTAATTGTTTTGGAAACATATATTTTAACAAAAAATGCCTACACCTTAATATTTTTCCAAAATACACAAAAATAATAGTAAAAAACAACAATAACAATAAAGTAAGCAAATATATTACTCAAGCCCAATATAAATGGATTAAAGACGAAATATCAAATAATTACAGAAAAATCGACTACATTAATAAACAATTAATTAATTTACATCTTCTTTTAGCCAACACACTTGATTATCATACATGGAATAATAAATATATTAATATGCTTAAAATACTAAATAAACACAAAACAATTAAATTTAACACAATCAATAAAAAACTTAAAAATCTACTAATAAATAGTACACCTAAAGAAGATAACCAAAATTTACACACATTAAATAATAACCACACTTTTTACCCAAAATTCGTAAACTTATCTAATATTAAATTCACGGAAAACGAAATAGCTACCCTAGAATCATCAAACAAAACAAATCTTAAAAATGTAAACAAATATGTAATAGATAATATCATAGTCGAAACTGAAAACGCAATTAATAATGTAGAACACGAAAAACAAGATAAAATAAGAACAGGAGCCTCAATGGAAATAATAAAATATATCAAAAAATATAATAACCAAAATCATCATATTAAAAATAAAAATAAACAAAATAAAACCATTAATATAATAAAACAGAAACTAACGACTAATAACCTCACTTTAACCAAAGCTGATAAGAGTAATAGTACAATAATAATTTCTCAGAAAGATTTAGACGATAAAACAGAAGAATTTATAGTTAATAATAATTGCATAACATTAAATAAAGATCCCACAAATAAATATCAAACACAAATAACAAATATATTAAAAAATAGTAACCAAATCATAAATCCTAAAGACTCCTTTAAATATAAAATGGATAATCCTTGTGCACCAAAATTAAATTCTTTAATAAAATTACACAAAATCAATAAACCTATCAGACCTTTAATAAACGCTAGGACCGCACCAAATTATAAAATATCAAAATTATTAACTCAAATCTTAAAACATAAAATTGAACTACCAGCAAAACACAATATAAAAAATAGTATCGAACTCACGGAACAACTAATAAACGTAGAAGTAAACAGAAATACAAAATTATATTCATTCGACATATCAAACATGTATACAAACATTCCCACTGAAGAAACTATAAATATTATAATAAATAATCTGAAAACAAATAACGAAAGTAACACATACATTAAACAGTTAACTAATACTTTAAAAATAATTTTAAATCAAAATTATTTTCAATACAACAACAAATTGTACTATCAAACAGATGGCCTTGCTATGGGAGCCCCAACCTCCGATATCATATCAGAAATCTTCCTACAAAAACTCGACGAACAAATAATAAATATAATAAAATTAAACGACCCATTAGGATGTTATTTTAGATACGTTGATGACACTCTGTACATTTCCCAAAACAATGGTATAAATATAAATAAAATATTCAACTCCATAAATAATTTACATTCTAAAATAAAATTCACGTTAGAAGAAGAATCTAATAATAAATTAAATTATTTAGACTTAACAATAAAGAAAAATGAAACAAATTTTGAATATGCAATATACAGGAAACCTTCTCAAACTGACTTAGTAATACCAAATACTTCTAATCATCCTCCCCAACACAAAATGGCAGTATTTAATTCCATGATTTACCGAATACTTAGGATCCCATTAAATAACACAGAAAGAAACAAAGAAAGAAAAATTATCCAACAAATAGCAGTTAAAAATGGATACAAAATAAAAACTATTAATAAATTAGAAAATAAAATTAAACATAAAATCACTAATAAAATTCCTAAAAACGCTACATTTAAAAATTCATCTATTAATAATAATATAAAATATACAACCTTCAGTTATTACGGAAATATAACTCAAAAACTAAATAAAATATTTAAAGATACTAATTTAAAAATATCTTATAACACAGATAATATAATTTTTAATAAAATAAAACCTAAAACTAAATCCAATACTCACAATAAAAATGGAATATATAAAATAGAATGTCCAGATTGCAATAAATTTTACGTGGGCCAGACGAAGAAAAAACTACGAGATAGATTCGTTCAACACCGCAATGCATATTTAAAACCAAATATTTATAAATCTAATTTAGCCACACATTGTCTAAATAATAACCACCAGTTTCCAAACATTGAAAATATAAAATTAATTAAAAACATACAAAAAGGTCAAAAAATGAATATTTGGGAAAATCTTAACATTTACAAACACAATAACAATAATTTATTAATTAAAGAACAAACCCAAATAAAAACAAAACAAGACGATCTATTTAAAATTATAAAATTACTAAAAAATAAAAATAAATGTGAATAAAATACTATGTAAACAAAATTTCAAATATAACCGAGAAAACAGCTGCTGAAGAAATAAACATTAAAACAATCGTTAACTAATCGACCTAAATCGATTATCAGTTATTTTATTTTACGTTAAAATCGATACAAATTCGATTATTCGTTACTTTTATATTAATAGAATTATTACGATTGTTATTAATTCACTTAGAAACCTCTGATGATACTGATATTTTTCAGTGAAACGTGCGTCAGGTGTTAAAAAGAATATACAATATTATCTACTTGCAGAAGAAACAAATTGAAAACATCACAAATTATATAATTACTGCAAGAAACATCGAGTTACTTATATAGAAAATGATATATATATATATATATATATATATATATGCTCTCAATATAGTTAGAAATAGTACCCATATTGTTGTGCACAGCAATAAGGTTAGATCTTGAGAAAATCACTATACTCTTAAGCAGCTGTTATTATAAGGTTGAGCTACATCCATTGAAATGATATATAAATAGGTATGTTAAGCAGTTTCTGTGCTCAAGTTTAAAGTTCGGTTGCGGATATTTTGAAATAGACTCTGGACTTATTTCGATAATATTTTACTTTGTTTCATTATTCGTCTTTGCTAAACTTACTTAAAGCAAAGTTTAATAAGCAATTATTTTTTGCGGAGAACGTCCATAGCTCCTGTGTCGATAGCTCTACATATATATCGTAGGCAATTGTTCACACTAAGTGTACGCTTTTGGAGTAAATTGTTGAATATGTAGGTAGGTGAGGGTACAATGTGAAAGTTAAATGTGCGTATAAGAATTGGTCAAACTCATTTTGAGTTGCATCGAGCTCAGTTTCTTTCTTACAAGGAGACGAAATTAGAAAGTAAAACAGTTAGAAGAAAGGAATGATTGTTTATAACTGTAATGATGAAATAGAACAAAATACAAGGTCTCTCTGAAATGTAAAGAAACTACATTTCTTTCCCAAATTGGCAACAGTCTAAGACGAAAAATTCACAACAGCTAATACATGTAATGGTTGTTTAGATTTATAAAAATTTGTAGTATGTTACTTTACCAGATTTAACCATGGCTTTGGTTTTGTATGTATTTGTTTTGTCTCACGTAACAGGTGTGAAAGTCAAAAACATAAATCTGTTTTATCCATTAAAATGTTGTGTCAGACTTTTAAGACAGATATTTATCAAATTATAACTTGCTTTTGGATACAAAGCCATGTTATAAGTCAAGGTTTTAAGTTACATAAGACAATAATCGATTTTTGGAACTGTGGATGTTGATTTCTGTTCTGAACGACAAGGCTAACAACGAACTAATGTAGTGTGTTAAAAGTGAGAAGCGTCGTCAAGCTTGCTTATTGTTTGATGCCGACAGTTATTCGTTATAAATACATTTAAATTATCACAGAGTTTATGTGAAATTTTGGTGCACAATTTGTCTCTTAATCACATATTAATGACACTTTAATACGAGGACCATTAATAATTACATAATCTCTACACTTTCTGTAAAACATTGTTTCTCCATAAAGGGCATTTGAAGTGTCTGATATTGCAATGCCCATAAATTTACTCCTTATTGTTACTTCGTTTAAAAAAAATTAAAAGCCAACTCCAAGGTTGCTTATTGTAAGTGTGGAGAACGTAGAAAATTTTCTAACGTACTGCCTAGAGACACCTTTAAGACTTCCAGTAGGTTTAAATAGGTGGAATGAATGTCTTCCTAGTGTAAGGCACACCAAGGAACTATTTTGACTGCTAAAACATTTTTTTGTAGTAACTGTGTCAATAACTAATTTTATCCAATCAGTTTCATTCATTTTTAGCCACACTAAACTGGAAACAACATACAGAAAAACTTGAAGACTTCTAGAAATTGTTTAAAATTTAAACGTATAAAAAAAAAGAGAATAGCGGTTTACACAGAATGGTTGCTATAAATACACGGAAAATAAGTTAGTTTATAAGACTGTGGTATATTGTGGAAACGCACAAAGTGTGTAAGGCTCAAGATTGTCATTTTTTTTATCACCCACGTTAACAGAGTAGAGCAGAATTTAATTATACCATGGTGAGGATGATTGTCATTTGTCAATAATTATCTATTTGTGAATATTCTATGAAGCAGAATGTCCTGGCTTCTAAGAAACATTGATATTTTTTATCACCGACAGAATCCGTACAAGAAATTCTGTTAACATAATCCGTCAGCACGCAATTCACACACACACACACACACACACACACACACACACACACACACACACACGCACGCACGCACGCACGCACGCACGCACGCACGCACGCACGCACGCACGCACAGGAATTACTATAATCAAATATCCTAACCAATTTTGTCTTTGTGTGAAATGTTGCAATACTAATGGTTAGTAAATTGGATGCACTAACAGTTTATGTATGGCATTAATATTTATAGACTAATATTGTAACGTTTTTGCCACGTTACAAATCCAGGGAACCCATCCTAATTGACAACAGCCAATTATATGGGCTGCCTACGTTGTAACGAACTGAAATTAAACTCAACACAATTAACAAAATTAATTAAGCTAATTATTAGGAAACAAGGGAAGGTATTTCACTGATATATGCACTCATTTTCATGTGTAATAAGATGACTTCTCTTTATTAACAATTTGATATGAAAAGATCCCATAACATAATTAATTAGATTAATATATTCAAAGGGTTTTCTGAAAAACTAGGGATCATAATGATCATGTACTTTTTACCTCGGATCCGAGTTTACTTTAAATATATATAGCAAAGACGTCTGAGTATTACTATGTTCATCTAGGTGCTTGCAAGACTTCTTTTACCATTTGAAGAATGGTATTATTTACTAAAGAGATTATAATTTACATTTACATTTTAACGTTACAACGTATGATATTCAATATTACAGTATACTTTAAGTTGGTCTTATTTATAGTTTAAAGAAAATTATAGTCTTTGAAAAGTCTCTTTCATCTGTAAGTTATGTCTCAAATATAATTAACTCTCGATAGGCAAGCTATCGAGTCACCTTTACAATAAGTCGTGGTGACCTCGTCCTGGGGTGTCACTCTTGGGAATTCTGGAAGTCGGCGTCGTCATCTGAGTCGTGTCTTCGGCGAGTACTAGATAGCTGATTCACTGAGGAGATTGAAGTTCTTCTGGGTAATGTTGGTGTAGATCCACGTAGGTCCTAGTCAGCGTCGTATGGCTCGTATACGTCCACATGTGAAGTTTATGCAGGTCACATCTTCATATATAAAGTTGTACTGGAATTTACCTCTTGAGGGGAGACGTCATCTTGCTTACTACTTGTTAGTTTTCTTCTTTGTTTAACTTATTACATTTCTTAACACAACTTTCTACATTTTAAAATATTAAAACTTGCTCGCCACGTTTAGTAGTGGTAGCTAACAATTAAGCTTAAAATTAATCTATGCATTTTTGAAGAGCTCTCGCTCGTAGGTGTGTACGGTCTGACGGCTGCATTGTCACTCTTTTCTCGATTCGACTGGCACATTACAACGGAGCGGGGCAAGTACTCCGCGATAATATAGTTCCTATTTTTATTTAAAGTGACATTATTATTACAAGAAACACTACATTAATTATACATATATTATTTAAGTGAATTATTTTAACTACTACTCGTGCCTTCAAATTACTAATTACAAACATTATGATTTTTATATTTTCCTAAGTTACAGACGACTCGCTAAACACGTTGAGTCCGGAATTAAACAGGTCAACACATGATGACTTGCTAAAGGGTTAACTGTGATATTAATAGCCTTTTTACAATTCAATTTTTTATTAATCGTTTAGTCAGATTTTCCATTTACATCTCATACTTATTCTGAGTTAGTACAGGGGCTTTAGGTTTAATAGTGTGATTTAAAAATACTTAATTGCTAGTAAATTAATTTTTTATTTTTAAATATTTTATTATCAATTAAATCATCACATACTCCACCGCTTAAACTCCACATTAAGAATTTTAGTGAGCCTAACGCAAAATTGGGGGACTTGGAGTATGCTTGGTGTCAATGTGTGGAATTTCTCTCACATAGTTATTGGCACGCGTTATACCCATTTATTTCTTCTCTACAATACAATATACATATATATTTTCTTATAAACTACCCTTTTTTTTTTTACATACTATTCACACTTAATATCTACATTTTAAAACACAAAACTCTTTCTTATGTCTACTACTTAAATCTACTACCGGTTTTTTCTTTGGGTTATAGTTACTCTCTTCATAGAGTAATTTTCTAAATATTTTGTTACTTAGAATTCAGTTTAGTGGTCATTGAGTACTCATTTTCTTATCTTTCGCTGAACTGGATCTCAGGTTGATCAGGCCTCATTTCCAAATTCTACGATTAACACTTAGCACGGTTACTGAGGTATAATATACTTCACTACCTAGTATTACCTTTTCTATTTTTGGCTAAGCTATTTCCTCTTTTCGTCTTATACAATTTTATCTGCGAAATATGTGTTCTCCACACATATTTTCGAGTCGCAGGTTCGTACAGGGCTACTGTAACTGGAGTTAAGTACTTCTGGATTTGGTAAGGGCCACATCATCGGTATGATAGTTTAGAGGTGGTCTTATCAATTGCACTACTAGTCGGGTGAGTCTTGTACATTACTAAGTCACCGACTTGGTACCTAACTGAATTGTTATGAATATTTCTCTCGTGGTATTTTCTGGATTTCTCTAAGTTCGCTCTTAAATTAGCGCGGGCTTTATTCCATATTTGCTTAATCTGCTGATCCTTTATTTGCGGAGGTAGCAGGTCGTGTATTTTCCATTTAGTGGACAAGGGGTGGTTTGGTTTGTGTTTATACAGTAACTCAAACGGGGTCGACTTGTGACCTCCGTGATAAGCTGAATTAAAGGCGTATTGTATCCAGGATAGGTTTTGGTCCCAAGACGTATGATCGTTCGCATGGTAGGCGATTAAAGCAGATTTGAGGTTTCGTAGATACCTTTCAGCAATATTGCCTTGCGGTCGATACTCCGTAGTGGTAATATGGTCTATTCCTAACTTGAAACACATATTCTTAAATTCTTTCGCTTTAAACTGTGGTCCATTATCTGACACTATACGTACAGGTGTACCGTAGTCTTTAAATAATCTTTCCTGTAATATTTTTACAGTCGTCGACGCTAATGCTCGTCGCATGGGATACATCCAAACAAATTTGGTGAACGAATCTACACAGATGAGTAACATAGTATTACCTGATTTCGATCGTGGATAAGGACCTGAAAAGTCTAGATAAAGTTTAGAGAAAGGGGTCTTAGGGATTTCTGAAATTAATTGGCTTACCTGATTATTTCTGGCCGGTTTACTGAGAGCACATAAATTACATTTCTTTACGAAACTAGCTATTTCGCTGTTCATATTGTTCCAATGATATTCCTTTCGAACACGATGTATAGTTTTATTGATTCCCATATGGGCTCCAATGGTAGATGAATGGAAGTACTCCATCAGCATGGGCTTAACCACATCAGGGGCGATTATTCTTAATTCCTTTCCGTTTCTTATTTTGTGGCATAGTACACTTTTACTTAATACATATTTCTCGGATTTAATACCTTGCGCAAGTTGTTCTATAATCGGTTTCAGAAAAAGGTCTTGTTGTTGATACAGGGCAATGTTTGTAAAGGCAAGGGGGAATTCAGTAATTACAGCGTTAGCAAGTGCTGTTTCCGGATTCTCCTTGTTTCTGGGAGTATTAGTGGGCGACTGGAACATACGGGACAGGGTATCAACGACTACGTTTTGTGTACCTTTAATATGCTGCACTTTGAATTTGTAGCAGTTTAACCTCAATACCCATCTTCCAATACGTCCTAACTGTTTAGGGTGATTCAGTAACCAAGATAATGCTTGATTATCAGTTTCCAAAAGGAATTCTTTATGTTCTAGAAAGGGTTTAAACTTCTCAAATGCAAAAACAATGGCTAAACATTCCAATTCATATGCGGAATATTTTCTTTCTTGGTCGCTCAAGGTTCGCGATGCATAACTAATAGGTAGTTTACTGTTTTCTATCTCTTGATAGATGACTGCACCTAACGCTACACTAGAACTGTCGGTCTGCACTACGAAAGGTTTCGTGAAATTGGCTAGTTGCAAAACTGGGGGAGATATGATACTTTCTTTGAGTTGTTCAAACGCATTTTGATGTTGTGCGCTCCATTCAAACTTCGCTCGCTTCTTTCTTAAGGAATTTAGCGGTGCTGCTATTTCGGCAAGATGGGGAATATACTTGTGGAAATAATTTACCATTCCCAAAAATCGGGCTATACCTTTTGCCCGTGGGGGTGAAAGTTCTCTAATAGCGTGGGTTCGTTCGGGGTCAATGCTTACTTTTCCATTCGCTTTCACGATGTGACCTAAGAATGAAAATTGTGGGACGGCAAAATTTACCTTTTTTGGGTTAACAGTTAATCCTGCTTTTTGTAACCGAGATAACACTTCACGTAGGTGTTTAAGATGTTGTTCCATTGATTCGCTATAGATAACGATGTCGTCCAAATAGTGATACACATATTTAAATTTAATATCGTGAAATATCCTTTCTAATAATCTACTACATACGGAACTTCCTTGAGATATTCCAAAGGGTACTCTAGTAAATTGGTACAAGTTAAAAGGAACGGCAAACGCGGTTAGACATTTTGATTCTTCCGCAAGGGGTATTTGGTGAAAAACTTGATTCAGATCCATTACCGTAAAGACTTTCGCTTTCGTGAAGTAATGAAAAGCACTATGGATGTCTGGAAGAGGGATAGATTCAAATTCTATTCGTTTGTTTAATTGCCGGTAGTCCACAACTAGTCTGTGTTTACCGTGACCTTTCGGTACTAAAAAGGGGGGTGATGAATATGGGGACGTAGAGGGTTCAATGACTCCTTGTTCCAACAACTTGTTGATATGGTTTCTCATCACTTCCATCTTGGGAGGCGACAACTTGTATGGAGGTAGGCGTATTACTTTCTGATCGCTCAGATTGATTTTATATTCTATTAGTTTCGTAAGTCCTAGCTTAGGTGTAAGAACTGAGGAAAATTCCTTTATTAATTTCTGTATTCTCATTCTATCTCTACTTTCTAGATGAGATAATTCAGACTCTTGGTGTATTACGTGTGCAGTAGATAATCTATTTTTTTCTTGTTTGTCTTTTTTACAATCAAATCTATATTTCCATGTATGGTCGAATCGAAAATAATATTTCTGCTCATAGATGTCAAGAATCATTCCCGTTTTACTAATAAAGTCTGCTCCCAATATTAAGTCGGGTCCTAATTCATTACATCTAACATAGTAAAAACCCAGGTTAGGTTCTTGATTTTAACTTTAACGGTAATGCTCAGTTTTATTATTATATTTCGTTTATTGGCGGTAGCACATTTTATATTCACCGCTTGACTCCGTTTTACTAGATGGTGTTTCGATAATTTATCTGCTAACTCTTGACTGATTAAGGTTCTGGTAGATCCCGAATCAATTAATGCGATTGTGGAGGTAACACCTAGGTCAACTTGTATTAAGGGTAATAGACTTTTAGTCCAGTTACATTTATTTATCGCGTTACATTTTTCAAGAAACTTTCTAACGTAGGGATCTATTTCTTTAGAACTTCTTTTCCTTCCTCTTTTGTTATAAATTTTTTTTTTATACGTTTCTTTAGGTTCACCAGATTTCGAGTTGCTGCGGAAGACACAGGATTTCGGGTCTCCCTGCCTTACATGTTTTTTGGATCAGGGTGTTTACGTTCCAATTGCTTGCTGTTACAGTTTTTTCTTATGTGCCCATATTTGCCGCAATTATAACAGATGGGCTTATTGCGAGGAGGGTACCTTGTTTCCGTTTTAGATGGTGTTACATTTAACATACCAGGGTTGCGCACATTGTGAGGTCTATTGAATACTTGCCTTTCATGCAGGGTTGTTACACCGGGCTCTAGGGCTCGCAATTCAATTCTATTTGTTTCTACTGATTTCGTCGTATGTCTATTTTGATCGGAGTACCATACATTCGAAGAATGGATACTGCATTGTTCTAGATCCGCAATGGTGTTAGGTCGATTTATCAAAGCTAAACGAGATCTTTCCTCTGGTGACAATCCTACTAAAATGGTGTCGACCATCTGTGTCTCATTCCAATCTACACGTAGTAGTCGAGATGACTCCCGGATATCTGAGATGTAATGAGCTAATCTCTCGTGATTTCCTTGTACTCGTAGTACGGTCTTTCTTTTAAGTTCTTCATAAATTCCGGTGGGAATAAAGTACTTTATTATTGAGGTATGTAGGTCTTCTACTGGAAGTGTAGAGCTTAATGCTTCTATCACACGATTCTTTAACGGGGGTTTACATTTCGGTAGCAGAACTTGCAAAATTTGCCAATCATTCAGCTGCTGTAGATCTTTTATCTGCAGGAGATATTTGATGAAATTTAGTAGTTTGGAGACATCTAATCCATCAGTGTAAGGGATTTCAGTTAAAAGTTTCTCCACAGGATGAGTGATTTTTCCATATAGGTCTGTGTTATAGTTCAAGGTTGGCATCCCTTTAGGAGGACTATATGATGCTTTCGGGGTGGTCAATTCGTGCATTCCGGGGAGAATCTGGAAACGATTGGGAGGAGGGGCATTTAAATCTCTATCAGGATATTGCTCGTGAGTAGCTTGTATTTGCGATACGGCGGGTGAGTCGCGATCAGTGTTAGGCGGAGGTAGATCTGTAGTCGGGGATTGAACTGGGGAGATGTGTAGTTTCTTCAAGGACTTCTCAATTTCATTCATTCGGAATGAGTCGGATTTTCTTCTTAACTCATTGATAATAGTGGGTAATCGACGTAAAGCTTCGTCAGCAAAGTTTTGGACTTCAGGAGGTATTTCCGTAAGATTAGGCCAGATCAACAAATTTTTCATTCGCCGGGTTAAATGCTCTATTCTCTGAGTAGTCCGCAAAATTATCGCCGGAGATTTCTCGTCTTGGAGGGTTTGAGACAATAAGGTTAGCTCACTATACTTGGCATTACAAATTTCTCTCTCGCTCTCATAATCGAGTCCGCTTAGGTTACTTACTTGCGCGGGTGTATCAAATCCACTTTCGCGTATTGATTTACGCAATTCCGTGACTCTTACATTCGCATGGGGTAGACCACGCAAAAGAGCTTCGTAAGACAGCTCGTCCTTTAAAAGTAAATCCGGATTAAATTGTGCCATTTTTATCTTATTTCTAACACATTAAGACGTACTTAAAATTGAATTTACAACACTATACACTAACTACATAGACAAGTTGCATTCTTGGGTAAATCATTTGCATAATTCAGAAGAGAATAATTTCTCTTCTAAGGGAGAGACAGAAATTCCACACACACATATTTCAATGTTAAATCACCGATCAGCTGTTTGCTGGAATGTAGGTCACCCTCTTTTATTTAGTAAAGAAAGACAAGGTAGGTGTATGCGTGGGAATGAGGGGATTACGCACACGTATTGTTCTCTACACAATGCCACAGCCTATCTTTCTCGACCGGTTTTAACTGGAGGAGCCAGTTGGACACCATAGGGCGAATCTTATTCAACAAAACACGCTTTACAAGTTACAGGTGTATTACGGTTATAACAGTCTGAGTTTAGCAATTAATTCTCGTACTTTCCACCATTAAATTATTTTTATTTATTTTTTTGGTAACAACTTTAAGTTACAAAATTCTTTACACGTAATTAACTGGGTCTACTTTACGCAGGAGTATATGTTTTTATTTTTACCGTGACGACAGACATACACTGACATACTATGCACGCATATTCAAGAAACTACAGGTCTTGAATTGTCACAATACAAACCTGTTAAAGACTGAACAGATCAACAAGCACTAAAATTCATGTACATATTTCCATTTGGCTTCATACAATGATATTTCAAGTTATACAGACTATCATTGTATTAATTTACGTATCTTAAAATAAATTCATTTTATGAAAATTAATGTTACACAAAATACAGTAACTGAGCACATAGATCAGATAACGGAGTGCCGAGAGTTATCTATTTTACTACGTAACAATTATTTTAATTATCAGCATGACATATCTTTGTTAATGTCACGATGCTTACAACCTTTTTTATTAATCAGCAGAGTGGCGCATTTTTGTAACGTTTTTGCCACGTTACAAATCCAGGGAACCCATCCTAATTGACAACAGCCAATTATATGGGCTGCCTACGTTGTAACGAACTGAAATTAAACTCAACACAATTAACAAAATTAATTAAGCTAATTATTAGGAAACAAGGGAAGGTATTTCACTGATATATGCACTCATTTTCATGTGTAATAAGATGACTTCTCTTTATTAACAATTTGATATGAAAAGATCCCATAACATAATTATTAGATTAATATATTCAAAGGGTTTTCTGAAAAACTAGGGATCATAATGATCATGTACTTTTTACCTCGGATCCGAGTTTACTTTAAATATATATAGCAAAGACGTCTGAGTATTACTATGTTCATCTAGGTGCTTGCAAGACTTCTTTTACCATTTGAAGAATGGTATTATTTACTAAAGAGATTATAATTTACATTTACATTTTAACGTTACAACGTATGATATTCAATATTACAGTATACTTTAAGTTGGTCTCATTTATAGTTTAAAGAAAATTATAGTCTTTGAAAAGTCTCTTTCATCTGTAAGTTATGTCTCAAATATAATTAACTCTCGATAGGCAAGCTATCGAGTCACCTTTACAATAAGTCGTGGTGACCTCGTCCTGGAGTGTCACTCTTGGGAATTCTGGAAGTCGGCGTCGTCATCTGAGTCGTGTCTTCGGCGAGTACTAGATAGCTGGTTCACTGAGGAGATTGAAGTTCTTCTGGTTAATGTTGGTGTAGATCCACGTAGGTCCTAGTCAGCGTCGTATGGCTCGTATACGTCCACATGTGAAGTTTATGCAGGTCACATCTTCATATATAAAGTTGTACTGGAATTTACCTCTTGAGGGGAGACGTCATCTTACTTACTACTTGTTAGTTTTCTTCTTTGTTTAACTTATTACATTTCTTAACACAACTTTCTACATTTTAAAATATTAAAACTTGCTCGCCACGTTTAGTAGTGGTAGCTAACAATTAAGCTTAAAATTAATCTATGCATTTTTGAAGAGCTCTCGCTCGTAGGTGTGTACGGTCTGACGGCTGCATTGTCACTCTTTTCTCGATTCGACTGGCACATTACAACGGAGCGGGGCAAGTACTCCGCGATAATATAGTTCCTATTTTTATTTAAAGTGACATTATTATTACAAGAAACACTACATTAATTATACATATATTATTTAAGTGAATTATTTTAACTACTACTCGTGCCTTCAAATTACTAATTACAAACATTGATTTTTATATTTTCCTAAGTTACAGACGACTCGCTAAACACGTTGAGTCCGGAATTAAACAGGTCAACGCATGATGACTTGCTAAAGGGTTAACTGTGATATTAATAGCCTTTTTACAATTCGATTTTTTATTAATCGTTTAGTTAGATTTTCCATTTACATCTCATACTTATTCTGAGTTAGTACAGGGGCTTTAGGTTTAATAGTGCGATTTAAAAATACTTAATTGCTAGTAAATTAATTTTTTGTTTTTAAATATTTTATTATCAATTAAATCGTCACATACTCCACCGCTTAACTCCACATTAAGAATTTTAGTGAGCCTAACGCAAAATTGGGGACTTGGAGTATGCTTGGTGTCAATGTGTGGAATTTCTCTCACATAGTTATTGGCAAGCGTTATACCCATTTATTTCTTCTCTACAATACAATATATATATATATTTTCTTATAAACTACCCTTTTTTTTACATACTATTCACACTTAATATCTACATTTTAAAACACAAAACTCTTTCTTATGTCTACTACTTAAATCTACTACCGGTTTTTTCTTTGGGTTATAGTTACTCTCTTCATAGAGTAATTTTCTAAATATTTTGTTACTTAGGTTTCAGTTTAGTGGTCATTGAGTACTCATTTTCTTATCTTTCGCTGAACTGGATCTCAGGTTGATCAGGCCTCATTTCCAAATTCTACGATTAACACTTGGCACGGTTACTGAGGTACAATATACTTCACTACCTAGTATTACCTTTTCTATTTTTGGCTTAGCTATTTCCTCTTTTCGTCTTATACAATTTTATCTGCGAAATATGTGTTCTCCGCACATATTTTCGAGTCGCAGGTTCGTACAGGGCTACTGTAACTGGAGTTAAGTACTTCTGGATTTGGTAAGGGCCACACCATCGGTATGATAGTTTAGAGGTGGTCTTATCAATTGCACTACTAGTCGGGTGAGTCTTGTACATTACTAAGTCACCGACTTGGTACCTAACTGAATTGTTATGAATATTTCTCTCGTGGTATTTTCTGGATTTCTCTAAGTTCGCTCTTAAATTAGCGCGGGCTTTATTCCATATTTGCTTAATCTGCTGATCCTTTATTTGCGGAGGTAGCAGGTCGTGTATTTTCCATTTAGTGGACAAGGGGTGGTTTGGTTTGTGTTTATACAGTAACTCAAACGGGGTCGACTTGTGACCTTCGTGATAAGCTGAATTAAAGGCGTATTGTATCCAGGATAGGTTTTGGTCCCAAGACGTATGATCGTTCGCATGGTAGGCGATTAAAGCAGATTTGAGGTTTCGTAGATACCTTTCAGCAATATTGCCTTGCGGTCGATACTCCGTAGTGGTAATATGGTCTATTCCTAACTTGAAACACATATTCTTAAATTCTTTCGCTTTAAACTGTGGTCCATTATCTGACACTATACGTACAGGTGTACCGTAGTCTTTAAATAATCTTTCCTGTAATATTTTTACAGTCGTCGAAGCTAATGCTCATCGCATGGGATACATCCAAACAAATTTGGTGAACGAATCTACACAGATGAGTAACATAGTATTACCTGATTTCGATCGTGGATAAGGACCTGAAAAGTCTAGATAAAGTTTAGAGAAAGGGGTCTTAGGGATTTCTGAAA
Source organism: Magicicada septendecula (assembly GCA_034769895.1). Taxonomy (NCBI): domain Eukaryota; kingdom Metazoa; phylum Arthropoda; class Insecta; order Hemiptera; family Cicadidae; genus Magicicada; species Magicicada septendecula. The sequence continues at coordinate 202,842,388 of CM068373.1, read as the reverse complement.
TTAATTGGCTTACCTGATTATTTCTGGCCAGTTTACTGAGAGCACATAAATTACATTGCTTTACGAAGCTAGCTATTTCGCTGTTCATATTGTTCCAATGATATTCCTTTCGAACACGATGTATAGTTTTATTGATTCCCATATAGGCTCCAATGGTAGATGAATGGAAGTACTCCATCAGCATGGGCTTAACCACATCAGGGGCGATTATTCTTAATTCCTTTCCGTTTCTTATTTTGTGGCATAGTACACTTTTACTTAATACATATTTCTCGGATTTAATACCTTGCGCAAGTTGTTCTATAATCGGTTTCAGAAAAAGGTCTTGTTGTTGATACAGGGCAATGTTTGTAAAGGCAAGGGGGAATTCAGTAATTACGGCGTTAGCAAGTGCTGTTTCCGGATTCTCCTTGTTTCCGGGAGTATTAGTGGGCGACTGGAACATACGGGACAGGGTATCAGCGACTACGTTTTGTGTACCTTTAATATGCTGCACTTTGAATTTGTAGCAGTTTAACCTCAATACCCATCTTCCAATACGTCCTAACTGTTTAGGGTGATTCAGTAACCAAGATAATGCTTGATTATCAGTTTCCAAAAGGAATTCTTTATGTTCTAGAAAGGGTTTAAACTTCTCAAATGCAAAAACAATGGCTAAACATTCCAATTCATATGCGGAATATTTTCTTTCTTGGTCGCTCAAGGTTCGCGATGCATAACTAATAGGTAGTTTACTGTTTTCTATCTCTTGATAGATGACTGCACCTAACGCTACACTAGAACTGTCGGTCTGCACTACGAAAGGTTTCGTGAAATCGGCTAGTTGCAAAACTGGGGGAGATATGATACTTTCTTTGAGTTGTTCAAACGCATTTTGATGTTGTGCGCTCCATTCAAACTTCGCTCGCTTCTTTCTTAAGGAATTTAGAGGAGCTGCTATTTCGGCAAGATGGGGAATATACTTGTGGAAATAATTTACCATTCCCAAAAATCGGGCTATACCTTTTGCCCGTGGGGGGGAAAATTCTCTAATAGCGCGGGTTCGTTCGGGGTCAATGCTTACTTTTCCATTCGCTTTCACGATGTGACCTAAGAATGAAAATTGTGGGACGGCAAAATTTACCTTTTTTGGGTTAACAGTTAATCCTGTTTTTTGTAACCGAGATAACACTTCACGTAGGTGTTTAAGATGTTGTTCCATTGATTCGCTATAGATAATGATGTCGTCCAAATAGTGATACACATATTTAAATTTAATATCGTGAAATATCCTTTCTAATAATCTACTACATACGGAACTTCCTTGAGATATTCCAAAGGGTACTCTAGTAAATTGGTACAAGTTAAAAGGAACGGCAAACGCGGTTAGACGTTTTGATTCTTCCGCAAGGGGTATTTGGTGAAAAACTCGATTCAGATCCATTACCGTAAAGACTTTCGCTTTCGTGAAGTAATGAAAAGCACTATGGATGTCTGGAAGAGGGATAGATTCAAATTCTATTCGCTTGTTTAATTGCCGGTAGTCCACAACTAGTCTGTGTTTATCGTGACCTTTCGGTACTAAAAAGGAGGGTGATGAATATGGGGACGTAGAGGGTTCAATGACTCCTTGTTCCAACAACTTGTTGATATGGTTTCTCATCACTTCCATCTTGGGAGGCGACAACTTGTATGGAGGTAGGCATATTACTTTCTGATCACTCAGATTGATTTTATATTCTATTAGTTTCGTAAGTCCTAGCTTAGGGGTAAGAACTGAGGAAAATTCTTTTATTAATTTCTGTATTCTCATTCTATCTCTACTTTCTAGATGAGATAATTCAGACTCTTGGTGTATTACGTGTGCAGTAGATAATCTATTTTTTTCTTGTTTGTCTTTTTTACAATCAAATCTATATTTCCATGTACGGTCGAATCGAAAATAATATTTCTGCTCATAGATGTCAAGAATCATTCCCGTTTTACTAATAAAGTCTGCTCCCAATATTAAGTCGGGTCCTAATTCATTACATACTAACATAGTAAAAACCCAGGTTAGGTTCTTGATTTTAACTTTAACGGTAATGCTCAGTTTTATTATTATATTTCGTTTATTGGCGGTAGCACATTTTATATTCACCGCTTGAATCCGTTTTACTAGATGGTGTTTCGATAATTTATCTGCTAACTCTTGACTGATTAAGGTTCTGGTAGATCCCGAATCAATTAATGCGATTGTGGAGGTAACACCTAGGTCAACTTGTATTAAGGGTAATAGACTTTTAGTCCAGTTACATTTATTTATCGCGTTACATTTTTCAAGAAACTTTCTAACGTAGGGATCTATTTCTTTAGAACTTCTTTTCCTTCCTCTTTTGTTATAAATTTTTTTTTTATACGTTTCTTTAGGTTCACCAGATTTCGAGTTGCTGCGGAAGACACAGGATTTCGAATCTCCCTGCCTTACATGTTTATTGGATCAGGGTGTTTACGTTCCAATTGCTTGCTGTTAGTTTTTTCTTATGTGCCCATATTTGCCGCAATTATAACAGATGGGCTTATTGCGAGGAGGGTACCTTGTTTCCGTTTTAGATGGTGTTACATTTAACATACCAGGGTTGCGCACATTGTGAGGTCTATTGAATACTTGCCTTTCATGCAGGGTTGTTACACCGGGCTCTAGGGCTCGCAATTCATTTCTATTTGTTTCTACTGATTTCGTCGTATGTCTATTTTGATCGGAGTACCATACATTCGAAGAATGGATACTGCATTGTTCTAGATCCGCAATGGTGTTAGGTCGATTTATCAAAGCTAAACGAGATCTTTCCTCTGGTGACAATCCTACTAAAATGGTGTCGACCATCTGTGTCTCATTCCAATCTACACGTAGTAGTCGAGATGACTCCCTGATATCTGAGATGTAATGAGCTAATCTCTCGTGATTTCCTTGTACTCGTAGTACGGTGTTTCTTTTAAGTTCTTCATAAATTCCGGTGGGAATAAAGTACTTTATTATTGAGGTATGTAGGTCTTCTACTGGAAGTGTAGAGCTTAATGCTTCTATCACACGATTCTTTAACGGGGGTTTACATTTCGGTAGCAGAACTTGCAAAATTTGCCAATCATTCAGCTGCTGTAGATCTTTTATCTGCAGGAGATATTTGATGAAATTTAGTAGTTTGGAGACATCTAATCCATCAGTGTAAGGGATTTCAGTTAAAAGTTTCTCCACAGGATGAGTGATTTTTCCGTCTGCGTTATAGTTCAAGGTTGGCATCCCTTTAGGAGGACTATATGATGCTTTCGGGGTGGTCAATTCGTGCGTTCCGGGGAGAATCTGGAAACGATTGGGAGGAGGGGCATTTAAATCTCTATCAGGATATTGCTCGTGAGTAGCTTGTATTTGCGATACGGCGGGTGAGTCGCGATCAGTGTTAGGCGGAGGTAGATCTGTAGTTGGGGATTGAACTGGGGAGATGTGTAGTTTCTTCAAGGACTTCTCAATTTCATTCATTCGGAATGAGTCGGATTTTCTTCTTAACTCATTGATAATAGTGGGTAATCGACGTAAAGCTTCGTCAGCAAAGTTTTGGACTTCAGGAGGTATTTCCGTAAGATTAGGCCAGATCAACAAATTTTTCATTCGCCGGGTTAAATGCTCTATTCTCTGAGTAGTCCGCAAAATTATCGCCGGAGATTTCTCGTCTTGGAGGGTTTGAGACAATAAGGTTAGCTCACTATACTTGGCATTACAAATTTCTCTCTCGCTCTCATAATCGAGTCCGCTTAGGTTACTTACTTGCGCGGGTGTATCAAATCCACTTTCGCGTATTGTTTTACGCAATTCCGCGACTCTTACATTCGCATGGGGTAGACCACGCAAAAGAGCTTCGTAAGACAGCTCGTCCTTTAAAAGTAAATCCAGATTAAATTGTGCCATTTTTATCTTATTTCTAACACATTAAAACGTACTTAAAATTGAATTTACAACACTATACACTAACTACATAGACAAGTTGCATTCTTGGGTAAATCATTTGCATAATTCAGAAGAGAATAATTTCTCTTCTAAGGGAGAGACAGAAATTCCAAACACACATATTTCAATGTTAAATCACTGATCAGCTGTTTGATGGAATGTAGGTCACCCTCTTTTATTTAGTAAAGAAAGACAAGGTAGGTGTATGCGTGGGAATGAGGGGATTACGCACACGTATTGTTCTCTACACAATGCCACAGCCTATCTTTCTCGACCGGTTTTAACTGGAGGAGCCAGTTGGACACCATAGGGCGAATCTTATTCAACAAAACACGCTTTACAAGTTACAGGTGTATTACGGTTATAACAGTCTGAGTTTAGCAATTAATTCTCGTACTTTCCACCATTAAATTATTTTTATTTATTTTTTTGGTAACAACTTTAAGTTACAAAATTCTTTACACGTAATTAACTGGGTCTACTTTACGCAGGAGTATATGTTTTTATTTTTACCGTGACGACAGACATACACTGACATACTATGCACGCATATTCAAGAAACTACAGGTCTTGAATTGTCACAATACAAACCTGTTAAAGACTGAACAGATCAACAAGCACTAAAATTCATGTACACATTTCCATTTGGCTTCATACAATGATATTTCAAGTTATACAGACTATCATTGTATTAATTTACGTATCTTAAAATAAATTCATTTTATGAAAATTAATGTTACACAAAATACAGTAACTGAGCACATAGATCAGATAACGCAGTGCCGAGAGTTATCTATTTTACTACGTAACAATTATTTTAATTATCAGCTTCTCTTCTCTTTATTAACAATTTGATATGAAAAGATCCCATAACATAATTATTAGATTAATATATTCAAAGGGTTTTCTGAAAAACTAGGGATCATAATGATCATGTACTTTTTACCTCGGATCCGAGTTTACTTTAAATATATATAGCAAAGACGTCTGAGTATTACTATGTTCATCTAGGTGCTTGCAAGACTTCTTTTACCATTTGAAGAATGGTATTATTTACTAAAGAGATTATAATTTACATTTACATTTTAACGTTACAACGTATGATATTCAATATTACAGTATACTTTAAGTTGGTCTCATTTATAGTTTAAAGAAAATTATAGTCTTTGAAAAGTCTCTTTCATCTGTAAGTTATGTCTCAAATATAATTAACTCTCGATAGGCAAGCTATCGAGTCACCTTTACAATAAGTCGTGGTGACCTCGTCCTGGGGTGTCACTCTTGGGAATTCTGGAAGTCGGCGTCGTCATCTGAGTTGTGTCTTCGGCGAGTACTAGATAGCTGGTTCACTGAGGAGATTGAAGTTCTTCTGGTTAATGTTGGTGTAGATCCACGTAGGTCCTAGTCAGCGTCGTATGGCTCGTATACGTCCACATGTGAAGTTTATGCAGGTCACATCTTCATATATAAAGTTGTACTGGAATTTACCTCTTGATGGGAGACGTCATCTTGCTTACTATTTGTTATTTTTCTTCTTTGTTTAACTTACTACATTTCTTAACACAACTTTCTACATTTTAAAATATTAAAACTTGCTCGCCACGTTTAGTAGTGGTAGCTAACAATTAAGCTTAAAATTAATCTATGCATTTTTGAAGAGCTCTCGCTCGTAGGTGTGTACAGTCTGACGGCTGCATTGTCACTCTTTTCTCGATTCGACTGGCACATTACAACGGAGCGGGGCAAGTACTCTGCGGTAATATAGTTCCTATTTTTATTTAAAGTGACATTATTATTACAAGAAACAATACATTAATTATACATATATTATTTAAGTGAATTATTTTAACTACTACTCGTGCCTTCAAATTACTAATTACAAACATTGATTTTTATATTTTCCTAAGTTACACACAACTCGCTAAACACGTTGAGTCCGGAATTAAACAGGTCAACGCATGATGACTTGCTAAAGGGTTAATTGTGATATTAATAGCCTTTTTACAATTCGATTTTTTATTAATCGTTTAGTTAGATTTTCAATTTACATCTCATACTTATTCTGAGTTAGTACAGGGGCTTTAGGTTTAATAGTGCGATTTAAAAATACTTAATTGCTAGTAAATTAATTTTTTATTTTTAAATATTTTATTATCAATTAAATCGTCACAATATATATTGCTGTAACTCCAAATAGGGAGCCGAACAGTTTTAGGAACGGAAAACAATAGGTGAAATTGAGAAATTATTTATTATATATTAAAATATGCGTGCATCATATTGAAACAATTAAACCGTCCCGAACAGCCAAGATCATCCTCCAACCGTCCCTAGTCAAGCAGGTGTAGCCTCAGTCAAGGCTGCACTCAAGTACGTTCCAGAGTGCTCTGAAGAGCACTTGAGATATGCATTAAGTCGTGTGTAGTAAAGATGAAAAGATAAAAAGTTGCTGTTTTACGATATTGTGACCGCAAGTGTGCTGTATATGACCTGATGTTACTTTACCAGATTTAACCATGGCTTTGGTTTTGTATGTATTTGTTTTGTCTCACGTAACAGGTGTGAAAGTAAAACGAAATCGATCGTTTTTAAGAATGTGAGTAATAAAAATTTTATTGCAAATTGTATGTATGGTACCTTTAGGCTATGAACAATAAATACACTACAATAGAAAACTGAGATTATAGGTACCATTAGTAAGCAATAAGTGTGTATATTATAAATACACCACATTATCATTAGAGAGTTTCCATTTTCCTTCACAAATCCGTTGAAACGTAAACAGATTCCGACAAAGTTTAGAAGCAAATAATTTGACAGACAGTTAGGAAACCACTGCCGTTAAAACACGCTTTTTGGATTTCATCTGAAAATTTCCGCCTTCTGTCCAACGACATCGTTAAAACACTTTGTTGAAAATAGTCCTTGAAAACCACAGCTGAAGAGAGAGTTGATGAAATCTTGTAGCAGCATCTGAAGGAAGAGCCAATTATTGTGCAACTACACTCAAACATCTTCATTATAAGTATATGATTTAGGCCGAGGATTCTACTTGACTGTTGACATTGTATAGAGACACACATAAGTACACAGGTGTCTGAGTAAGTATGCTGAATCCTACACAAGTAATTACATGAAGTCTATAAGTATAACACAACTCTACAGTACAGAACTAATTTGCTCAACTTTAACACAACATCACCTGTTTTATTCATTCTCAGTAGGTTGTTTTCTGAAGACATAGGCATACTGTTTATAACCATCCAACCTACAGTAACCATAATGACACAGCGACGTTACACCTGTTGCCAGTTTGACACTTGTAGGCACATTATAATTACATATTTTGTTAGTGCTCAGTCGCTTTGTGTTTCAAAACAATCATCGGTCCTGAATAATTCTCTTGCGTGTGAAATACACGAGCAGAAATTGACGCTGTAGACAATAATACTGAAAATCCGCTTATTTTAATAAGTAAATTTCCTAAAGTATGTAACTTACTGCCAAAAATGTAACACTATGCAAATAAAGTAGTAGGCTACACGTCGGCAAAATTCGGAGAAGCTACAGAGGCTGGGATGGCTGTTGGAAAGGACTGCTGGGAAGTAAGACGAGAAGATTCACAGGAGCATGAGGAATTGCAAGAACATCAAATTGAAGAAACCATAAAACGATATCCTCACACGCCACACTTACTACGCCAAATTTGCATAGACTCGGCTACAATTGCATATCAAATTTAATAAGTAAACAATTCTTCCATCTTCATAAAGCGTATAAATTGTGACAGCAGCGGTATGCGAACATCTGCTCTCCGGTACCAGCGGTGGACACAGCGAGCCAATCTGGCATCAGCAGCCGCCGAGACGTGACCAACTACGTGTTCGGAGCTAGCCAATCAGCGATCCCGGTTAGTTAATAAAACCCGGGCCGGCAGAAAATTTTACGCACTCTTCATCGCCACGCCATCGAACGCACTTCATCTCCTCTCCTCTCTCGGACGACATCGGGGCGGAGTCAGCCGGAAGGAACAGCCGAAGAATAGAACCGCCGCCGTTCTTGCGTCTTCGCACTCCCGTTCCACGCCAGCGATGGATTTCGCTGGGCCGGCAGCCAACTCTACAACCGGTGCCGAAAGAAGAGGAGGACTGCAGTACGCCACGATCAGCGGGCGCAGCCGCCGAACACCTCAGCGCGGCACGACCAACATCAGCTTTCTCGCCACAAGGTCCTTTTTAGGGCCACCAAAAACGATAGTGTGTACGATTGGCGCCAGTTGTCATGCGGCAAGCCTTTTGTCCGGTGACAAGTGGCGCCCAACGTGGGGCAGCGATCATCTTGCGGATGCAAGATCCAGCCACGCCAGCGAGCTACCAGCCGGCACACCAATCAACATGGCGCCCAACAGACACCTCCACAACATCTGGAGAAGAGCAGTAGGCTGGCTACCGGAGAGCATTCAAGACCCCGTGGAGTTGTGACAGCAGCGGTATGCGAACATCTGCTCTCCGGTACCAGCGGTGGACACAGCGAGCCAATCTGGCATCAGCAGCCGCCGAGACGTGACCAACTACGTGTTCGGAGCTAGCCAATCAGCGATCCCGGTTAGTTAATAAAACCCGGGCCGGCAGAAAATTTTACGCACTCTTCATCGCCACGCCATCGAACGCACTTCATCTCCTCTCCTCTCTCGGACGACATCGGGGCGGAGTCAGCCGGAAGGAACAGCCGAAGAATAGAACCGCCGCCGTTCTTGCGTCTTCGCACTCCCGTTCCGCGCCAGCGATGGATTTCGCTGGGCCGGCAGCCGACTCTACAACCGGTGCCGAAAGAAGAGGAGGACTGCAGTACGCCACGATCAGCGGGCGCAGCCGCCGAACACCTCAGCGCGGCACGACCAACATCAGCTTTCTCGCCACAAGGTCCTTTTTAGGGCCACCAAAAACGATAGTGTGTACGATTGGCGCCAGTTGTCATGCGGCAAGCCTTTTGTCCGGTGACAAAATATTGTACTGCTGTATATTGTTACAGTACACCACTCTTGTTAAATAAGTTAAAATTTGTGATGTTCGTCTGATCAGGTGACATCGAAGCAGAAGAGTGCCGTGTATTAGTGAAAGAACTATTCAATGTATGTGTATAAAACACTATCACGCAATTCGTCGGGTGACTGTCTTAGATAATCGGAGATGTAATGGGTCAGGCACTTAGAACATCTAATAGAGTGTACACAACCACAATGCGTTATGCTCGTGTAGTACAGGAGTGTACAGTAAGGTGTGTGCTTGACATACAACTTCCTCTGCCAGTGTGTCGGTTGAATGAGAAGTCAAACTTCATGTGTATGTACAGCAGGAGTGTTGCACAGACACGTCACAGTATACGAACTACCAGGTCGGGTTGTAAACTACTGTAAAAAAAAATGTTCACAGCTGGTTAGATGTATCAGTATTTCTATTAAATTTAAACCTCTATAATACTGTACAGGGCTATATTCATAATCAGTTTTATTGTATGCATCTACTCAATAAATTGTATACGATACCAAATTTTCTCGCAAATAAGAGTAACGGAGACTCAAACATGGAAATTTATGAATTTTGTCCATAAAAAATAACAGCTTTTTTCTATTACACTTTAGTGGAAAGCTTGTTACATTGCAAATAAATATGTATCAGCAGGTTAGAATAACAGTGGTGTGTGAAGTTTTTAAAACTGTTTTTTTTACATTGCCTTATGAAAAATACAAGTATTAATTCAACCTAATACTTTGTCATTCCAGTCTAAAACCTCAAAATTCTCACACTGTTGTCTCACAGTAGATTTATAATTCCTACTATAATTTGAGTTACATCAATATTATCCTAGGCGTCTCGTTTGTGTTGTGATAATTAATTATATGTATGTGTAGTTGTGAATATATAAATTTCTTCTTTATATATTTACCTTTTGATGGAACTGTCTTTGGAGATAAGAGAAAAATTCTCACCTACTTTCTGAAGCAATATGGACGATAAAATTCTTGTGTTAGGCTTGATGGAAGTTTCTTAGATAATAACATGGATAGACCAGACGATGCTTCCACATACTCTTTCAGTTAGTTTTTAATTTATCTGATCGTAATACGCCATCACTCTCTATAAGCAGAATTTGAACAACTAGAATTATTGTCTCTTTTACAGTAGCTTTTGAGGTAGTCAGTAAAAAGCTGCCATTTACTTACAGCCCTAGTGATTTAAGTCATTCTGAGGACCAAATTGTTCAAAAAAAACCTACTGATCTCGATTTTTCTATACAGCTTTATTTCGACGTCCTGAATAACGTGTAGAAAGTCACAATGTCAATCGTGTATGCGTCTTGAGTTATTAAAGGTCAAAGGTCACAAATGTTTGTTTGCAAATATCTCGCTTCCTATTGGTTGAACGACAATAGAGGTGGATATCAAAATTGTAGATCTCACTATTCTTTATAAACGAGGTTCTATACAATTTTTATGTAATACCAACAGTTTGTCTAACAACGCACATCTTAATTTTGGAGCAAAGCATATACTCCACTCTATATTCTATTCGCTCTGAGGCGATGCATATCACGTGACTACATTCTCTACCTTCCTTGTTTTTCTAAGACGTTTCGTCATTGGAAAAAATGAAGAATAGACAATAATTGAAAAATGTATCAAATATATAAATGTAAATGATAAAATGAATTACATATTTATGTTACTATTAAATTTACTTCATATATTACAACTGTGGTAATTAAAATTATGAATAATGTTTATATAAAGAACATCAAAAATACAATTTAGAGGCGATTCGCTCTGAGCCGATGCGTATCATGTGACTACATGCTCTACCTTCCCCGTTTTCCTATGACATTTCATCATGGAAAAGCATGAAGAATAGACAACTATTGAAAAATACACAAAATATATAAATGTAAGTAATAAAATGAATTACATATTTATGTTCATTATTAAATTTACTCACATATTATATAACTTTGGTAAGTAAAATTACCACACAACTAAAATGACACACTTTTTGCAAACGTTTCATACAAACGAATGCATAAGCATCCTGAAAAAATGATACATTCTCCCAACATGAGAAGGTACGTCAATTCACAAATCCCTACCACGCATCGGGTTGGAGGGATAACAGTTGTATACTCCATTCTATACAGTGTATATTATGTGTAGTATTATATAGTGTGTTTAAACATTACAGTATGTTGTCCATGAGTAAATGAAGAGTGGAATATGTGTTAATAATCGAAGCAGCTATTGAAGAATCACAACTTAACACCACCATCGTTGTTGGGGGAATATTTTGATCTTGTGATTATTTTAATACGGCGTACTCTTCCGCATCAGAACATTTTTTTTTTATGAAACCTGGTAAAGGAAATATTGAAATGAAAGTAGGTATATTCCTTTGTAAGCACCAACAATTTTATTCATTGTAAAAAACACATTATTTTTACACACGATCTCCGGATGTGACACAACTTCTGCGATCTTCGATAAGGGAAAAATAGAGTGATGGAATTATTTGAAAAACGTCCTGATTTGCACCAAGCGGCACAAGTATTTCAACAGGAAAATTGCCCTCCAGAAACCATAACAATAACGGCATACTTTTACTTTTGGTCATATATGGTGCTCCAAAAACAGAAAAGTCCATTGATAATTATAGGTACTGTACTTATAATTTGCCAAGTCAACAAGGCTTAATGTACCTATTAAATTGTCCTCTCTTCCTCCTACTGGTGTAGCCGCTTAAAAACATCTCTTTCATGGAGAAATGCCACGCCACATTAACTTAGGGGACATACCCATGCGAATCATTTTGCCAACCAATTAGGAAGATGTGTTATGACTCCCGGACAAGCATCGTGAAGGCTGTAGCAGCCAACAAAAATCTTGTGTGAAGTATAATCTATATATGGCAAGAAACAAAGATTAAATACACAAATATCAGTGTAACTCGTGGAGTGATAAATTCAATTTAATGATAAATGTGTATCAATAATGTCACACTACACTACAATGTATAATTTAATGATTTTAATTTGTAAGGTAAAATTTTGTTACAAATTTCGCTACAGTTTTGTAGTGACAAATATCATACACATTACATATTTGCAGGGGGCAATATTACAGCATATATTTATTTGTGTAATTATGCCTGTTTAACGGCTTCTGTTTAAAAACATATTGATGTTTTATTACATTGCTAAAACTTCTTGGGCAATAGAAACTATTCTTACATACCACACAGTAATGGTTTGTAATAGTATAATGGATTAATTTACACTCACAATGTACAAACAGAAACTTTTGTTGCAAACATCAGTAATTATTTTATGCCAGCATGTTATTTATAACACAACAGGCTATGCCAAATTAAATACTTTTGTAGAAACAACTCACTGGTACTTCTAAATGCCAGAATGTACTAACTTGTGTTTTGACAAAGATCTTGGATAAGTAAATGATTTTGAACAAACATCACACTTGTACTTCTTACTGCCAGTATGTATTAACTTGTGTTGTGACAAACTGCCTGAACGAGTAAATGATTTTGAACAAACATCACACTGGTACTTCTTAATGCCAGAATGTATTAACTTGTGCTGAGACAAACTGACTGACAGAGTAAATGATTTTGAACAAACATCACACTGGTACTTCTTAATGTCAGAATGTATTAACTTGTGTTGTGACAAATAGTTTGATTGAGTAAATGATTTTGAACAAACATCACACTGGTACTTCTTAATACCAGAATGTATTAACTTGTGCTGAGACAAAGTGACTGACAGAGTAAATGATTTTGAACAAACATCACACTGGTACTTTTTAATGCCAGAATGTATTAACTTGTGTTGTGACAAATAGCCTGACTGAGTAAATGATTTTGAACAAACATCACACTGGTACTTCTTAATACCAGAATGTATTAACTTGTGTTGTGACAAACTGCCTGACTGAGAAAATGATTTTGAACAAACGTCACACTGGTATTCCTTAATGCCAGAATGTATTAACTTGTGTTTTGACAAGGTGCTTGAATCAGTAAATGATTTTGAACAAAAATCGCACTGGTACTTCTTAATGCCAGTATGTATCAACTTGTGTTGTGACAAAGTGCCTGACCAAGTAAATGATTTTGAACAAACATCACACTGGTACTTCTTACTGCCACTATGTATTAACTTGTGTTTTGACAAACTGTCTGAACGAGTAAATGATTTTGAACAAACATCGCACTGATACTTCTTAATGCCAGAATGTATTAACTTGTGTTTTGATAAAGTGCTTAAATCAGTAAATGCTTTGGAACAGACATCGCACTGGTATTTCTTAATGCCAGAATGTATTAACTTGTGTTTTGACAAACTGCCTGACTCAGTAAATGATTTTGAACAAACATCACACTGGTACTTCTTACTGCCACTATGTATTAACTTGTGTTTTGACAAACCGTCTGAACGAGTACATGATTTTGAACAAACATCGCACTGGTATTTCTTAATGCCAGTATGTATTAACTTCTGTGGTGACGGATGGTCTCCCAGAGTATTCTGAATTAACTTCCCCCTATACAGTTCACAATCCAGAGTAGAATCCTCCTCTTCACAGATGTTATCCATGGGTGTAAATAAGTAAACCTGGAACAAATGAATACACAACTGTAATAATTCATAATTGGAACACTGAAGCATAGAAAATAGTATTAAAAATCATGTTCTATCTGTGAGGTAGCTTTTGGCTTGCAAAAATTAACCTTACCCTATGTATGATTACAGTATTGCATTACTCTTCATAGGAAGAATAGTAAATTTTTATAAGCAAATGTGTGTATAATTGAATGGTGAATGGCACACACACACACACACACACACACACACATGCATATTTAACTACACTAGAATTTTTGTAAATAATTAAGAGTAGTTGGTAAAAATAGTTTTAAGTAGTGCTATGTGTATGTATAGGGATAGCTTGTCAAACTGAACACCTGTTGATTTTAAGCTCTGTGTGCGTGATTTTAAAACAGTAAAGGTGTACGTGAAAACATAAGTAAGACACAAGTGTTAGAAGTCAGAACTACACATTGGAAACTGCCATCATCTACCAAAACAACAAAGGATTTTCCATGTGACAAATACGTTCTACAAGGATTTTAACATTGAAGTAGAAAATTTTGGAATGGAGTTAAAGAGAAGACTAGTGCAGATGATTCTGCATCCTACACATACAGAACAGAGGACTAATTTAATATTCAAGGATTGAAGAACAATCAAAATGAATTCCATCTGAATAGTGAATGAGAAATGGAATTGATAGGTAATAATATAATTGACAGTGAAGCTTGCTTTGTAAATGAACATTTTCAAGATTCTTTTGCCACATGATTAAGACAAGTGAACTATTTGTGAACAATATATGACTCGTTTGAATATTGCTGCTATTGGAATATTGATACACAAAGACAGGTAAGACACCAATTATGGTAGATATTAAACACATGGAAAACTTACCCCTGAAAAGAACATCATTCAGCCTGTTGAAGGGAGTAAACATGAACATGAGTTAGTGTTAAAATTAGCATATCAATTGAACTGAAATATATGATTAGGAATTAAAATATATACACATATGTATAATAAATAAATATACTTACAAGGAATTAAAACCATTGAAGAATTACTAAGTTTGCTCACAGAGTTTCACACTCATTACAAAAATAAAAGCAGTTCTCTAGAGGAGATATGTGATGGCATCCAAAATGAACTGCAAGAAAGACGAGATGAGAGTGTAAGAGAAAACTTTGGGCAGAGAGAAGAGAAGAGAATCACTATGACGAGAGAAATGCAAGCAAGGGTGGAGGGCAGCAAAACGATATAAACAACGAAGTGAGAGAATACTAAGAAAAATTATTTCTCATGAGAGAGAGAGAGAGAGAGAGAGAGAGAGAGAGAGAGAGAGAGAGAGAGAGAGAGAGAGAGAGAGAGAGAGAGAGAGAGAGAGAGAGACCAGGGGTGAACACAGTACACGACTCAGAATAAACAGCATGTTATTAGAGAAACAGGTAGAAATAGCACCTTCAAAAGAAAGGTATAGAAATCATTGTTATATAGCCTCTTCCTACAAAGGAAGTAAATGTAACACATACAATGTGACAGTATATCGTGAACGGAGAACAATACGTCCAAAGAAAGATGTCAGAATTTTGTATCCCACCATGGCAGTGTTTACTATGTTCGATTAAATCTTTTTTTATAAGAAGCAGTTTTAAAACCTATTGTTATGTGAATAATTACATATGTGAAGATGTAGATCAAATAGTAATACCATTCACATCCAATAACACCTGGGGAATATATGCAACAACACATATATTTGCATATTTAACCATGGCAGTATTTTAGTAAATAATTCATAGAGAGAAGTTGTTAGAAATAATTTTAACTAGTGTTTGTGTATGTACAGGCAAAAATTACAGGCTCTAACCTGTCAAAAGTGATAACCTGTCGATTTTATGCAGTATGTGTGTATGTATGTGGTCTATTAACAGAAGCAGGTATTGTGCTCCAAATGGGGACGATCTCTGTGTACGCATGTATTTTCCTTGGTTAGAGAACTACAGACCAGACATGAATGAATTAATGACAATAATTAAACATGCTTATTTAATCTAATTTGAAGTCTACAAAACACATTTTGCAATTCAGACAATGCCATAGGAAGAAATACACTTTCTTTCCCCTGCCACTGGAAGACACAAATAACTTACTCATGGGGCCACACTTGGGGTTTTATTAGCGACAGGAAATTGGCATCGGCAACATCATTGCCATCATCTCATATATCCAGAAGCTGCGCGCACACACACACACACACACACACACACACACACACACACACACAGAAGTAAAAAATAAACAATTATTTTGTTCAAAACAAAGAAACAACTCACAAAGAACTAAATTATGAGCTAGTGAAGTAAAATCAATACGAAAATGTAAATAGTTGAAGTAAAATAAGTAATATGGAATTTTAAGTTTTATTAAAAATAATTTTTCTAATCAATTTAGAATGGGTGCTGTTTACAATAGTTATGTTTACTAAAAGTAAATATTACTTTATTAAAATATTAATAAACTTACAATTTGATTTAACAAAAAATATAATACTATTTTTGCAGATTATTTGCCAAGATTTAAAATTTTAATAATGATTCAAAGTTGATATTCCTGTCAGACACCCAAGAAATTTACAAGAATTTTACAATTGTTTTTTAATGTGTTTATGTTTTTATGTTATAGATTATTATTATTTTGTGCTACACATAAGAGGCATAATAGTACGTCAGTGTATCTTCTTAAAAAGGAAATATTCTGAATTCACATTTAAAATTTTTGATATTTAATTTTTGTAACCTTCCGAATACCACGGTCCAGATGGAACATAGAACACCACGGGGGTCTTTGTGAGACCCCATTCTTAATTTTGGTTCTTGACGACGTTTTGTGTGTCGGGTGTTCAACTCTTTCACTTCACACCTGTTGGTACTTAGGAAAAGGAAAATCATCTTAGAAAATGATTAAAATTAATAATACTTGCTCACAAAGTATTTATTTGGGAAAAGTGACAATTATGAAGTGTAGTGTTTTTTAGCCAAAAAGTATCACCCTTTGAGACAAACATACCTCCAAAGTCTCCCACAATTTCTTCATCAAGTTCATCGCCTTGAATTTCATCATCTGCTTCATCAGTTATTTCAACAACGTCCTCAGCTGCAGAACATTCTGTAGTTTCTTGTACCTCATCGAGAAGGTCATTGGCTACAACTCTAGCCCTCTCCACAAGAAGTTTGGTTCTAGAAGACACAAGACGATCCATTTCACAACACGTACACACTGAACTTATAATCAAACTGAACTGGAAGGAAAGAGATAACTAAACAACGAGTAGGACAAATGGCAATGAGTGAACAACAGTGAGTGACGGCAAAGTTTATTCCGAGCAGGTAGACGTAGCTATAATTTGATACTCCCAATTTCTAGGAACATCTTGTTTGCAAAAAGGGGAAAATAGCTATTTGGAACTGCAGCTGTGTTTACACTTCATGAACTGACTCGAGTGACGCAATATTACGAAACTACACGATTTCATTTTCAGAAAAAGGGTACACAGAATACCACGGGGGTCTCACGAGGACCCCAGCCACATTTTTTAGGAAACAATACATGATTACAGTTGTGATATTGAAGTATTCAGCGGGAGTGAAGATGAAAGTGGCAGTATATAGTTTAAAAAAAAGGCACACAGCCACAAATTAATTCCTTCGTTTTTCAAAATATTTTCGTTGAAATTCCGTGAGACTGGAGTCATTAACGACCCCATGGTATTTGGAGGGTTAATATAATAATTAATAAATTGATGATTTATTATTTATCAGAATTGTAATTAGTTATTTCATGCCTTAAACATCTCTCCCCTATTAAAAAATTTACTGTGCAACAATTATACATAACACAATGAACAAACAAAATCATATGACCCAGCTTGTGGTTTACAAAATACAGTTAGGTTGGGTATAAACACAGAATTGTATTCATTAATGATATTATTTTTAACATTTATAACGTTGCAGAACTCAGACCCTATAGGGGATATTATATAACTGAAGAAAAGTAAACTAATTGAAAATAAATAAAAAAATAATAATAATCATAAATATAAAATGGTATTGAGAGAAAGAAATGAAAACAAATAGACAAACAATAATAAATTAGTGAATGGACTAGACTGACAGACAAATGACTATGACCCAACCCCAGTGATTGGCCAGATAAAGTATATAAAATAAACAAATGTGAACTAATAGAAAAAACACAAATAGTAGATCAAACTCAGTAATGGGTATAATTTAAGTTATATAAAAGGAAGTACACTACCAATAATAAATAAGTAAACAAATTGTTAGTATATTAGGAGTGTTTGTAATAACCTTATTGAGAGAAAAAAAGTAAACAAATTGATAAAAAGAAAAACTGACCTTACAATTATATTGTAAAAAATAATATAAACCAAGAGCGAGAGTTAGGTAGGAAGTGATAGTAATAGGTATAAGCAAGCAAGTGTATAAATTTAACAGTTCCAGTAGTACTCATAATTGTAAAGATAGAAAAAAGAATATTAGACAAGGAATGATTTTGTGAAATTATAATAATATTCATTTAATGTAAAACAGCCATAAGTAATTCAAAAGTAAACAAGTACTAAGTGACAGTAAGCAGAACATATGAAAATAATAAATAATATTTAAATTGTGTAAAATAAGAAATTCTAGACAGTTACAGCTTAGGCCTATAAAATACCTGTCAAAATTCAGAAAAAACAATTGTAAGCAATTAACCATTGTATTTGAAAATTAAGACCAAGTAACTTATTTATTTCAATTGGCTAACCATAATAGTATGTCAGAAAAACACAAAACAGAAAAATTAAGTGAAATATGTAATAACATAAGATTAAAAAATTTGTCAAAACATTAATACATAACCAAGCCCAGCCTTGTGGATACCAAATTAATCTTTGAAAGAAAATAGAGACATTTATGTTAATATATCACACATTGGGAATAACACCAAAGAATAATAGCAATTATAAAATATTTATTCATTTTGAACCAAAACCTAGGATTTATAACAATAGGTACAAATATTTACCACCAATAAGGTATGAGATGGTTACTATAACAACGAAACGTTATTATATAGAAAACCAATATAAAATGAGGAGTCCATTATTAACGATCAAGACAGACAGATGCCAAACTAAATTCGACTCAATTAAAGTTAAAAGAGATAAATGCAGTCAACATTAAAGTAAAATGAATTCAAAAAGTTGAACCTAGATCCATTAAACATACGAAGAAACTGGAAAACAAATTTCAATAATCCAAATTAATAAAACTTTCAATAATTAAAATCGAAATCATAAAAAGGAGGAAAACCAAATGATGAAGAATTGATTAATATATCAGCACAATCTGGAAGAAGTACCTGTGACTCATCACAAGATACGACTAGGTTTTGTTAAGTATAAATGAATTATCAGTAATTGTGAACTAACTAACTTTTTCACAACACAATAAATCTCACTCCGAACTTGGTATATTAATTTCTTTCAAGGATTAATCGAAAACATTTATTAAAACTGTATGTAACTTATAACGTAACCTATGTGCGAGACCAAAAAGGTTGACACACTTTTTAAACACTAAGAACCGAACTGTATGTAAACCTTTATAATATTTAAGTAACATTGATGTAAGGTTGTGTACTTTAATAACATCTTGTTTAATTTTTTGTAATCAAAAGAACTCATTGACTGAATGAATTGTATAAATAATTAATGACAGCGTCCACGCTGATTTCGTTAAACTGTTCAGTCAACATAGCCAACCCGTGAGGTATAATTTGTTTATAGCCGGAGCAAACCTTTTTATAATAACATATTTTGTATTTAAATGATAAAAGATTAGCGAATCTGGACACTAATAAATTAGTACTGAACATTAATAATCATCCTTTGTTTTATTTAATATATATTGTAATATTTGTGTACTGTAAGAGTGAAGAAAATTCTTTACCAGAATTCAGGTTGGCAACACGATGGGCGCTACGTGAGATTTGAATTCCCGCCAGTCCGGATGAGTAAATTGGATTTATTATTATCGCATGGAAAGCGACACAGATCGAAACTTTTAATTGTTTTTGGTAAAACAATTTGGCGCCTATCAGGAAGTAAGTACATCAATTGAGGACAGGTAAGGAGAAGAACGGGAAAGGATTCGGTACTGGTTATTAGCGTGTTCGCGATCTTCATCGTCAGCGAGAGAAGGAAGAAAAAGTACGACTTCGTTTGGTTACAAAATTGACGCCAACAACGTGTGGCTTAATAACACATACAGATTGAGACTGGTTACAAAATTGGCAACCAACTAGTGAGGCTAGAAGTAGAGGAAGGACAACATTCTAGCGGCGATTACGAAAAGGAGAGCACGATGCATAAGAGGGCGTCATCACAGACGGATGAAGGAGGCCGAAAAAGAAGTCAGAGTGGAAGAAAAGGAAGTAACATCGGTTGAGGACGTGGAAACGGTAGTAAGGGAGGAAGCTAGAGGAGACCCAAATTTGATGAAATTTATAGAACAAATGAATGAAAGGTTAATAAAACAAATGAAGGAAGACAGTAAACAAATGAACGAAAAATATGACGGCATTAAGGAAGATAGTAAACAAATGAATGAAAAATTGGACAGAAATAAGGAAGAAACTAATGACAATTTTAAGAAACAGAAAGAAGAAATGAAGGAAGATTTAAAACAAATCAATGAAAAAATAGTCAGTACAAACGAAAGTACTAAAGAAGATTTGAGACAAAATAGTGAAGAATTGAAGAAACAAATTAAGATACATAATTATAGACAAATACAAATAAATTAAGATACAAATTAAGGACATAGAAACATTGAATAATAAGATGGAAAGCAACCATGAAACCTTGAAGAGGAACCAAGAAATATTAGAAGTGAAGAGTGAGGAATTAAAGAGACAGATCAAGGAGGCTCTGGAAACACTGAACAACAACATCGAAAATAATAATGAAACACTCCAACAACAATTGAAGGAAATTAATGAGAAGACTAAGGAAGAAATGAAGCAGCAAGATATACAAATACTAATAGAGTGTCGTGAAGAAATCAAGCAAATAAAAACAGAGAGGACTAAGAAATGGGAAGAAACAAATTACAAAGCAGATCAATTTAATGAAACATTAGATAGTGGTTTCAAGAAATTGAATGAAACACTAGACAGCACTTCTGAAGGTATTAAAGAAACATTGAATAAGGACAGGGAACCGGTAAGTCAGAAAATAGAAGATAGTAGGAAGGAAATAGAAATTAAAGAAGACAAGAGAGTTTTACTAGCTGAACATAAACATAACAGAAACAAAGAAAGTATTAAGCACATAGAATTCAACACAAAGAATATAAAGAACCAAATAATTAAGAAGACGAAGAAAATAAGAAAAGTACATAAAAAAGAACTAATAAAAACAAGAGAAGAATTGGATATGATGAAGAATGGACTAATTAATGTGTTTAATTTACCAATGACCGACCATAGTGAAATAATGAATTATAAGGATTGTAGGAGGACTTTAAAAGAAATTATAGAAGTGGTTAATAACAAACCAGTGAGAAAAAACTTAAGCCAATCTATACTTAAATGGAAGATACCAAAAATAGAAAAGTATAATAAAATTTCAGTGAGATCACCAATAATGAATGTGCCATTAAAATATGCATTTAATAAATTAGATGCTCAAGTGATGGATGTAGACGTTGATACTAAGGAATATATGGTATTAGAAGAATTGCTGTACAAGGTAGCAGAGAACTATACTACAAGGACGGGAATAATTATGTACACCAGAGTGATCCGAACGACAAGTGCAGAGAAAATTATGGACCACGGGTAAACTAAGTGCAGATGAATGCCGAGAAATGGGACTGATTTTCTGATTACCGACCAAGCAAACTAATGGAAAATAAGTAGCATTAAATTAATTAAACCCGTTAATAATGAAAAAAATGACTAAACGACCAAGGCAAATTGAAAAAAAAAATACCAAAACAAATAAATGAGTTTACAAGGAAAATAGAATCAAGGAAGAATAGTGGATGAGGAAAGTTATAAAAAACAAACAACAAAATTCCAAAATATATGTAAGATCACCTTACACTACTATTTAGAAAACGTATGAGATAAAATAAAACAAACCACAAAATTCCAAAATATATGTAAGATCACCTTACACCACTATTTAGAAAATGTATTAGATGAAGTAAACAAACCAAATGATCAAGAATAAAGTAAGAAAAATAACTTTTATAAAAAGTATAAAAAAGAAATGAGACGAACCAAGGAGTAAATGAAAAGGAATAAAAATGTTAATTGTATCAATAAATAGCAACGCTTCAAGTATTATCACATGATATCAACAGAAACAGATGAGAAATAAATATGACTCGAACTGAGCATTAATGAAATAAAAAATAGAAAATTCCCTCCAAATACTATTAAGATTATTATTATTATTAGTCACGAGATGACTGCATTGAAGAATTATTAATTAAGGTTGACTGTGGAATAGACCCAGCAATCATTTAACTGAGCAGAGATGATGTTCCTCTCACCTCAGAAAAAGTGTAGTTTTGAACGACGGAGTTAGGTTAGCCAATAGAGCCCATCCGAATCGATTTCAGCTACAAAATAGGGATAGTTAGGGAAAATAGAGAATTTACAGGGAACAATTTATAATAAAAAATCAATAAGCCAGATCGTAGAAGGAAATAATAAGGAAGAAGAGATTCAGAATTGAATAAGAAGTAAAGGTAAAGATTGAACTTGAAAATTAACATGAAGCAGGAGAATCCAAGAAGGAGAAGATACAATACAATTGATAATTTCATTAAAACTTAGAATCAGGTTTTATAAAATGATCAATTTTGGTGGAAGGGCATTATATAATGTTGCAGAACTCAGACATTATAGGGGATCCACAAATATTATATAACTGAATAAAAGTAAACTAATTTAAAAAAATATATAAAAAATAATAATAATGATCATAAATATAAAATGGTATTGAGAGAAAGAAAGGAAAACAAATAGACAAACAATAATAAATAAGTGAATGGACTAGACTGACAGACAAATGACTATGACCCAACCCCAGTGATTGGCCAGATAAAGTATATAAAATAAACAAACGTGAACTAATAGAAAAAACACAAATAGTAGATCAAACTCAGTAACGAGTATAATTTAAGTTATATAAAAGGAAGTACACTACCAATAATAAATAAGTAAACAAATTGTTAGTATATTAGGAGTGTTTGTAATAACCTTATTGAGAGATAAAAAAGTAAACATAAATTGATAAAAAGAAAAACTGACCTTACAATTATATTGTAAAAAATAATATATACCAAGAGCGAGAGTTAGGTAGAAAGTGATAGTAGTAAGCAGTGAAAGTGATAAAGAGAATAAGAACGAATTAAGATAAACAGTTCATAATCTTAATAAAAGAAAAGAACAATGTTAAGAAAACAGAACCAATAATAAAAATGTTGATAGACAACCAATTTCATTATGTTAGCACTTAAGCCACAAAGTAGTTATTAGTTTATTTAAAAGAGTTATGTTTTATAAGAAGGAATATGGCTGGATCATGAACAGACCATAAACCTATTTTTAAGTTATATGTTCTCATAGTAGGATTAAGTGATAAAAAAGTGTGTAAGAGATAGTAGTAGATATAAGCAAGCAAGTGTATAAATTTAACAGTTCTAATAGTACTCATCATTGTAGATAGAAAAAATAATATTAGACAAGGAATGATTTTGTGAAATTATAATAACATTCTGTAACGTGTCAAAATTGTGGGTATTTGTATTTTTAAATTTATTTCATTTTGGGGATTGACAAAGGTATTGTGTAAATTTTATTCCAACAAACCAGAACACGTGGCAAATAGAACAGTTTATAACAAAGGAGAAATACGCAGTATGACATTGTGCAATCTGTAAGCAAGAATTCACCAAGCCCTCAGTTCCAAGAATTTTGTTTCTGTGTGACAGCGCGCACGCACGCGTCAAGTGAGTATACGCTCGGAATGACGCGGTTGTGAACCACCAAAATGGTGAAAAGTACTTTTTCTGTTTCATCTACTTGACTGAAACGGCGGATATGAAAACCTAAGTTACCGCCTCCTTAGTGACATCAAACCGGAAGCGACTAAATATCGTCGGAGCATACTACAGAAAAGACCACTATATATCATGCACATGGTCGCTCAACTGCAACAACTCAACTATGAGCGACGACAAAATTCGTTGGCGGTGGAAATCAGCTTCCTCCCGCTCGCAAGCGACGCTTGCAGCAGTTCGTCTCCGATTGTGTCGGCCGACACAGAGCCAAGTGCACTCTGTTAAATTTTTTTTCTCTCAAAAGTGAACTAGCCGTTTTTTAAAACCAGTGGCAGTGATGCGAGACTAACAACAGAACACCAACACACAAATTTGTTTTTTTTTTGTTTCGGGACGACTACAACTTACAACGGGGCGGCCACGAGGTCAACGGGTGAACGCGTTGCCGGTTGGGGTTTTATATAATGTACTAAATTAATAAATCAGGGTAACGGGGGTTTTTTTTTTTTTAAGAATGTGAGAGTGAATGAAAGGCAGGCTGGGCTACCTACAATAGACATAAGTAATTTAATTCAAGTGTACCATGGTAAGATGTATGAAACAGAGTAACAAAATTTGGAAAACCATGTGAGAAAATTTATTGGAAAAAATGAACCTTTAACGTTGCAATATTTTGATAATTAAAAAATCATAATTTCTCTTCATAAAATGTGTAGAGTAAGTCATTTCACCAACCTATGAAACACATGTTTGCGTCTGATGTTCGTGTGATCGGATTTCTGGACCCAGATAAAGAAAGAACCTTTACAGGTAGGTGAAAATAAATTATATTCTAGTATTTTATATATTTAAACTGTATTTAACTTCACAAGTGGTGCTGCCGAAAGGGACGATTTTATAAATTAAAAATTTTGTTAATGTAAAATCCGCACCTACAAAGAGGCAAACGTGTGTTTTAGGGTTAGCGTAGTAAAATAAAAATGCGTCATTTACGCAAAGTAAATATGAGATAGAAAGTACATTACAAAAAATTAGATTAATTAAAAGATTTTAAATATCAATTATAAAAAATGGCAGTAAATAAGGAGAATGAAATTAATGAATTGACTAATACAGAAAATTGTAACGAATCAAGTAACATGAGCGAGTTTGAAATCCACTCGACTCCAAACGTGAGTCGAGAAAATAAAATAATAAGTAGTGTAAATGAATCCAATAGTACAGATGATTCGGGAGTTCAAGTAACCCCAAAATTGACTAGAGAAAGTAAAAATAATAACGATGAAGTCAGCCTCACTGACGATAAAATAGAAAGTCTATCAACACCTATCCAAAATAAACAAGAGATAGATAGAGACGAAAAGGTTATGAATATGTTGCAATTAATTTTGGAGCAACAAAGTATTAAATTTGAAATACAAAATCATAATTTTAATGAATTAAAGAATGAGATCCAAGAAATGAAGAAATGTCTTGAAAATAATAATGAACTAATAAGAACTAGTTTGAGTAAATTAGAGCAGAGTAGTGAACGAATGGGAGTAGTTGTAATGAATCCAAATAAGAATAATACGAATGAAAATTATAATGACAAAGAGTTAACAAATGATAATGATGATGTCGAAAATAATGAATGTAATATTGAGAATAGTAATATAATTGAATATGTAGTATCTGAGAGTAATGATGAAGTTGTGGAATGTGATAATGAGATGTTGATGTGTGTTTATGAGTTAGAGAGAGAGAGGAAAAATAATATTGTGGTAGAATGGGGGCAGAGGGTAAATTTTCCCCTTATTATTTATGATGATGATTTAATGTGTTCACAAGTATTGTTTAAGAAGGGCAAGAGTCCCGTATTGGTAGAAGATTTGAAGTGTTTATTTTTGTTGTGTAATTTTGTACCCTCTGTCTGGAGTAATTTTGAAAGGGTGATATGGTATTCTGATGAGAGAGATTGAAGTAGAGAAGTATATGTTGAGAGAGAAACAGAATTGTATAATTTGAATAGAGAGTACGATGAGTGGAAAGTAAGGTTAGAAGTGTGTCGAAATAATAATGATTTAATTGACAATACAAAAGTAAATAACCCGATAATGAATATAATTACTGATGGAGACTTAACAAATGTACTTAACGTTGACTTGTTGCATGATTGTTTTGGTAAAATGAATGAATTTGGTTTTTATGGTTACAACACACAAAACAGTAATTTGTGGGGTAATAAAATTGAACAGTGTTATATAAAACCAAGATTAGTCTATGACGATGGAGGGTAGGCCATAAAATGATAAAGGACAGTTATAAATATTTTGTTTTGTGGTTCTGAACTGGCAGATTTGGACATAGAAGTGTGAAACAATGGAACAGTTAATGACAAAAGTTTGTAAATAATTGTAGTAAATTTATTTGTGTGCATTGTAGAATGTTAAGTAAACAAGTGTGTGTGATTGTTGTAATAATAATATTAATATTTTGGCAATAAATAAATAAACAGAATTAATTTTGAAAGACAGTAATCGGCTAATTGTAATTGTTTTGGTAGAAATGAAACTTGTATTTTTTCAGTAATTAATTTAATTAAAACAAGTTGATATATTTTAAATATTTTGATTAATTTAAATGTTGTATAATTAAACTTTCCAATGAATTTAAGTTATTTTACGAGATTGGTGAATTTGGTAATTAAATGATAAATTGTTTGATTTAAACTAACATTTGTGTTAAATGTTTCAGAGGTTATGGTGTATATATTTTGTGTTTCAGAGGTTATGGTGTATATATTTTGTGTATGTCAATTTAAATGGACTGTAAGTATAAAAATTTTATAGTACGAATCAAGTATAATAAAAAATGTTTACAGGTATAACTCAGATGGAAAAAGTTTAGTT
Organism: Magicicada septendecula; assembly: GCA_034769895.1. NCBI lineage: Eukaryota > Metazoa > Arthropoda > Insecta > Hemiptera > Cicadidae > Magicicada > Magicicada septendecula. Next base: position 202,815,734 of record CM068373.1, on the reverse strand, counting down.
CAATGATGAAATGATTTGAAATAATTGTGTTAAATAAAAATGATAATTAAAAATTTAATAACAATTGAAAGATGATATATAATAATTATTAATAATAAATTTGGAAATTTTTGTGTGTGGATCAGGGAGTGGCTCAGATGAGCCACAAATTTAAATTTATAACATAAAAAACTGCTAACTCTAATTTTGATCTAGTAAATTTTATAATTTTAAATGTAGTATTTTATTGTAGTAGCGTAGATATAAGAATTGATAAAAGGTATATGTTTTACATGACTTGTGTATTTTTGAAACTAAGTAGATAACTAAACCGACTGGCAGGCGGTTAATATAAATTATCAGAGTCAGATAGAAGGGGAAACAAGGATGTTAGAAGTAAGAATTGATAAGCATATGTATTTAATGTAATCTGCACAATTTTTTGAAAGGTGTCTTCACTTTATTAAGAATATCAGCTGATCTGTAGTAAAGGGTCACTGTAAAATTGTTTATAAATGTTCCAGGTAATTAATATTAAAGATAATGTTCGAATGTGTCAATGGTGTTATTTTATAAGAATGAGAAAAGTAATTTGATAAACTGAGAAGTAGAGTAATAATTTGTGAAAGCTAATAAAAGATGCTGGGTGATTAGTATTTTGTGGGACAAGTAGACCAGTCCAAGTTGAAGTAGTAAAAATAGAAAGATTGTTTTGAAGTAATGCAATGTTGTTATGAGGTAATGAAGTAGAATTTGAGAAGTATTGATGTTGACACAGTAGTTATGGAGAATATATGTAGAGTTTTGAGTGATATATTGATGTTTATAATTGATGATGTTATTTTGTTGTAGTTGAAGTGAGGTAATAAGAGTGAGATTTTGGGGATGGTAATTTTGTAATAGGGGGTAGTGTAATGTGGGAGTCCGCAACTAATGGTTGGGATGGGATGGGACCGATTTAGGGGGAAGGGGTCGCCTTAGGTAGAATCCAGGGACCAGATTAATGGAAATGAGTTTTTTTGGGGGGGGGAAACACGTATCCTAAGTGCAAAGGGTTAGAGAGTATTTTTATATATATATATATATATATATATATATATATATATAGAGAGAGAGAGAGAGAGAGAGAGAGAGAAGGTGGCGATTTGAATGTAATGATAAGTTGGGTTTAGAGATTGTTTGATAGATATTTTGATAGAGATGGGTGTCATGTTAGTTAAAGTTGATGAGTATTAGAGTCAGAGGGGTAGAGATTATAAATGTAGGCCTACCAAGGGGTAAATTAAATTGTTATAAGTATTTAAATCACCCACAGAAATGGAGAATAAGACTGTTAAATAAAGAAACAGATTTATAGTAAGAATATAAAATGTTTAATTGAAACCAGTGACAAATTGTTAATAGAATTTGGAAATATAAAGTCAGAAAGCGTTTATTTTCAATAATTTGAATGTCGATTTGATTATTATTTATAATATTATTTTGTTGTTTTAAAGGTTTTGTTATTATATTTTGTGTGTCAAGACAGAATTTTACTGATGTTTAATGTGTTCATAGATGTAATTGGTATATAACGTATGTAGGTCAAGGTTGTGGACTTGACCTAGTTTTGATCAGCTGATAGTGAGGTCATATAAGGTAATAGTAAGGAAGTTAATTCAACTTTGGTTTGATCAATTTCCGTATTTTTAAAATAATTTCCGTATGAAAAGAAAATACTTTAAGAAATTTAAATTTTTTGAATTTTAAAACTTTTTGGAAAATTTTTTTTTTGAAAAAAAAAAAAATTTCTTAATTTTGCGCCTGCCAGATAATGTATATTTTTAAATTTTGATTATTTTATTGTTTGTGTACTAACCATGTTTATTTTTATGGAATTATTTTATTGAATTGTCTTGTTAGACTTTAGGTAATCACATGTTAGGCTAAGGATGTTCTTTTATTTTTAAGAAGTGTTCAATTGCTATAATGATTTGATAACAAACAAAACAAAAACCCATGAAAAGAATAATTCAAAAGAGATACAAAATTTGTGATTTGATTTTAAATGGAAACAACCAGTGAGTTGTAATTTAAACAAAATTTTAAAGAATTTTTCAATTTATAATAGACGTTTAATGAAGAAATTTGTGTTAGTGGTTGAAATCACAATCAGAATGATCAATATTGCGCACCACTAATAAAAATTATTCCGATTAGCGCTTTCAAGCTTCACAGCTCATCGTCAGATCAGGAATAGACATGAAATATGTAAAACCCAACCCTTCACCCCTCCCCCACCCTGCTCACCCACAACAAACTAAAAATTAATGACCCTTCCCCACCCCCTAAACTCTGTCTCACCATCTGTACAGTTACATATTTTTCTAGTAAATTCCTTGTGTTTCAGTGTGTGTGTGTGTGTGTGTGTGTGTGTGTGTGTGTGTGTGTGTGTGTGTGTGTGTGTGTGTGTGTGTGTGTGTGTGTCCTTTTAAACTACCCTCTTCCTCTCCACACACGTGGTCAGTCACACACCCTTATTTTAAAACACCAATTAGTACTATGAAATATAATTCTTAATCTTATCTATCTGCCCTCTCTCATTTACTTCTTAATCATGTTATAAAAGATTTCTTCATTATCAAATTTAATTTTAATATTAATTAAATTGTCTAACCCTTTTCCTCTTTCTTTCAATATTTCTAACTCCTCTCTAAGCTTCCTTTCAACTGTGTTATTTACTACTTTTACAATTTCGTATTCTTCCAAAGGATTAACAAACTTGTGGTTGTCTTCTATGAAATGTCTTGCATATAACGAATTGGTTGTTCTATTACCTTCTCCACGTTTGTGGTCAGACAACCTGCATACGAATTTTCGTCCTGTCTCCCCTAGGTACACTTTGTTGCAGTCTTTACATTTTAATTTATAAATTCCGCTTTTCTGTAATACTGGAATTTTTTCTATATTCTTATTCCTTATCTTATCAAATACCGTTTCACATTTTTTAATAGCTATATCTACTCCATATTTATTAAAACATTTTATAATTTTTCTAGTATGTGAACCTATGTATGTCAATGACCCAGCATAATTCTTTTGTTCTGGTTCTATTTTAGCCTTTTGTATGTTGACCCTTTTCATAACTTTATCCACTATGTTGGTGCTATAATTATTATTCCTTACAATTCCCTTTATCGTTTTTAACTCCCTATCTTTTGATTCGCTCTCTTTTAAACACTTCTGAGCTCTGTAACAAAAGGAATTGATTGCCGCCATTTTATATCTGTATGGGTGGTAAGACTCTCTTGGTATAATTATATCAGAATACGACTCTTTCCTAAATATCCCAAACTGTAGTTTCTCATTATCTTTAATTTCTATGTTTAAATCTAAGTAATTTATTTGCTTACCTCCTATCTCTTCCTTAAATTGTAAGTTTTTATCCTTATTATTTACCTCCTTTATAAACTCATGCACTTCTTCTACGCTTCCTTCCCAAATTACTAATACATCATCAACGTATCTAGACCATAATTTTATATTGTCTTTATACTTAGTGGAAGTTATTAATTGCTTTTCAAAATCATTATGTATATTTCAGCAAGAATAGGGGATAATGAAGACCCCATAGGTAAACCTTTTTTCTGTATATAAAACTTGTTATTAAACCTAAAATAGTTCTGATTTACACATTCTTTAATTACTTTCATCAACTGCTTTTTATACCTGTATTCTCCCATATTATTATCGTTTATTAACTTAATAACTTTATTTACTGTGATATTAGTAAACATGTCCTTAACATCCAGTGATATCAATTTTGTATTTACATTAATGCTAATATTTTCTAATTTTTCTATCAATTTTATATTATTCTCTATGTTGTATTTTGTCCCAAATTCATATTTCTCTTTCAGTACTCTGCTAACTTCCTTTGATAATTTATAAATAGGTGCATTAATAAAAGAAACAATCGGTCTAATTGGTTTTCCTTCTTTATGTATCTTAACCTGACTTTTAAAAGTTGGTGCTGTTGGATTACTTTCCAATAAATACTTTTTCTTATTTTCTTCTATAAATGTTATCTGTTTCATCATTTGTTTTATCCTTGACTGGTACTTACTTGTATAATCATACTTTATTTCCTCGTATGGTCCTTCCCTTATAAATTCTTCCGTTTTCTTTATGTATTCTTCCTTTCTCATTAGTACCATTGTATTTCCTTTATCCGCCTTCGTAACTATAATATCATTCTTCTTTATTTTATTCTTTAGTTTAGTTACAGTTGCTTTGATTTTTTGTTCATTTTTTGAATTATACAAACTTTTCTTAAATATTTTATCTACTACATTCCCTACTTCCCATCTTATTCTTTTTTTATCATTTTCATTTCCTAGTTTTTGTATTATGCTTTCGCATTCAATAATCGTTTTTTCTTGATTTAATTCTGGTGGCGGTGCGTATTTTAAGCCTTTCGCTAACATTTCTTTTTCTTCCGTATTGAAATTTACCTCTGTAAGGTTTATTACTCTTTTTTCATAGTTATTCTTAGAGAGGTGTTTTTTTTTACTTCGTTCTTTCTTATTAATTTATTTAACTTATCTACCATTTTTTTATTTTTATTTTCCAATTTCTTTTCTACGTACCCCAAACCAAAATTATATAATATTTCTTCTAACTCTACATACGAGTATATTCTTAATAATTCTATGTGTCTGTCATATAATTCCCTATTATATCTATTGATTAAGCCATAGAGTGACCTTATTTCCAGTTTTATCCACAACTTCTCGCTTTGTTCTTTTACTTTTTTGGCTACACTGTTCTTATTTTTAATTTTAACTTGAGCGTACTTTGGGATGACATTATTATCCAGACATTGTTTATTAAACCATATTTTACTTAAAACCCTCTTCAATTTAACTTTTAACTTAAGATATTTAAAAACTTTACTTACCTTATTGTTGTCGTTTATTAACTCATTGTTTTTGTCCATTACCTGTAGTCGATTGCACATCTTAACAGACGTTTAATGAAGAAATTTGTGTTAGTGGTTGAAATCACAATCAGAATGATCAATATTGCGCACCACTAATAAAAATTATTCCGATTAGCGCTTTCAAGCTTCACAGCTCGTCAGATCAGGAATAGACATGAAATATGTAAAACCCAACCCTTCACCCCTCTCCCCCACCCTGCTCACCCACAACAAACTAAAAATTAATGACCCTTCCCCACCCCCAAACTCTGTCTCACCATCTGTACAGTTACATATTTTTCTAGTAAATTCCTTGTGTTTCAGTGTGTGTGTGTGTGTGTGTGTGTGTGTGTGTGTATGTGCATCCTTTTAAACTACCCTCTTCCTCTCCACACACGTGGTCAGTCACACACCCTTATTTTAAAACACCAATTAGTACTATGAAATATAATTCTTAATCTTATCTATCTACCCTCTCTCATTTACTTCTTAATCATGTTATAAAAGATTTCTTCATTATCAAATTTAATTTTAATATTAATTAAATTGTCTAACCCTTTTTCTCTTTCTTTCAATATTTCTAACTCCTCTCTAAGCTTCCTTTCAACTGTGTTATTTACTACTTTTACAATTTCGTATTTTTCCAAAGGATTAACAAACTTGTGGTTGTCTTCTATGAAATGTCTTGCATATAAACGGAAGAATTTATAAGGGAAGGACCATACGAGGAAATAAAGTATGATTATACAAGTAAGTACCAGTCAAGGATAAAACAAATGATGAAACAGATAACATTTATAGAAGAAAATAAGAAAAAGTATTTATTGGAAATTAATCCAACAGCACCAACTTTTAAAGTCAGGTTAACATACATAAAGAAGGAAAACCAATTAGACCGATTGTTTCTTTTATTAATGCACCTATTTATAAATTATCAAAGGAAGTTAGCAGAGTACTGAAAGAGAAATATGAATTTGGGACAAAATACAACATAGAGAATAATATAAAATTGATAGAAAAATTAGAAAATATTAGCATTAATGTAAATACAAAATTGATATCACTGGATGTTAAGGACATGTTTACTAATATCACAGTAAATAAAGTTATTACGTTAATAAACGATAATAATAGGGAGAATACAGGTATAAAAAGCAGCTGATGAAAGTAATTAAAGAATGTGTAAATCAGAACTATTTTAGGTTTAATAACAAGTTTTATATACAGAAAAAAGGTTTACCTATGGGGTCTTCATTATCCCCTATTCTTGCTGAAATATACATGAATGATTTTGAAAAGCAATTAATAACTTCCACTAAGTATAAAGACAATATAAAATTATGGTCTAGATACGTTGATGATGTATTAGTAATTTGGGAAGAAAGCGTAGAAGAAGTGCAATAAGGATAAAAACTTACAATTTAAGGGAGAGATAGGAGGTAAGCAAATAAATTACTTAGATTTAAACATAGAAATTAAAGATAATGAGAAACTACAGTTTGGGATATTTAGGAAAGAGTCGTATTCTGATATAATTATACCAAGAGAGTCTTACCACCCATACAGATATAAAATGGCGGCAATCAATTCCTTTTGTTACAGAGCTCAGAAGTGTTTAAAAGAGACCGAATCAAAAGATAGGGAGTTAAAAACGATAAAGGGAATTGTAAGGAATAATAATTATAGCACCAACATAGTGGATAAAGTTATGAAAAGGGTCAACATACAAAAGGCTAAAATAGAACCAGAACAAAAGAATTATGCTGGGTCATTGACATACATAGGTTCACATACTAGAAAAATTATAAAATGTTTTAATAAATATGGAGTAGATATAGCTATTAAAAAATGTGAAACGATATTTGATAAGATAAGGAATAAGAATATAGAAAAAATTCCAGTATTACAGAAAAGCGGAATTTATAAATTAAAATGTAAAGACTGCAACAAAGTGTACCTAGGGGAGACAGGACGAAAATTCGTATGCAGGTTGTCTGACCACAAACGTGGAGAAGGTAATAGAACAACCAATTCGTTATATTGTAGCGTGACAGAAAATCCACTACATTTTAAGTCATGTGAAATCATAAAGTTTAATTACACCAACAAATGTTATAATAATATTGAATGACATTTAAATAAATCAGAGGAATGAACCACAATAAGATAAAAATCCTCACTACATAATATATAAAAACCACTGTTAACAGAAACCAAAGAAAGTATTGAAGCAACTCATCAACTCATAGTATAATACCAGTAAGTTACCCAGGAAGCTCAGAGCAGTAAACCAGTTATATAAGACCATATCAAAGAAAAAGAGACTCAATTAAAGGGTGGTGAAGACCAAAATACCCCAAAAAACAAGAAGAGGAAAGAATAAAGTTTGTGAACAGGAAGAAAACAATACCCTGAAACCTGTATAGAAGAATAAAGTCAGTTCAGTGAATAAATTAAATACTCCAAACTAAACCTCAGTCGTGATATCACCAAGTACCTTGGTTTACCCAAGAATGAGGAAGGAAGAACAGAAGAGTGAAGACTAGACGAGGGACAAGAATGAATACCAGAAGGAAGATATGAAGAAGGACAAGAAGGAAGACAGGAGGAGAGGAAGAAATAGTATGAAAGAAACACCGTAGTAAAACCTATTATTATATAAACTACTATCAATCCCAAACCCACAAAAACTATGCAAAAGAAAGTATAACATACCCAAAATCTTATAAAATGTAATTATTGAGAAAACTAAAGTGCTGTATAGCATTATAAGAAGTGCACCGACTAAAGCTATTGTGTAATAAAGAAATAAACTAGTCTTAACGGTCCATGATTACTAAAGGTCTGGTCTGAGATAATCAGACTCAAAATATCAGAACCAACAGTGAAAGTGAATTTGTGTAAGTGTTTTTTTTAAAAAAAAGCAATAAACTTAAAGTTGGTGATACTATAACTTAGTAGTATGCTATATCACAACTTTAAAATCTAAACAATAAACAGCATAATAAAATAATAAAATGGAAGGTTTCCAGTATTTTATTATTTTAATGTAAATCTTTATTTACAAGACATTTGTAAACAATGATAATAAATAGAATATGGGAGTTGGTATTTGCTGATGTGGGGGATCACAGTAGTAATGGTTTAAACCAGAAAGGACTGGTACTAATATAGTATGAATAAGTGTAACATGTTTAAATAGACTGTTATTTCACAATCCTAAAATCAATGTGTTAAATAAATGTATTTGTAAGGTTTATTAGAAAATAAGATTTATGTTGTGTTTTAAAAAGAATTATGTTTGATAAATAATAACCTACATACCAGTAATAATGTTCTAAAAGGTATGCTATGTTAGCTCAAAAATAGTTGAAAGATATATGTTCAAACCATATCTGCAATGTGTTCAATTGTGCAGATTGCTGAACCATGTTCATAATTATTTATTTTAAATATGTAGTGTTAATTAACTACTACACAATACAATAAGTTATAAATCATGTTATTTTGATATAATTGTAATTATGTAAAGTCAGAGGAGGAATTAAGTTTAAATTATTTGAGAAAGAAAGAAATATAAAATTCTAAAATCTAGGCCATTTGGGTGAAATCAGAGAACCAATATAAAATAGTATAATTCACTTATAAATCCTGTAAACTACCCAGATTTATATAAGATAACACAATTAACCACTACTAGGAATGATCCTATGAATTAAAATGACAATAAGGAAATATACCTTAACATTTTGTAAATTGTCAAAATATATAAATTAATTAATTTTAAAGAGCAATGTCAAATTTACAAATTAACACAAAAAACCAGTTCAAAGGTGTAATTTATATGTATTTAAGGAAAGGGAGAGTAATATGACTAATTAAAATTTATTATAATAGTATTAATAATATTTAAAATGGAAGGAATTTTGTATAAAGACGGAAATCCAATTTTGAGCCTATATTTCCAAAGTGTGAACAAAATTTGTTAATTTCCACAAAAAGTCTACAGATATGGACTATAATACATCCATTTAAAGGGAATGAGATGATTAAACCAATAATAAGGTTAGTAATTAATAAAAGTAAGGAATAAAATAGAAAAATTCCATATATAATGTAATATTTTCTAATGTGTATGGAAGTCGAAAAATGTTAACAATACTTTTTCAAGGATTAACTGGGCAAGATTTATGACCAAGTTAATTAGTCTTTTGTTGAATATCAAGCTGAATAGGTGTGTGACAAAAATGTTCTTAAAATCGAGTCGAACATGATGCTAGCGTTTAGCCATTGAAATCAGTGAACGAGAGTTAGACAAGTTAGACACTTTTTGAAGCCAATACTATAAAACATTCACGACAATAGTGAAAACAAACCTCTAACTTCACTATACGAGTGACAGTAAACAGTAAAACATTATATTTCAACTGATTCACTTTACAAACCTAACCGTAACTTGAAAAAACTTAACCCCAGAAGGGAAAACAGACAAAATAACCAAATTAACACAAGTTTACATGGAACACTTCACCAGAATACACCAACTAACTTAACAGACATATTACACCTGTGCGGGAAGATTTTAGACATTCACAAAGGTAATTTTATCGTGATTTTGGGACATGCCGAGTTCACAATAACTACGCAAGAAATAGTAGCGGCCATCTTTTAATTCTACAGAGACCGCCTTCACGATTTCGCAGTGACGTCATCGTCTGCGTATGGTTTGACAGCATTCATTTACATTACATAGTGGAATTATTTAAATACTATTGAATAGTAATTATTGTATTAATATCTTTAATTGTTAATGTTATACTTTCTCGTCACCCTTCTCTGACTATTAATCCTAATCGCTCAAAGAACCTGTCTTTTAATATAATATAACATAAAATTTTGTTCTGTATGACACAATCGATAATTCCTGAGACAGAGTCGATAATTGCTCTCCATCGATAAAATATCGATTATTTATTTAAAATTGTCAATAAATCTTTATATTTTCATTATTTTGTATCTGTACTTATTTCACAGGGTAATTTAAGGGTATTTATAAGGCTGAAGGCATTAAGTGAGAAGAATATATTCTATTTTGAACAAGATATTGGACCAGTCAGTAAAGTCAACAATCGATTATTACCTGGAGTTAATCTATTTAACTCCAGACTTGGTGCAAATCTTCAAGAAGTGCTCGACGGTCAATAAATAACTACCTGTTATTAAAATTTTACCCGAACCTTTTAAAAAAAACAGATTTATCTATTATACATACCTCTATAAACATAAACAAAATTATTTTATTATTTGAAAATTCTATTATTATTGAATTTTCCCTTTATTTTTATTCTTTTGTAACGACCGGCATACAGCGGTCTGGTGACCAAGTGGCTAGCCCAAACAGTGGGGCTTGATCAGATTACAGCCATATATAGGGTCTTCTTACAAAGTGACGAACCCAACGCTGGGCATTAAGGAAGAAGGCAGTACCTATAGACCATCTGTTACAATATGCAAGACATTTCATAGAAGACAACCACAAGTTTGTTAATCCTTTGGAAGAATACGAAATTGTAAAAGTAGTAAATAACACAGTTGAAAGGAAGCTTAGAGAGGAGTTAGAAATATTGAAAGAAAGAGAAAAAGGGTTAGACAATTTAATTAATATTAAAATTAAATTTGATAATGAAGAAATCTTTTATAACATGATTAAGAAGTAAATGAGAGAGGGCAGACAGATAAGATTAAGAATTATATTTCATAGTACTAATTGGTGTTTTAAAATAAGGGTGTGTGACTGACCACGTGTGTGGAGAGGAAGAGGGTAGTTTAAAAGGATGCACACACACACACACACACACACACACACACACACACACACACACACACACACACACACACACACACTGAAACACAAGGAATTTACTAGAAAAATATGTAACTGTACAGATGGTGAGACAGATTTAGGGGGTGGGGAAGGGTCATTAATTTTTAGTTTGTTGTGGGTGAGCAGGGTGCGGGAGAGGGGTGAAGGGTTGGGTTTTACATATTTCATGTCTATTCCTGATCTGACGATGAGCTGTGAAGCTTGAAAGCGCTAATCGGAATAATTTTTATTAGTGGTGCGCAATATTGATCATTCTGATTGCAATTGTAATGTGAGTGTGTGTGAGCCCAGTATCTGCTAAAGGCAGCCCAGCTTGCATATCAGGGGAAACATATCGGTTGAGGATCTGGCATGATATAAGCTAGGGTGTTGGATTTTTGGGGGTAGCATGTTAGAAGGTGAGGTGCGCCGTGGTGCGTGTCTGTTCGATTTTTCGGTGTTGGGATCTCGCACAGGGAAGTCCAGTGATCTCGTTCAGATGCGTCCATAGTCACTGAGCCAGGGGGGTCGTGTACCCATGAAGTGTAAGAACAATAGGGGGTTGTTGGCACCAGTTCCTCACCGGTCCTCTTAGGGGTTTTATCAATGAGATTTCTTCTGTTTTGGACAGAAGACTTCTCATTGAGGGGGTATTGTAACGTGTCAAAATTGTGGGTATTTGTATTTCTAAATTTATTTCATTTTGGGGATTGACAAAGGTATTGTGTAAATTTTATTCCAACAAACCAGAACACGTGGCAAATAGAACAGTTTATAACAAAGGAGAAATACGCAGTATGACATTGTGCAATCTGTAAGCAAGAATTCACCAAGCCCTCAGTTCCAAGAATTTTGTTTCTGTGTGACAGCGTGCACGCACGCGTCAAGTGAGTATACGCTCGGAATGACGCGGTTGTGAACCACCAAAATGGTGAAAAGTACTTTTTCTGTTTCATCTACTTGACTGAAACGGCGGATATGAAAACCTAAGTTACCGCCTCCTTAGTGACATCAAACCGGAAGCGACTAAATATCGTCGGAGCATACTACAGAAAGGACCACTATATATCATGCACATGGTCGCTCAACTGCAACAACTCAACTATGAGCGACGACAAAATTCGTTGGCGGTGGAAATCAGCTTCCTCCCGCTCGCAAGCGACGCTTGCAGCAGTTCGTCTCTGATTGTGTCGGCCGACACAGAGCCAAGTGCGCTCTGTTAAATTTTTTTTCTCTCAAAAGTGAACTAGCCGTTTTTTAAAACCAGTGGCAGTGATGCGAGACTAGCAACAGAACACCAACACACAAATTTGTTTTTTTTTTTGTTTCGGGACGACTACAACTTACAGTGGGGCGGCCACGAGGTCAACGGGTGAACGCGTTGCTGGCTGGGGTTTTATATAATGTACTAAATTAATAAATCAGGGTAACGGGGGTTTTTTTTTAAGAATGTGAGAGTGAATGAAAGGCAGGCTGGGCTACCTACAATAGATGTAAGTAATTTAATTCAAGTGTACCACGGTAAGATGTATGAAACAGAGTAACAAAATTTGGAAAACCATGTGAGAAAATTTATTGGAAAAAATGAACCTTTAACGTTGCAATATTTTGATAATTAAAAAAATCATAATTTCTCTTCATAAAATGTGTAGAGTAAGTCATTTCACCAACCTATGAAACACATGTTTGCGTCTGATGTTCGTACGATAGGATTTCTGGACCCAGATAAAGAAAGAACCTTTACAGGTAGGTGAAAATAAATTATACTCTAGTATTTTATATATTTAAACTGTATTTAACTTCACAATTCATTTATTGTAAAACAGCCATAAGTAATTCAAAAGTAAACAAGTACTAAGTGACAGTAAGCAGAAACATATGAAAATAATAAATAATATTTAAATTGTGTAAAATAAGAAATTCTAGACAGTTGCAGCTTAGGCCTATAAAATACCTAACTGTCAAAATTCAGAAAAAACAATTGTAAGCAATTAACCATTGTATTTGAAAATTAAGACCAAGTAACTTATTTATTTCAATTGGTTAACCATAATAGTATGTCAGAAAAACACAGAACAGAAAAATTAAGTGAAATATGTAATAACATAAGATTAAAAACTTTGTCAAAACATTAATACATGACCAAGGCCAGCTTTGTGGGATACCAAATTAATCTTTGAAAGAAAATAGAGACATTTATGTTAATATATCACACATTGGGAATAACACCAAAGAATAATAGCAATTATAAAATATTTATTCATTTTGAACCAAAACCTAGGATTTATAACAATAGGTACAAATATTTACCACCAATAAGGTATGAGATGGTTACTATAACAACGAAACATTATTATATAGAAAACCAATATAAAACGAGGAGTCCATTATTTTTTTAACGATCAAGACAGACAGATGCCAAACTAAATTCGACTCAATTAAAGTTAAAAAAGAGATAAATGCAGTCAACATTAAAGTAAAATGAATTCAAAAAGTTGAACCTAGATCCATTAAACATATGATGAAACTGGAAAACAAATTTCAATAATCCAAATTAATAAAACTTTCAATACTAAAAATCGAAATCATAAAAAGGAGGAAAACCAAATGATGAAGAATTGATTAATATATCAGCACAATCTGGAAGAAGTACCTGTGACTCTTCACAAGATACGACAAGGTTTTGTTAAGTATAAATGAATTATCAGTAATTGTGAACTAACTAACTTTTTCACAACACAATAAATCTCACTCCGAACTTGGTATATTAATTTCTTTCAAGGATTAATCGAAAACATTTATTAAAACTGTATGTAACTTATAACTTAACCTATGTGCGAGACCAAAAAGGTTGACACACTTTTTAAACACTAAGAACCGAACTGTATGTAAACCTTTATAATATTTAAGTAACATTGATGTAAGGTTGTGTACTTTAATAACATCTTGTTTAATTTTTTGTAATCAAAAGAACTCATTGACTGAATGAATTGTATAAATAATTAATGACAGCGTCTAAGCTGATTTCGTTAAACTGTTCAGTCAACATAGCCAACCCGTGAGGTATAATTTGTTTATAGCCGGAGCAAACCTTTTTATAATAACATATTTTGTATTTAAATGATAAAAGATTAGCGAATCTGGACACTAATAAATTAGTACTGAACATTAATAATCGTCCTTTATTTGATTTAATATATATTGTAATATTTGTGTACTGTAAGAGTGAAGAAAATTATTTACCAGAATTCAGGTTGGCAACATGACGGACAATTCTTCTAATACCATATGTTCCTTAGTATCAACGTCTACATCCATCACTTGAGCATCTAATTTATTAAATGCATATTTTAATGGCACATTCATTATTGATGATCTCACTGAAATTTTATTATACTTTTCTATTTTTGGTATCTTCCATTTAAGTATAGATTGGCTTAAGTTTTTTCTCACTGGTTTTTTATTAACCACGTCTATAATTTCTTTTAAATTCCTCCTACAATCCTTATAATTCATTATTTCACTATGGTCGGTCATTGGTAAATTAAACACATTAATTAGTCCATTCTTCATCATCTCCAATTCGTCTCTTGTTTTTATTAGTTCTTTTTTATGTACTTTTCTTATTTTCTTCGTCTTCTTAATTATTTGGTTCTTTATATTCTTTGTGTTGAATTCTATGTGCTTAATACTTTCTTTGTTTCTGTTATGTTTATGTTCAGCTAGTAAAACTCTCTCGTCTTCTTTAATTTCTATTTCCTTCCTACTATCTTCTATTTTCTGACTTACCGGTTCCCTGTCCTTATTCAATGTTTCTTTAATACCTTCAGAAGTGCTGTCTAGTGTTTCATTCAATTTCTTGAAACCACTATCTAATGTTTCATTAAGTTGATCTGCTTTGTAATTTGTTTCTTCCCATTTCTTATTCCTCTCTGTTTTTATTTGCTTGATTTCTTCATGACACTCTATTAGTATTTGTATCACTTGCTGCTTAATTTCTTCCTTAGTCTTCTCATTAATTTCCTTCAATTGTTGTTGGAGTGTTTCATTATTATTTTCGATCTTGTTGTTCAGTGTTTCCAGATTATTATCACCCAAACTCCATCTTTTACAACATTTTTCATTAATATGATCATTGAAAATTACATTAGAAAATTCCTAACTTACCTCAAATTAATTTAATCACCTAATTTACAACCTGTTAAACTCATTTAATTTCATTATTAAAACATTTTACTTTACTTCAAAGTTATTATCAAATTTATATTTACATATGGTCACTCATATACTCAAATACAACATGGTTACTGTCATAAACTCAAAAAAATATAAACATCCATTACAACAAATATAGCGTACATAACTCCATGTATCTTCTGAAACATTATAACCATCATATGACTCCACAACTAAACACATTTTACATTTATTCATTTACTATTTATTTTAAAGTTCAAATCTCAGAAACATCATTTCCATTCATTATCAAAATTTATTTCTACAACATTCATTAATCAATTAATTCATCTCAATTTATTTTAATTCAATCAGTTATTTACACACAACATTACTTTAATTATCTTATTCCAAAACAATTACAATTCGTTTATTACAAACTCTCATTATTTATTTACTCTGATATACCATTATTATTATTATTAAAATCAATTTCTATTACATACACACATTGTTTACATAAAATACATTTTATAACACAAACACAATTAATCTCCCTGTAAATTTTTTTACAATTTTTTGTCACATTTTTTTATTGTTTACCACACCTCATTACCTAATTTAGCCAAGTAGTTACCATTAACTAAAATAATAAAATGTTCATTCACTGTTTCTAACCCCCCATCATCGTAAATTAGTTTTACTTTTCCATAACAATTATCATCTTTAATTACACTCCTTACATCATTGTTATTTATATAATAACCCGTTATATTTCAAATTGTTCTGTAAAACCCACAATAATCTACTGGATTATCCCACATTATTACTAAATCATATAGCCTGTCTACATCATTAGTTTTGGTCTTGTCACCGTCTGTATCATTATCTATCACTCTTAAGCATTTTAACCTCTCAATTTCAGAGTACTTTAGTACTAATACTCCACGTCTAAGCACAGGTAAGCTTCTCATATAATTATCAACATTATCATCATTTATTTCTGCACTATTTTCTCAACAAGGTAAGTCTTTCATATCATCTATTTTTTCCAATTCTAACCTCTCTATCAACTCTTTATAACTTCTACTTAACTTAAATACCTCTATCGTTCTCTCTCTCTCATAATCACTTTCATAATACCTGTCACAACACCACTGACCTACTTCACTCCAAGCAAAGGGCACACCAAACTTACTACACCACTTCCTGGCTTTTCCAGGTTTACAAAAAATTAGGGGACTATTTGAAGACACCTTGTCTTCCACACAACTACTGGAGGAAACCTTGTCCTCATAACACCACGGTGAAAACCCTGTTTCACTATATATTTGGGAAAAATCTGCCCCTTGCCAACCTAACCTCTCTTCACACTCTCTCACAACCTCATCAGCACTCGCTAACACTTCGTTATTAAACTCTACTTCAACAAACACTTCATTATCACTCTCAATATTAAAGACCTTACTCTCCAACACCACATTTTTAATCATATCATTGTTATTCTCACTTACCTTTTCAACTACTACTAAATTCTCATCACTACTACTTGTCAACCTATTTTTATAACTATCACCTACCTCGTTAATTATTTCTTCGTTATTTTTGTTTATACTGCCCTTATCTATATCTGTACCATTTTCTACCACCCCTATGCTCTCATCATTATCATCACTATTCAATATTTTATTCTCTAACACTACCTCTTCCACTATTTTACTTTCACTAACCCCTTCTCTTACCTCGTTACTTCATTTCTTATTATCATTAACAGTATGACAAAGCTCTATTAGTTCAGCGTATAATCCAGTTTTCTGTTCTCTCATTTGTCTCAGATCATCATTCAGTCTACGCCGATCATCGTCAGTCATTCTATTCATAATACTCATAAACTCGTCCTCCCATGGTCTATCAAAGAAACTGACCCAATTATACATACCCAATCAAAATACTCCACACACAAACTCGTTATCCCAATGTAAAAGTAACTACAATAATTTCATAAGCACGTTACGCTACCACAACATAACCTCGTTTACATGTACGTAAATCTATACAATACTTCCACAAATACGCCGTTACTCAAATCCTATTTTCTGTGCCTCAAAACAGGTCTAATTCATATAATATTTATACAAACATCCTGGCAGTAATCGTCAATTGTGACGGTATTATCCTTTTTACCATTATAAAATTATACAATAACAATCATAAAACTCACTGCTGCCAGAATATTACTTACCGTCATAATCCCGTTAAACTTACCTTATTAAACTGCCCAGGTCGCCACGATACTTTATGGTTTAATATCGAAACCTTTACACTCTTTCCCTTATAAAAAATTAAATATTTCCGCGATCTGACCACCCTTAAACTCAGAAAATTCCACAGAACGTTAGACAAGGTTTTCAGCACAGAATAGGAAATGGTTATGGCTTAATAACTTACCACTAACATATGTTTAAGTAAAATCGAATATAATTTTATTAATTCAAAAATTGTAGTCTCTGTCTTGTTCTTTCTTTTTAATGTTACTTTTCTAACTAACCTCTATTTATAAAAATGTTCCTATGCTAATCTATACTTACAACCAGTACTCTCGTTAACTTTTCTCTTTCTCCCCATTTTACTTCACACACACTCTCATTATGTTTACACTTTTTATTTACCATATCGAGCTCTTTTAACACTTATTATTCACTGATACACTTCTGGCCAACATAAAGGATCGTTTACATTAACTACATCATGGTACCAAGCGATGCGAGGTTCCCGGTGTTGCACACTATATTGTTTAACTGCTTTTTACGTAAATATTCAAACTTCCTCTCTTCAAAACCTTTTTTACACAAACTGTTTGTTGTTACATTATTAAACTCCACTCTTTGGTAGACCTACTTAGACATTTCGGTCTACCAAAACTTTCCCGAGGCGGACGTTATGTTTACTCTGGTTAACGACTGCTATTCAACTTTACTGTTTAACTAGTGGTGATGAACTGCACTGCTCTGCAACGACTGACTGTGTGTGCGTTTTTTGCCTACCCGTCGGGTGTTAGGCGTTGCCATGAGCTCGCATTCTGTGTTCGTTTGTTTCCGTCACATGTTCGGCTCTGGAATGTTTCGTATGTGTCTTTCACGCTGTTCAAAGCGTCACACCCATGCACGCGTACGCGTGAATACGCCCCCTCGCTGATAACTTCTACATTCCCAGACTTAATTGTTCTCGTACCTCGCTCGGGCTGACACCGAGCTAACCACAGGGTGTTAAACAAATCAAGCTTTTGTGATAAAAAATGTTGCCCAGCCGAGTTGGCCCCAGATTATTACAATTGTTATGAAAAATAGAAAAATAAACCCTCAGCTTTATTTACCCCGTTACAAAGCAATTTGGCGACTACTTGATGATAAAGACACTTCTGAATTCGGCACTTATTTTGATCAAACGTTCTCAAAAAATATTCAGTCTTGGGCCTACTGCCATCGACTTCAAGGAGGTCTGAACACCAACATGCATATCGAAAGAATGCATCATACAATTAAATATATATATTTACACGGCAAAAATGTAAAACATTTGGACAAAGCAATAGTTGCTCTAATGTCTTTCGTCCGCAATAAGTTGTTTGATAGTCCTATTATATTAAGCAAAGGAAAATTAACTACAAAGTTGAAAGACATTAAAAAAAGACATAAGTCCATCACAGAAATCGACAGTAACTCAATTATCAGAGAAGAAACAGGCAATGGGTGGAAAGTACCGTCGTCTTCTGGCATGAAGGAGGTACATATATTTAGTACATGAAAATGACGTGCAGTACAAATGTAATTTGATCTGTGTAGACTGTGATGTGAGTATACATAAATATTCATGCACGTGTGTAGATCATGTATTAAGTGGAATATGTGTAAACATATTCATGATGTTCTGCAGGATTAACAAAGCAGGGCGTAATTTGCAGTCGAACTGTAACAATATCGAAGACAATGGTGACGATCGGTTGTTTGTGCATCCAGAGAACGAAATTGATACGACGGAAAAACAAGAAATATTATCGCAAGTCACCAAAAGAGAAAGTTTTTTGACATCTATGGACACTCAAAAAGAATCACTCAAAGGGGATTGAATTGAATTAGTTAACAGTGTAGCTATATTAGAAGAACTGGAAGTGATTAAACGACAAACTGCTACTTTAAAAACGACATTAAGTGCAATTCGCTCTCACGTTGCAGTTCAAAATATGCTTAGCTGTTCGACTTCTTAGAAAAGAAATATCGTGCTACAGAGGAAAATTGATTCCACCAAAAAAAGGAAATTAACACGCGGTACTATTATGGTAAAGCCCGATGAAACCGATATACAGAACACTGCTCTGTCGCTGCTGCTGCAAAAAAAAATGATTGTTATAAAGTTAAACAGAATTTTAAATAATTTTTAAGTTTGTTAGTTGAAGTATCATTATAGATTATTCATTAAATTATTAAATATTCAGCGTGTGTGTACTTAATGTGCATATAAGACTACGTATTTAATAATGTAGCTTTTTGTTAATAATTATCGATGTGTTTTCATTCCAATGATTGTCGCGCATCTGTGAACAATTCGATTCATACTGGATCAGCTGCTTTCGAAGTGTGTACAGTCTTACGTAACTGGAGCGTATCAGCTGTGAGTGGAAATGACAAATGAGGTAAGCATTTTTAAACAATATAAACATAAATAAAGATTTAGTTGTACACGTCATAGTTTGGCGAAAAGGAAGTTCCGTAAAAATTGTGTTGCTCAATAAATATTTGTTTCTCAGTATGTGTCAGGTTGCCAGCTGTACTGAAACGCAATCAACCTGTCTGAACATTTTATGGAAAGACACGAACATAAGCAAAGCAGTCGGTATTCGTCAGGGGGTACAGTTTAGTAGTTTACTATAGAGGTAATAAAATGCCTAAAGCGAAAGAGTACAGAACATACAAAGTTTAAGAAAACGAGTATGATTCAACATTGCGAGAATTTTTGATGTTCAGAAAGGGAAAGATGCTTCTCTGAAGAGACAAATTAAGAATAGCAGTGTGTTCTATGCGCTCTCTTTGCATCAGAATAAATTCTGTTTCCCTGTTAGATAGAAATCTTTAAGGAGGCTATAATGGGATATGTGGAGGCCATCCTTTAAACAAAATTATTGTTTTTATTACTTCTACTCCATTCGTATTATTATTTATAATTATTGTATTTACTTATATATATGCGCATACAATTTTCATCTGATTTTGATACTTCTGATGTTGAAAGTTTCAACCATGGGTACATTCAAGATATTCCAGCGTTTTTTTTTAGAATTTACTTTTTGGGAAATCTACATATAGGCTATAATTCAGTAAGGGACACAAATTTGCGGAAGTTATGTACTTCGTACGACCTTTGGAAGTGGCTCATTCTTCAGGTCATATTTCCAGGACCTTGGTAAAAATGCAGTTTTTCTTAAAGTATCAAGTTTAATTAAATATAAAATAGATATCATATTTCACAGTACGCAGATACCCTGTAGTGTTGAACATATCAATATGTCAAACATAAACACCGGATTTATAGTTTTACATTAAAAAATAAAAAATATTTTGTTTTCAATAAGAATATGTTTTTTACCATTTATTACACTGTTTCAACAGTTTTATTATACATTGCTGTCATCTTCAGGAACGGAATGTGCAAAGAAATAGTTATACAAATTTAAAATCTATTGTTTATAAAAGCTGTTTTTTATATAAGGCTATATGATTTATGTTTTATATTTATAAATGGTACATATATATATATATATATATATGTGTGTGTGTGTGTGTGTGTGTGTGTGTGTGCGTGTGTGTGTTTGTGTGTATACATTTTTCTATAAAAATATATCAAAATGGCGTCTTTTCAAAATGTATAAGTTTTGACGTCTACCTGAAAACGAAGAGCATATTGAAATTTTATGATAACATTACGTACTTGTGAATATGTTATTTGTTTTGCATTTTACATTTCAATATACTCTTAAAATAAGCAAATAATTTTTTTGTACAAAACGCTGTCATTATGGCATCTTTTCATAATTACGACAATAGGGCATCTTTTCAATTTCCGAACAATTAAGCATCTGAAATATATACTTTTTTCGAATTTTCGCCGTTTGCCAGTTTTCAACCCCGGGTATTGCACAGTTTTCGTTGACGCTTATTTTGTTTTTATGAAAAAGTGACTAACTGCAGGCGAATGACCTGGCAGTTATTTTTTTACTTTCGTTCACCCGCTAACTTTACATCAAAATTTTAACTAGTAGTGTCAAATATTTATCAACAATTTTTAAACTTCACTATCCAATCTATTAACCGTGGTAATATAATTATTGTGTTTTACGAAGCATGCCAACGTAGTGTACTGGCCTTTCGAATTATGTAAAAACTGACCACTTCTCGTCAGACCAAATAACGTAATTAACAGGGATGTTAATATTTTCTCACATGCATTGACACCAGGTGATAATGTAACATTGATCTCATTTACTAGAGAAATTTCCTATGCATATTGGCAGTCAAAAGTAATAAATGTAATGCCAAACGTAATACACATATACTAGTTATACAACAAATATAATCAAGTTATATTTTTTGTCAATATTCATCATTATACATACAGTATTTTGAAGTAATGCTATAAAACATTTATATGTATTAGTTTTGCGGTTAACAAAATTTTATAATTTTAGTTTGTAGTTCTGTAGTTCTTAATAGTCTATAGTTGAGAGAGAGTGACAGAGAGAGAGAGAGAGAGAGAGAGAGAGAGAGAGAGAGAGAGAGAGAGAGAGAGAGAGAGAGAGAGGGGGGGGGGGGAGAGAGAGAGAGAGAGAGATAAATGGGAGTCAAGAGTCAAACAATGACAGAAAGTTACTGTACGTATTTTTTTGGTAATAAGAGTTCTATTTTTATTAGTAAGAGGTATAAAGAAGGGGGAGAAAAGAGAGAGAGATAGCAGAAAGGAGAGTGATCAAATGTGCAAAAATGTACATAATAATAATTACTTCTTGTGTTAGAGGCAGACGGAGAGGAGGAAGACAGAGGGTTGTGAGATAGGATAAAAGTTTGTATTATATTAGTTCTATTTGTGTTAGAGATAATAGCAAGATGACACGAGACGCAGGCAGGGAAAGAGAGAGAGACATAAAATATTAAAATGTTTTGGGTTGAGGGTACTAGAAGTCGTCGGATACCTGCTTTACATCTATTTTTATTTTTTTAATTTTATTTATTTTTTAGATTTTTTCTAATTTACTTGTACTATAGCTAAATTTATTGACCACAAATTACTGTTTTAGACCACAAATAATTTTTAAAATTATATTTTATTCAATTTAAAAATTGCGTGTAAAAATAATGAATAGCCGCTAAAAATTCATTAAACCATTCTTCTGCAGAAAAACACTTTTTTCCAAATATATTCAATTAAATACATCTGAAGTGTACTAATAGACATTCTGCTGACACTTCTCCGCATATCACGCTTAATTTTGGACCATTAGTTCTCGATCGTTTGTGTGTGAACAGCAGAATTGCGAGGACATACAAAATTAAGCGAATGGTTCACAGACAGAAGTAGGCCTATATACCCATACATTTGTGTATATATGGGTACTCGCGAGTTGTACCCGTGCCACATATCTGCAACTATAGTGGTTCCTGGTTCCATATTATTTAAAATTACACAATTTAGTGAGTTTGCATCACGTTTATCCACCACCTTTAGGAACAACTTCTTTATTCTCCTGCAAATGCTCCCAAGTACCCACCGAGTTTTGGTTATTCGGCCTGTTATACTTCCTTCAAGCAAACGCACTTTCATCAATTTCAGTATCTCCCGGGCCGCCAATTTTTGAGCTGTTATCTATTAACCAGACAGTAAGGATCTCCCTGAACTCGTTTATTAATTTTTGAGTAGTTTTCCTGTTTATGTCGATCTGTTTTGAAATGACTGAAATTTTATATTTCAAAATCCAAGTACACACACAATACAGATAATGCAGGAACAAGCGCTATTCCGAAAAAGTGTAATCATGTTTTTTGTAGCTCTGCAATTCCTTCTACCACATCTGAAGGTGACGTTTCTTTATCCTTTTACATTTGTTAACATAGTACCATCACACTTTACACATTGTATTGATAACGGAAGAATATTTTAGTCTCTAACACATTTTCTGATACCTTCTTTTTAAATGAAACACCGAAAATTAATAACACTTTTGTATTCCATTTCAGTAAGATACGGATGTGCACAACGCTGATGAATGAATGTTAATTCAAGTTTTTTCGTTTCCCTTTTATCCCTTAGTTTAAAGCGAATGTCTTGTTTCATCGCAAATGTCACACAATCTCAGGGCACTTTATATTTTATAATGCTTCATAATTTATAACAAATGTGTTACATCGCGTTATAATTGTTCATTTAAGTACTAAGTAGGCCTGTAATGTGAGCGCTGATGTTGCTCGGTATAAGTCTATGTAGGCCTACTTGTGCTTCGTATTAGGTTACTAATTAATGATGGCTACATGTTCATAATAGTTATATCTTATAATGTGTATTTTATAATCATTTAACGAATTTCGTATTCTGTTAAATAACCGTATTTAATTACTTTTGTACGCAAATTGTGTGTTAATGCTCGTACTCAAGTAAATATTACAAAAAAGTAATATAGTAGTTATCAAAAAGAAACTTATGTGAACTGTACAAACGTTACGTATTGTGTCGCATTATATATAGGATGCGACGTTCTGGCCGCGCGTTTAATTGATGTTTTATACAAATTGTCATGTGACTTCTAAACTAAATGAAGTATGGTAAAAAATGTATACAGCTCCCCTCTGTCTGTGTACCTCTCCCTCACCCACGCTCGCTCTCTCTCCTTATTTGTTCTATTTCTTTCCCTCATTTTTATTAAAGAATGAGCCAAGGAGGTTATGTACATTTACACCTGCCGGACACCTCTAAGGGTGTCTCTGTTAGAAACAATAAAATTTCTCAAGTGTTTATGAAATATGAAGGACACTGCAATATGGTAAACTCATAGTAATGTTTATTTGGCTGAGACAAGATAAACAAGAAACGTGATTACATGTCTGGCGGGAACGATGATGCATTTTGCAAACTGGCGTCTACGTCACACACGTCCGTCTTTTCTACAAACATTGTGCACAGTTTAATCTGAGTTGTGGTATCGCGAACTCAGAAATGGTTAATACACGTCAGCCAGTGCTGTGCAGAGTGATAATGTGTTGTGTCTATTCAGCGTAACACCACAGCTCTACACCACAGAGACAAGATTTCTCATTCATCAGAATCCCGCCAACAGGACTCCCTACTCAAGGTCAAATAACATTCTTAATGTATTAATGGCACAGCGTGTATGTTTACAAAACATACTACTGTTTGGCCTGACACATATATACACATCTACGTCTGAACTCATGCAACTGTACATCAGCTGTCTGTTTTTACATTTCCACCAAACATGTTCCAGAAAATCATGTTATGTTAAAATAATATGAACATATTATAGTAAAAACATAATAATAATAACAATTTGTAAGCTTAAGCATTCATAACATAAGAGTTTTTCAACGTTCCTTTCTCCCCCTCCCTCCGAAGTCACACGCACACTCTCTCTCTCTCTCTCTCTCTATATATATATATATTGTAATCGCACGCGATGTCCTTACTTATTGTAGACGTGTGATTAGTGTAATTGGTATAATGTGTACTCTTGTGTCTTACCAATCCTTCTTGTCGCTCTGGAACGGGACTCACGCAGATTGCGTCCGTTGCGAGCGTACAAATAACCAGTATCGAAGTCTTTACCTGTTCTGTGTTGTATTTTGTAACTCCCGAAAGGCGCCAAATTGTTTTTTATACAACAATTAAAAATTTTGCAGTTAGATTGTCTCCTGGCAACTATAAATAATAATTTGAATGCCTCGCTAACTGGCGGGGATTCGACTTTCGCTCGTTGTTGAGATGTGTTGCCAACATAAAATTTGCGTAACAAAATCTACTCTCCGCTAAAGCACATAACATACATAATAATATTCAAATAAATACACTACAGTTAATAAAGGTTCGTACTGATTTAATGGTTTCAAGAATTCATCAATTTTTTTTTTTTAAATAATAATCGTACAATAAATGTAATTATCACAAAGTTTATGCCTCGGCTGTAAATTAGTTCACTCAGCGGTCTCTAAGGTGGCAGCGCCTCAAACTTGGGAAGTTATAATGTTTATCGTCCCTTATACAATTTATCCTGCCATGTGAATTCTTTTGAATACGAAAAGGGTTTATAACAAGATGTTTAAATAAAATACACCACTTTATAATCGTGGCACTTATATACTAACAAGATTTACATGAAAATTCAACTGTGTTGTGTTAAATGGTGTGTGTTCATTTAATCAGTTTGACATAGGTTATAATTATTTTACATACAGTGTTATTTGACTTGAATCATAAATCCTTGAAAGAAATTAGTGTTTAACTTTTAGAGTGAGAGTTATTTATTAGTAAATTGGTGAATCAATTTGGTTCGTTATTAGTTGTAATTTATTTTATACTTAACAACCACACGTTGTTCGGCTATAGTTCGTCAAGTGTCTTCTCCAATGAATTGTTTCTGAAATTTATCACCAACGATAGGGATGCCGTCTGATTCTAGCGTCTGTTTCTTATTTCATCCAGTTTTTATTTAATTGTAGTTTAATAGTTGACTATTGTCCCTTCAAGTGTTACTGGACTATGGTTGACATCAGTTCATCAATTGGGTTTTGTCACAGTTCGATTTTATTCGTTATTTTTCCTCCAAAAGGTCAGCATCAGTATAGCGTCTGTTTCTCGGCGTCGTTAATAATGGAACTCCTTTTCGTAACCCTCAATTTCATAATAACATACCGTAGTCATGACAACTGGCTTAGCTCTGATTGGCTAAGTACTTTCGAAACTATTGTTACAAATTCTGTTTTTTTGTTTAATTTGAATAAATATTTTATAATGGCTATATTTACTTGGGGATAATTTCAATGGTTGTAATCTTTACATAGATGTTCCTATTTTCTTTCAAAGATTAGTTTGATATCTTACAAGATTGGTCTAAGCCATGTATTAATGTTTTAGTTCAAAATTGATAATACTATGTTAATACATAATTTACTTATTTCTATGTTTTAATATAATTCTGCCATGTTATTTTTGTTAGTTGTTGGTAATTACATAATTTACCTTGTTTTGTTATTTAAATATTGTCTTCAATTGTTTACAATTGGGTTTCTTAACTTAGACAGCTATGTCCTGTATGGGCATAAGTTGTTACATCTTATAATTTCTTATTTTATACATTACTTTCAATTTATATTATTGCTATTATTTTGCGGTTTTGTTAAATTCATGTCATTACTATTTTTATCCCTACTCCCATTTCTCACCCACATCTTTAACACTTACATCTATTAATAAAACATAACATATAATTAAATTACTGGTCTGTACATAGTTCAGCCATGTTCCCTTTCATTACACATAATTATTATATTTTGCCTGTTATTTCTTATAAAGGTATTGCTATTATTTTCTTTATAAATTCCTTACTTACTTAAAACATACTAACATATTACTGTAAAACTATTTCTTCTGGTATTTATTGCCTTAAACATTAAGCCAATAACTTCTTTCTTTAAATTAAAAAATGAACAAATTTGGTGAGTGTTATACCTACACCATCTCTTCTATAACAATAATCACCCTGGTGATTCTTATACTGACATAATATTTTTTCTATTTTTTACATTCACAATTATTCTGTGTCTGTCAGTCTAATATACTTAACTTAATTGCTCATTTATCATGTGCTTATGTTTTGGGTTTGTCACACTTGTTTAACTCTTTTTTCTTAAGATTATATGTTGTTTATTTTATTACACTTATCACTTCACTGTTTATCTTTGTCACTCCCTACCTATCTCTCACTCTTGGTTTCAAGGTTATTTTAGATGTACATTTACAACTATTCTTTAACATAATGAGCCTTATTTTCTTATTATAATAAGGTCTTTATCAATATACTTTATTTAACAATAATTGTCTCATTTATTTTTTGTGGTTAGTGTACTTTATCTGGTTTATTTGGGTAGTTTTAATTTTTGGGATGGGGCTATTATTGTGTCGCATTACATATGCTCCCCCACCAAAACATGTTTATTTTTCTTAGCTGAAGGTCTATGGAAAATTTAATGTTAATCTTGATGCTCTGGTTTATTTGTATCACTTTTTCCTTCTTTACTATTATTATTTTCTTATGGCTTCAGGCACTGGGTTGTGATGAATTTCTTTTAAGTTGGTTATTATCTCATAAATGACACATCACTTCTTTTCTTCTTTGGCGAATCTACGGAATATACTATTTTTCTTTATCTTCCTCATATAGGCTATTTAGTTACCAACTGGTTATTCCTTTTCTCTGGGGTTTCATTTCTTTCTGTTCCTATGAATTCCTTAATTGGGTTTATCAATTCCTCCCTAACTTGAAATGGCACGGTGAATGCATATCGGCTGTGAGTGGCACTATTCTGACCTATTCCTCACCCGACCATCACCCCGTGCATGGTACAGTGCTCGTTGGCCCCTGCCCATCATAATAATTATTGAGTGGCGCCATAGCTTTCTACACTCTCTTAAAAATGGCAACTCTTGCGTTACTTTAAATACCCTCGGAATCATGTTGTCTTCTTACTTCTTTTCATTATTATAAATTGTATCTTAGCAGTTCCCCTTACTTTCATATAACTTATTTTCAGTTTTGGTAAAATCCTTGGTATACTTCTTCTTTTCAATTTAATTTCATTTCGTCGTTAATTGATTCATTAGCCACTATGTTATTCATCTTCTGTTTCAATATCCCTTTTTAGCAGTTACAAATATAGTTATTATCACTCTGTTCATTTACAAACATCAATTTATTTCCTTCAAGTTCATCACTTCATTTAATTTGTTTTAAGTACTTCTTTTTTCATTATTATCACCCTGTTATCATTATTAACTGTCTTTCTCTTCTTAATGGATTCAAAATAAATTCTCCAAAGTATTCTGTAAGTTGTCCTTACTTAATTTAGAATTTGGTTGGTTGTTTGTTCATGTTTCTTGAAATCTTCATTGGTCATTACTTTTATCATCATTTTTCCTTCTCAGTTCTCTGATAGTTTGCCTGGTCGGTCATTGATTTGTTTCATGGTTTTTTATAGTGTATGTTATTCAGTTTTTATCCATGGTCCATCATCTCCTCTGCACTCGTCGTTCGGATTCTTCTGGTGTGCAGAACTATTTCCTTCCTTGTGATATAGGCCTCTGCTACCTCATACACCAGTCCTTCTAATACCGTGTGTTCTTCAGTATCAATTTCTACCTCAATTACTTTAGCATTTTGGTTATTGCTCAACGAAGTTACTCGTACCTCCATCATTGCTCTTCTCACTGATATCTTATCATGTATTTCCGGTGTATTCATTTTACTTATAGACTTTCTTAATTTGTTACTCACTGTTTTGTTGTGAGTCCTTTTTAAAGTTTCTTTTAAGTTCCTTCTTTGATTTTTAAGACTCATTATTTCATTCTGGTCAGTCATTGATAGATTAAGCTCATTAATTAGTCCTTGCTTCCTCATCTCCACTTCTTCTCTTGTTTTTACTAGTTTCTTTTTATATATTTTTCCTATATCTTTTGTTTTCTTAATCTTCTTAATTATTTGGTCCTTCTTTACTTCTCTACGGTTGGTTTCTATGTGCTTAATTTTCTCTTTGTTTTTGTTACTTCTGTTTTCGGAAAACAATACACTTGAGTCTTCTTTATTCTCTATTCCCTTCCTACTATCTTCTTCAATTTCCGGATTCAGTTGTTCCATATTGTTATTGTTTGTTATTTCTTCTACCTTCGTTTTACTTCCATCATTTATTGACAGCTTTTGTTGTTCCAAGTTTTCATCGTTGTGTACTTCCATCCTCTGGCTAAGGGTCTTTCTGACGTCTTCAATCTTCACATTTATAAGTTCCCTTAATTCTCCCTTAATACTTTCATTTGTACTGTCTATCTTCTCATTGATTTTCTCAATTTTATTTTCCAACTTCTCATTCATTTGTCTATTATCTTCCTTGATCTGTCTTAAACTCTCATTAGTTTGTTTAACATCCCCCTTCATACTGTCTATTTTTTCATTTGTCAGTTTATTTTGTTCGGTTATGAAATCCATCAATTTCTGTAATTCTGGTGAACCCAGGCCTCCTCTAGCTTCTTCTCCGTCACCCGCCTGTTGTTCCATTTCAGTGTCTTGTTGTTCTGCTGTTTCTTCTTCCTGTTCTTGGTCCTTTGCCAACCTCTTCGATACTCCTCTTGTATGCATCTCTAGACTTATAACCGCCGCCTGCTAAAATTAGGTTGACTGTATTGTTTAATAATGGTATTACAGTCCGTAATTTTTCCTAATTCAGCCTCACTAGTTGGACACCATCTTGTTGTCCTTTCGTATTCGCCGCTAGAATGTCGTACTTCCTTTTCTTCTAGCCTCACCAGTTGGTCGCCATCTTGTAATCGCATGCGATGTCCTTACTTATTGTAGACGTGTGATTAGTGTAATTGGTATAATGTGTACTCTTGTGTCTTACCAATCCTTCTTGTCGCTCTGGAACGGGACTCACGCAGATTGCGTCCGTTGCAAGCGTACAAATAACCAGTATCGAAGTCTTTACTTGTTCTGTGTTGTATTTTGTAACTCCCGAAAGGCGCCAAATTGTTTTTTATACAACAATTAAAAATTTCACAGTTAGATTGTCTCCTAGCAACTGTAAATAATAATTTGAATGCCTCGCTAACTGGCGGGGATTCGACTTTCGCTCGTTGTTGAGATGTGTTGCCAACATAAAATTTGCGTAACAAAATCTACTCTCCGCTAAAGCACATAACATACATAATAATATTCAAATAAATACACTACAGTTAATAAAGGTTCGTACTGATTTAATGGTTTCAAGAATTCATCAATTTTTTTTTTTTAAATAATAATCGTACAATAAATGTAATTATCACAAAGTTTATGCCTCGGCTGTAAATTAGTTCACTCAGCGGTCTCTAAGGTGGCAGCGCCTCAAACTTGGGAAGTTATAATGTTTATCATCCCTTATACAATTTATCCTGCCATGTGAATTCTTTTGAATATGAAAAGGGTTTATAACAAGATGTTTAAATAAAATACACCACTTTATAATCGTGGCACTTATATACTAACAAGATTTACATGAAAATTCAACTGTGTTGTGTTAAATGGTGTGTGTTCGTTTAATCAGTTTGACATAGGTTATAATTATTTTACATACAGTGTTATTTGACTTGAATCATAAATCCTTGAAAGAAATTAGTGTTTAACTTTTAGAGTGAGAGTTATTTATTAGTAAATTGGTGAATCAATTTGGTTCGTTATTAGTTGTAATTTATTTTATACTTAACAACCACACGTTGTTCGGCTATAGTTCGTCAAGTGTCTTCTCCAATGAATTGTTTCTGAAATTTATCACCAACGATAGGGATGCCGTCTGATTCTAGCGTCTGTTTCTTATTTCATCCAGTTTTTATTTAATTGTAGTTTAATAGTTGACTATTGTCCCTTCAAGTGTTACTGGACTATGGTTGACATCAGTTCATCAATTGGGTTTCGTCACAGTTCGATTTTATTCGTTATTTTTCCTCCAAAAGGTCAGCATCAGTATAGCGTCTGTTTCTCGGCGTCGTTAATAATGGAACTCCTTTTCGTAACCCTCAATTTCATAATAACATACCGTAGTCATGACAACTGGCTTAGCTCTGATTGGCTAAGTACTTTCGAAACTATTGTTACAAATTCTGTTTTTTTGTTTAATTTGAATAAATATTTTATAATGGCTATATTTACTTGGGGATAATTTCAATGGTTGTAATCTTTACATAGATGTTCCTATTTTCTTTCAAAGATTAGTTTGATATCTTACAAGATTGGTCTAAGCCATGTATTAATGTTTTAGTTCAAAATTGATAATACTATGTTAATACATAATTTACTTATTTCTATGTTTTAATATAATTCTGCCATGTTATTTTTGTTAGTTGTTGGTAATTACATAATTTACCTTGTTTTGTTATTTAAATATTGTCTTCAATTGTTTACAATTGGGTTTCTTAACTTAGACAGCTATGTCCTGTATGGGCATAAGTTGTTACATCTTATAATTTCTTTATTTTATACATTACTTTCAATTTATATTATTGCTATTATTTTGCGGTTTTGTTAAATTCATGTCATTACTATTTTTATCCCTACTCCCATTTCTCACCCACATCTTTAACACTTACATCTATTAATAAAACATAACATATAATTAAATTACTGGTCTGTACATAGTTCAGCCATGTTCCCTTTCATTACACATAATTATTATATTTTGCCTGTTATTTCTTATAAAGGTATTGCTATTATTTTCTTTATAAATTCCTTACTTACTTAAAACAAACTAACATATTACTGTAAAACTATTTCTTCTGGTATTTATTGCCTTAAACATTAAGCCAATAACTTCTTTCTTTAAATTAAAAAATGAACAAATTTGGTGAGTGTTATACCTACACCATCTCTTCTATAACAATAATCACCCTGGTGATTCTTATACTGACATAATATTTTTTCTATTTTTTACATTCACAATTATTCTGTGTCTGTCAGTCTAATATACTTAACTTAATTGCTCATTTATCATGTGCTTATGTTTTGGGTTTGTCACACTTGTTTAACTCTTTTTTCTTAAGATTATGTTGTTTATTTTATTACACTTATCACTTCACTGTTTATCTTTGTCACTCCCTACCTATCTCTCACTCTTGGTTTCAAGGTTATTTTACATGTACATTTACAACTATTCTTTAACATAATGAGCCTTATTTTCTTATTATAATAAGGTCTTTATCAATATACTTTATTTAACAATAATTGTCTCATTTATTTTTCGTGGTTAGTGTACTTTATCTGGTTTATTTGGGTAGTTTTAATTTTTGGGATGGGGCTATTATTGTGTTGCATTACAATATATATATATATATATATCACACAAATAAAATATGTATTAGACTACATTATTGTCTGATGTACAATGTCCAATCACCTATCGCAGTGGTCTCAAGGCCCCTTTCAGTTCCGAGTCTATACTCTCTCTGCAGCTACTTCTTGGACTGCCTGGTATTCTTCCTTCCTTGTGTTTCTACTCTAACATGTGTTTTTGGAATCTCTGATCATTTGTTGCACATGTCCGGAGTAGATTAGCAGTTTATTATCTGATCTGTCTACAGTCGTTACTTTGTCTTATATTTCTTTATTTTCAAACGCTACATCGTTGTTGGCTTTTTCATTCTGCGGATACATGAAATTCTTCTTCGCTTGCATCTGGAAGTACTATGTCATCAGCATATAGATTGCAAACCATCTTACTTAACATTGCGATACCTCCTTCCCATCTATCCGTGGCTCGTGTCAATTTAAACCCTAGAATTTAAATCGTATGAGACAGAGAATGCATCCTTGTTGGCTTGTGTCTACAGTATTTGCGATGAGTAATGTTATGTGAGCAAAATGTGACAGTGATTTTCGTAATGAATTTGAGCGTAGGAATTTCTATACACATGTATTGAGTGTTATCGCAGGGCAGGTACATCGTACGCCCATCTGTTTTTCATTAATCTTTTATTGGAAGAATCTACCACATTTAAGCACTGTCTGAATGGAATGAATATTTAATGTTTTTACTGTCATTCCTTGCATTTCTTTTACGAGTCAGTAAATGGTAATTTCAATTCCTATTGTCATAACGGCCTAATTCCCTTCCAGAACTCAGGTAAGTATGCAACTGAAAGAATTACTTCTTGACAGCATTACTTTTGTCCAAACCATCCGGAAATATAATAGTGTGACAGAGCATTCTCTTACTTTTTGGTCACGAAAATCATATCCCTGGTACAGGTTTCTACTCCTTAAAAATTTAGGGACAGATTCACAGATATATTTCCGATTATTTACCACTTGCTGGCGACAAAAATTATTCTTTGGTAACTATGACATACTGTAACGTAACGAAACTAAGGTCCCCTACGTTACATAAAAAATTTATAATTATCAAAATAAAAAAACGCTAATTGTCCATTGTAATATAGGTCAGAAAAGTAAACCCTTATCAAATAAATAAATAAATAACACTAAATAAGAGTATAAGGTAATAGAGTAAAAAATAAATGTTTATTGTGACAGTACGGGAAATCCTGATGTCGGATTTATGGTCTATATATTATAACAGCACCAAATATTAACTATTTGGGGTTATATGTTTACCGCATACTGAAAGCATATTTAAATAAAATATAACAGTCAAAACTCCATTTGAATGTAGAGCGTTGAAAATAATGCTTTGTAAAGCAACGCACACGTGGTCATTATGTAATCAGTTCGCTGTACAAGGAAGCGACCACACCCAAACTGTTAATTATTAATATCTCGGAAACTAATAAATAAAGGCGAAATCCAACATAGCCAAAATGTTTACCGAAATATTAATAATGGCGTGTGCAAATTTTACGCGATATAATTAACAAATGAAAGAGTTAATTAAATATAATTGAATAACTTCTTTAAAAATAGAGTTACAGTAATGAGATTTTAGTATGTTATAAAGATAATAATTTCTGACCGATTGTATATTTTAGATTTCACACAACTTGGTTTGCAACCGAGTTATTGGAAAATTAAATAAGCACAGGAAATCCGGAGCGACAAAATTAGTTCCGCTGATAGTAATATTAGAAATAATATCAATTCTCCGTCTGTGGGAACCTAACTTCATTCTCACAGACCAAGGGAATTCAAATTTTATGTAGTAGGGAGAGTGTGTCAGCCAATGAAATCACTTGACGCGAGCCCCGGCCAGCGAGGTGTTTATGGGCTGAAAGATCACTCTTTTGCCAGTACTCACGAAGTTAAGACGTAGTCCTTCGATCGTCTAGTAACCAAAGTGGTGAAGATCAACAAGAAGACTCTACGTGGTCAACACACACGCAATTACGAACACACTAAGTACAGATCATCTGTATAGCTCGTAATTGTTGCGTAAAGGCGAGATACTCTTCAGTACATCAACCAAGCTTATTGTGTACTACCAGTTAGTCATAAGCACACAAGAGATCCACCAGACTTCAAGACCAGACTTCAAGAATACAGCAGAGAGGCCGTCTAAATCATTGGTGAACAGCTGACGAGCAGAGCGACCACCCGAACGAAGCACACACACACACACGCTGACATGCAACGTGCGAATCGACGAGGGACAGGAAGCAGTTCCAGCGGACAGCAGCAGACGTTAAAATATTCACAAACAGCAAGGAAGCAGAGTGTTGCCGAATTTTGAACTCCACGACCGAATCCAGCAGTTCTAAGCAGATTACTTTCTCTAACCAAGGACTCGAATCGACGAGGGACAAATCGGGACGACATCCTCTTCAGTAACAGGAAAGCAAAATCCACTTATTTATTTTTCAGATCAAATTTTCTATTTTCCAATTAAAACATTGTAATTCAAATAATTCAGGTGCCAAACAAAAAGGAAAGACTCTAGTAATTAAAAAGTAAATTCGTTGTGATAATCTGTATAGCAGTTTAAGTCATTAGTAAGTTATAGTTAAGAAATAGAAGTAGTATAAAAGCGCTATACAAATCTTAACTGACAATCTAATCTTAGATCATACTGCAGTATATCAGAAGTAGAATCACTAGAAATAAAATAACGTGAACTAGACTGTCACGTCTAATTTATTTTAATTAATTATTCTAATTAATTTCAGAGTTTTATATTTTGTTTCATGAACATTTAGATTCAATTTAATTAAATAAATTTAATTGCAATTAACTCGCCAAAGAACGAGTTCAGTTTCTTTCGACTATTGACCAATCGAAAAACATTGATTCATTGTTTAGACTGTAAGAAATTCATAATATAATAACCATTCTATTCTTGTGTGTTGTTGGAGTAATAAACAACATTTTATTACCCCATATAACAGTGTTTTATTGTTGTACGATAAAGCCTACCAGTCTCAGAAAACTCTCCCCCTTTAAAGTAACCTATTTTGTGTGTTGTTGTAATAAATTTGAGATTACTAGCTTGCGAACTTCAAATCCAAAATCCACACGCCCTAGTCGGAAGAATCTGCAAGATCAGACAGCAGGTAGGTACTCACACACAACACGACATAACAATAACGCATAGAAGTAGAGTTATAAATGTCGGCCAACGTGGGGCCCGGCAAACGTACATCAAATTGAATTCACGTTCCGAACAAGAGTTATAAATGGCTTGCCCGGAACGTGGGGCGCGATTGAATTAAATTAATTAAATCACAACGAGATTGAAACGCCACATTTGTAATAAAGTTATAAATGGCGCTCCAATCTCGTGGGGCTCGAGAAAATTAATTAAAATCAATTTAAATTTAATTTACACACGTTAAAACAAACTTTGCTGTTTTACTTTATAAAACAGCTGGCGTCCAACTGAACAATCCCCAAAGAGTTTTGTGACTGGTGTTCGTACAACAGTGAAATTATTGTGTGTATTTGAAACTGTTCTGTGTATTTTAAATTGTTTTATATTTGAAATTGTTGTGTATTTAAAATGGATATGGATAAAATACTTAAACAAATACAGCAAATGAACGAGAAAATGAGTGCGGATTTGACCGCTAATATGAACTCGAGATTTGAGAAAATAGACGCGAAATTTGAACAGAGTGCAGCCAAAGCTGAGCTAAATATCGCAGAATTAAAATCTAATATCGAAACACAAAGAGTTAGTCTAACCGAAGCATTAGAACGCAGTAATGCTGACATAAACGCCGAGATTAAGCAAAGCAATAAAGAAAGTAGTAAAGAATTAACTGCGAAAATAGACGAAAGCGTAAACGAGTTGACCGCTAAAGTCGTGGAAATCGGTGAGAGTAATAAACAATTAACGGAGAAAGTCGCTGAGATCGGTGAAAGAGTAAATACGGTCGATACTAAAATCAATGAACGGTTTAAGGTTTTTGAGACCACTATGCAAAAATCGTTTATTGAACAAGTAACACGTATGGAGGGCCGGTTCAAGGACCACATAAGCCGCTGCGAAAAGCAAACCCAAGAGGTTTCAAAAAAAATGGAATCCCTAGAGGTAAAGATTCACGCAGACGTGACCGAAACGCAACGACGAGTAGATAAATTAGACGCTTCAATTGTAGAGACGCGATCTAACATTGACTCTAATAAAGAGAGTGTCTTACAAACGTTAAACGACGAGATTTTGAAAGTACGACAGGAGGTACGGAGGAGATCTGCTCCTAATATTTTGGTACAAGGTCCTGTCGACGAGAAAAATCGCGTGTATTTTACGGGGGAAAATAACGAAAACCCCATTGAATTTTTATTAGCGTGTGAGAGTGAAATGGCTAGAGTAGGTTCCCGACTAGAAGATCAAGACAAAATACAGTGGGTGGTTAACGCGATGCGTGATTCGGCGCATAAGTGGTATAACATTGTACGCGATAGAGTGTCCACATACGCGGAGTTCAAACAAAAATTTGAAAGCCGGTACTGGAACTCGCATACCCAAAGACTTCTGCGCAATGAACTGGAATATGGCAGATTTGATAAGAAAATGGGTATTACCGCCGAAAATTATATAATCCAGCAGGTCGAACGCGCGAAGCATTTAACCCCAGCATTTGCGGAGATTGACATAGTCACGAAGCTTGCCTACCATTTTAATCATAACATTAGAGTTGCTGTATTTACGCAGGGTATTCGCACGGTAGACGAACTCCTCATTCTAGTGTCCCAAAGTGAGACGGTTTTTGATTTTGGTGGGTGGCGTTATAATCCCGATTTTCGCCGAAATAATGAAGGGCAGAATACGCGACTACAGTACCATCAGCAAACGGATCAAAGACCGAGTACCAGTTCTACTCCACCCCAAACACCGTCAAAACAGCCAAATAAAACCTTTGAGTACAAGGGTAAACAAAATATTGGTAGACCAAAGGGGCAGGGTAAGGGCAACGACGGGGCACCAATTAGAGCGATTCAAACGGTCGAATTAGCCAAAGCTGATACAACTGCCAAAGACAGCGACTCCCAGGGCAATAAAAACTCGAACAATAAATCGAAAAATTACCAAGCTACAAAAAACGTGGCAAAATGCGCATCCAGCGAGGACGCGCTATAAATTCTGCAAAATTTTGTAAATATAAGCATGTTAATTATAAGGATTATATATTGTGTGAAATGTGTACTTTTAATTATGTAACTTGTGTGCCCGTTAATAATGTGTTCCCACCGGACGTCAGGGATCCGTTACTAGAATCCGGTCCCACGCAACAAAGGCCCGTGAGTGCGGCGTGTCCGGTGTTACACGCCTTTGTCAATAGCGTTCCCACACAAATTTTGTTGGATACCGGTAGCGTTGTTTCCGGCGTCAGTGAAAGGTTCCTGCGTGCCAATAAAAAATATTTTCGTACGGCCCCATCACTCCCAATCAATCAATTTTATATACGAACCGCTACCGATACAAAAGAAAAAATTGACACTCAATACTATCTAACTATCATGCTAGACAAAGTGCAATTTGAAGTGTGTGTAGTGGGTATAAACAATTTAATATGTGATATGTTATTGGGGGTAGATGTATTAGAACAAATACGTGCGGAAATTAACACCAGTGAACACTTATTAAAATGTACCATTGACAATGTTAGTTACACTTTTAAATTGAACACACATACACACACACAAAACCATGGTGACCCAATTAAAATCACACGGCCACCAAAACAAGTAATTCATTATAAAGAATGTGAAGAGGGAGAGACAACCTTAGATTCCCGAACTGAACGGAGATTGTCGTCGCTGCAAGAAGAATTCAGCGATATCTTCAGTGAAGAGCACTCAATCTCGTCAGTGTATGAACACAGAATCCACCTCACAGAGCCGGAGAAGTTCATAAGGAGAATTTACCAGGTCCCTATAAAATACCAGGCCGAGGTCCAGCAGGAGATACAGCGGATGTTGGAGGAAGATATTATTGAAAGATCTAATAGCAGCTTCCTCAACCCACTGCTGGTCGTCCGCAAGAAGACTGGATATGAGGAACTTAAACAGTCTGGTAGAGAAAGAGTTTGACTGCGCACCGACAGCGGAGGATCTCTTCATTAAATGTGAAGGAGCCAGGTACCTCACGAAGTTAGATCTAACAGCAAGCTTCTGGCAGGTCCCGCTGTGTGAGCAAGATCGTAAGTATACAGCATTTATATTCAATAACAAATGCTATCAGCACAAGGTGGTACCTTTTGGCCTTAGCACGAGTCTCGCTGCGATTGTAAGATGCCTCGAGAGAGCTCTAGGACCTGAGGTAGACCCATACACTGTAATATTCGTTGATGACATCCTCGTCATATCCCGCACGTTGGAGGAACACTTCGAGCATCTGCGGAGCGTCTTCCAGAAGCTGAGGTTAGCCAACATCAAGCTCAAACTACACAAGTGCGAGTTTGTAAAGTCTCAAATGAAGTTCCTGGGACATATAATCTCAGCTACAGGTATCAGTACGGACCCAGAAAAGCTCCGGAGTATTGTGGAGTTCCCGGTGCCCAAGAACCTCAAAGCACTGCGAGCATTCCTTGGACTCACGGGATACTACAGGAAATTCACCAGCAAATACGCCGAATATACAGTCCCCTTGCTACAGCTGGTACGCAAAAATATAAAGTGGAAATGGGGTTCTGAACAGAACGATGCGTTTGAGAGGGTTAAGGGCCTGTTCCAATCTAATTTACAATTGTTCCATCCACAGCAGGGTAGGAAGTACGTAATGTACACTGACGCTAGCGAGTACGCTATCGGCGCCGTGTTGCACCAAGAAGACGAACAAGGTAGTCTTCATGTTGTACCATACGCCAATAGAACGCTCAAAGGCGCTGAGTTGCACTATTGTACTTCTGAGAAAGAAATACTCGCCATAATAAACGCACTCAGAAAATTCAGACACTACCTATACGGTACCCATTTCGAGATCCACACTGATAATCAGGCGTTATCGTTTATATTAAAATGTCGATTAGCAAATTCCCGACTAACACGATGGGTGTTAGCTATTCAGGAGTACTCATTCACTATTAAATATTGCAAAGGATCAGAGAATACCACCGCAGACACTCTAAGTAGATATCCGCCCGTAGAAAAGGAGGAGGTATATGAAGCAGCTGACGAGTTGAGAGTGTTAAATATGCAATACACGGTCGCGCCTGAAGCTACTAATATGCTACAGAACTTAGGACGCGAGCAGGACGATAACATCGCACTCCTTGCTAAAAAGCTAATGTTAGCAGCTCACCCAAATCCTCACTATCTTATACAAGACAATATATTGTATAAATTGTTACAGGGCGAATGGAAAGTGGTATTGTCTCCAGCGATGCTTGCGTGTATAACACAATCTTTACATATAAAAATGGCGCACGCATCTCCTGTAAAATGTGTCAAAATATTGCAGGAGGATTTTACAATTACAAACATGTACCGTAGGGTTAAGAAATTGTTAAAAACATGTTATCCATGTCAAACAGCGAAAGTACCAAACTTGCACACTTACGTTCCCATGGCCAATGTGATAACGGAAGGTAAGGGACAGATGATCGCCATCGACTTTCTGGGACCATTACCCAAGGCGACCAGAAATCTAAAACACATGGTAGTTTGCGTCGATGTGTTTACTAAAAAAGTTAGCCTTTATGCGATCCCTAGGCCCACCACAAAGTCCGTTTTAAATATTATACTTAATAAGTATATCCCACAACATGGACCAATAAGGAACGTACTTAGTGACCAGGGACAGCAGTTCCAAAACAAACACTGGGCAGCCACCCTGGAATGTAACGGTATCAAAGCAGTCCTAACCTCGATACGACGACCACAGGGAAACCTTGCCGAAAGGGTGAATCGGGAAATCGGTAAAATGTTCCGTATCTATTGCTATAAGGAACAAAGTAAATGGCCCGAGTTCTTACCATTCTTCGAAAAGGCAATAAATGAGAGTTATCACGATACCACGGAATACACACCAGCAGAATTAGACTCTGGAACCACGCCAGAGAGGTTTTGGAATAATTATTTAAGTAGGCCAAAGACTTATAATCTACCTCTGCCGGTGCAATGTAAAAATCAACTTGTGAGGGAAAGAATAGTTGAAAAAGGGCGAAAAAGGGCGGACAAGTTCAATACTACTCATAAACTAACGAACTTTGTAGTAGGTGAGAAAGTACTGCTCAAGGCGAATCCTGTAGGCCGAAGAGACATAAATGTGGCCGCAAAGTTTTTTCGTTTATATAATGGTCCCTATCTGTTGGCTCAACAACTCGCGCCTCACACGTTTATCGTTACGACGCTCGACCGAACGAAAACGATCGGTAAATACCATGCGAGCTCTTTGAGAAAATACTTTGAGTAGCATGGCATTCCAAAGCGCGTCGCGACGAAATAATAAGACTTTAAAAAAATAAATAGTATTTAGAGTTAATAGTAATTGTATTATAATAATTAAAATTAAAATAAATAACTTGTGATGCATAATATTATTAATAATAATTGTAGATAGCTTGTGTAGTAATAATAATGCTTTTCTATCGCGATAAACAGCGGGCGTGTAGAACCGAACGAACACACAGCAGGAAATGGTTACGTCACGCGATAACTACCTGACCGACATTTGAAAGTAGGTCAAGCAATTAGCCAGCAGCGGGCGATAACGGTTGTAAATAAACTGTCAGCAAATTCCTTTGCACACGCGCCACTGTTTACAAACAAAGATATCAGCCGTTCTAAAAACATTAATACACAAATGATTGCAAATGTAATATTGTTAATAAGTGTATGTAGAATTAAGTTGTATGTAATGAAATAACATTAACACACATGTATGTTTTTCTTTTGAATAAGTAGTACAATGTATAGATAATAAGTATAGTGATTACAGAATATGTGTGTAATGATTAAGAAAAAAAAAATAACTGTAATTATTACATTCATTTTTTTTTAAAGCGGGTGTGGGAATATATAACAGCACCAAATATTAACTATTTGGGGTTATATGTTTACCGCATACTGAAAGCATATTTAAATAAAATATAACAGTCAAAACTCCATTTGAATGTAGAGCGTTGAAAATAATGCTTTGTAAAGCAACGCACACGTGGTCATTATGTAATCAGTTCGCTGTACAAGGAAGCGACCACACCCAAACTGTTAATCATTAATATCTTGGAAACTAATAAATAAAGGCGAAATCCAACATAGCCAAAATGTTTACCGAAATATTAATAATGGCATGTGCAAATTTTACGCGATAT
Source organism: Magicicada septendecula (assembly GCA_034769895.1). Taxonomy (NCBI): domain Eukaryota; kingdom Metazoa; phylum Arthropoda; class Insecta; order Hemiptera; family Cicadidae; genus Magicicada; species Magicicada septendecula. Next base: position 202,774,209 of record CM068373.1, on the reverse strand, counting down.
AATTAACAAATGAAAGAGTTAATTAAATATAATTGAATAACTTCTTTAAAAATAGAGTTACAGTAATGAGATTTTAGTATGTTATAAAGATAATAATTTCTGACCGATTGTATATTTTAGATTTCACACAACTTGGTTTGCAACCGAGTTATTGGAAAATTAAATAAGCACAGGAAATCCGGAGCGACAAAATTAGTTCCGCTGATAGTAATATTAGAAATAATATCAATTCTCCGTCTGTGGGAACCTAACTTCATTCTCACGGACCAAGGGAATTCAAATTTTATGTAGTAGGGAGAGTGTGTCAGCCAATGAAATCACTTGACGCGAGCCCCGGCCAGCGAGGTGTTTATGGGCTGAAAGATCACTCTTTTGCCAGTACTCACGAAGTTAAGACGTAGTCCTTCGATCGTCTAGTAACCAAAGTGGTGAAGATCAACAAGAAGACTCTACGTGGTCAACACACACGCAATTACGAACACACTAAGTACAGATCATCTGTATAGCTCGTAATTGTTGCATAAAGGCGAGATACTCTTCAGTACATCAACCAAGCTTATTGTGTACTACCAGTTAGTCATAAGCACGCAAGAGCGCAAGAGATCCACCAGACTTCAAGACCAGACTTCAAGAATACAGCAGAGAGGCCGTCTAAATCATTGGTGAACAGCTGACGAGCAGAGCGACCACCCGAACGAAGCACACACACACACACACGCTGACGTGCAACGTGCGAATCGACGAGGGACAGGAAGCAGTTCCAGCGGACAGCAGCAGACGTTAAAATATTCACAAACAGCAAGGAAGCAGAGTGTTGCCGAATTTTGAACTCCACGACCGAATCCAGCAGTTCTAAGCAGATTACTTTCTCTAACCAAGGACTCGAATCGACGAGGGACAAATCGGGACGACATCCTCTTCAGTAACAGGAAAGCAAAATCCACTTATTTATTTTTCAGATCAAATTTTCTATTTTTCAATTAAAACATTGTAATTCAAATAATTCAGGTACCAAACAAAAAGCAAAGACTCTAGTAATTAAAAAGTAAATTCGTTGTGATAATCTGTATAGCAGTTTAAGTCATTATTAAGTTATAGTTAAGAAATAGAAGTAGTATAAAAGCGCTATACAAATCTTAACTGACAATCTAATCTTAGATCATACTGCAGTATATCAGAAGTAGAATCACTAGAAATGAAATAACGTGAACTAGACTGTCACGTCTAATTTATTTTAATTAATTATTCTAATTAATTTCAGAGTTTTATATTTTGTTTCATGAACATTTAGATTCAATTTAATTAAATAAATTTAATTAAATTCAAATAAATTAATAAATTAAAATTTAAATTGCAATTCACTCGCCAAAGAACGAGTTCAATTTCTTTCGACTATTGACCAATCGAAAAACATTGATTCATTGTTTAGACTGTAAGAAATTCATAATATAATAACCATTCTATTCTTGTGTGTTGTTGGAGTAATAAATAACGTTTTATTACCCCGTATAACAGTGTTTTATTGTTGTACGATAAAGCCTACCAGTCTCAGAAAACTCTCCCCCTTTAAAGTAACCTATCTTGTGTGTTGTTGTAATAAATTTGAGATTACTAGCTTGCGAACTTCAAATCCAAAATCCACACGCCCTAGTCGGAAGAATCTGCAAGATCAGACAGCAGGTAGGTACTCACACACAACACGACATAACAATAACGCATAGAAGTAGAGTTATAAATGTCGGCCAACGTGGGGCCCGGCAAACGTACATCAAATTGAATTCACGTTCCGAACAAGAGTTATAAATGGCTTGCCCGGAACGTGGGGCGCGATTGAATTAAATTAATTAAATCACAACGAGATTGAAACGCCACATTTGTAATAAAGTTATAAATGGCGCTCCAATCTCGTGGGGCTCGAGAAAATTAATTAAAATCAATTTAAATTTAATTTACACACGTTAAAACAAACTTTGCTGTTTTACTTTATAAAACAGCTGGCGTCCAACTGAACAATCCCCAAAGAGTTTTGTGACTGGTGTTCGTACAACAGTGAAATTATTGTGTGTATTTGAAACTGTTCTGTGTATTTTAAATTGTTTTATATTTGAAATTGTTGTGTATTTAAAATGGATATGGATAAAATACTTAAACAAATACAGCAAATGAACGAGAAAATGAGTGCGGATTTGACCGCTAATATGAACTCGAGATTTGAGAAAATAGACGCGAAATTTGAACAGAGTGCAGCCAAAGCTGAGCTAAATATCGCAGAATTAAAATCTAATATCGAAACACAAAGAGTTAGTCTAACCGAAGCATTAGAACGCAGTAACGCTGACATAAACGCCGAGATTAAGCAAAGCAATAAAGAAAGTAGTAAAGAATTAACTGCGAAAATAGACGAAAGCGTAAACGAGTTGACCGCTTAAGTCGTAGAAATCGGTGAGAGTAATAAACAATTAACGGAGAAAGTCGCTGAGATCGGCGAAAGAGTAAATACGGTCGATACTAAAATCAATGAACGGTTTAAGGTTTTTGAGACCACTATGCAAAAATCGTTTATTGAACAAGTAACACGTATGGAGGGCCGGTTCAAGGACCACATAAGCCGCTGCGAAAAGCAAACCCAAGAGGTTTCAAAAAAAATGGAATCCCTAGAGGTAAAGATTCACGCGGACGTGACCGAAACGCAACGACGAGTAGATAAATTAGACGCTTCAATTGTAGAGACGCGATCTAACATTGACTCTAATAAAGAGAGTGTCTTACAAACGTTAAACGACGAGATTTTGAAAGTACGACAGGAGGTACGGAGGAGATCTGCTCCTAATATTTTGGTACAAGGTCCTGTCGACGAGAAAAATCGCGTGTATTTTACGGGGGAAAATAACGAAAACCCCATTGAATTTTATTAGCGTGTGAGAGTGAAATGGGTAGAGTAGGTTCCCGACTAGAAGATCAAGACAAAATACAGTGGGTGGTTAACGCGACGCGTGATTCGGCGCGTAAGTGGTATAACATTGTACGCGATAGAGTGTCCACATACGCGGAGTTCAAACAAAAATTTGAAAGCCGGTACTGGAACTCGCATACCCAAAGACTTCTGCGCAATGCACTGGAATATGGCAGATTTGATAAGAAAATGGGTATTACCGCCGAAAATTATATAATCCAGCAGGTCGAACGCGCGAAGCATTTAACCCCAGCATTTGCGGAGATTGACATAGTCACGAAGCTTGCCTACCATTTTAATCATAACATTAGAGTAGCTGTATTTACGCAGGGTATTCGCACGGTAGACGAACTCCTCATTCTAGTGTCCCAAAGTGAGACGGTTTTTGATTTTGGTGGGTGGCGTTATAATCCCGATTTTCGCCGAAATAATGAAGGGCAGAATACGCGACTACAGTACCATCAGCAAACGGATCAAAGACCGAGTACCAGTTCTACTCCACCCCAAACACCGTCAAAACAGCCAAATAAAACCTTTGAGTACAAGGGTAAACAAAATATTGGTAGACCAAAGGGGCAGGGTAAGGGCAACGACGGGGCACCAATTAGAGCGATTCAAACGGTCGAATTAGCCAAAGCTGATACAACTGCCAAAGACAGCGACTCCCAGGGCAATAAAAACTCGAACAATAAATCGAAAAATTACCAAGCTACAAAAAACGTGGCAAAATGCGCATCCAGCGAGGACGCGCTATAAATTCTGCAAAATTTTGTAAATATAAGCATGTTAATTATAAGGATTATATATTGTGTGAAATGTGTACTTTTAATTATGTAACTTGTGTGCCCGTTAATAATGTGTTCCCACCGGACGTCAGGGATCCGTTACTAGAATCCGGTCCCACGCAACAAAGGCCCGTGAGTGCGGCGTGTCCGGTGTTACACGCCTTTGTCAATAGCGTTCCCACACAAATTTTGTTGGATACCGGTAGCGTTGTTTCCGGCGTCAGTGAAAGGTTCCTGCGTGCCAATAAAAAATATTTTCGTACGGCCCCATCACTCCCAATCAATCAATTTTATATACGAACCGCTACCGATACAAAAGAAAAAATTGACACTCAATACTATCTAACTATCATGCTAGACAAAGTGCAATTTGAAGTGTGTGTAGTGGGTATAAACAATTTAATATGTGATATGTTATTGGGGGTAGATGTATTAGAACAAATACGTGCGGAAATTAACACCAGTGAACACTTATTAAAATGTACCATTGACAATGTTAGTTACACTTTTAAATTGAACACACATACACACACACAAAACCATGGTGACCCAATTAAAATCACACGGCCACCAAAACAAGTAATTCATTATAAAGAATGTGAAGAGGGAGAGACAACCTTAGATTCCCGAACTGAACGGAGATTGTCGTCGCTGCAAGAAGAATTCAGCGATATCTTCAGTGAAGAGCACTCAATCTCGTCAGTGTATGAACACAGAATCCACCTCACAGAGCCGGAGAAGTTCATAAGGAGAATTTACCAGGTCCCTATAAAATACCAGGCCGAGGTCCAGCAGGAGATACAGCGGATGTTGGAGGAAGATATTATTGAAAGATCTAATAGCAGCTTCCTCAACCCACTGCTGGTCGTCCGCAAGAAGACTGGATATGAGGAACTTAAACAGTCTGGTAGAGAAAGAGTTTGACTGCGCACCGACAGCGGAGGATCTCTTCATTAAATGTGAAGGAGCCAGGTACCTCACGAAGTTAGATCTAACAGCAAGCTTCTGGCAGGTCCCGCTGTGTGAGCAAGATCGTAAGTATACAGCATTTATATTCAATAACAAATGCTATCAGCACAAGGTGGTACCTTTTGGCCTTAGCACGAGTCTCGCTGCGATTGTAAGATGCCTCGAGAGAGCTCTAGGACCTGAGGTAGACCCATACACTGTAATATTCGTTGATGACATCCTCGTCATATCCCGCACGTTGGAGGAACACTTCGAGCATCTGCGGAGCGTCTTCCAGAAGCTGAGGTTAGCCAACATCAAGCTCAAACTACACAAGTGCGAGTTTGTAAAGTCTCAAATGAAGTTCCTGGGACATATAATCTCAGCTACAGGTATCAGTACGGACCCAGAAAAGCTCCGGAGTATTGTGGAGTTCCCGGTGCCCAAGAACCTCAAAGCACTGCGAGCATTCCTTGGACTCACGGGATACTACAGGAAATTCACCAGCAAATACGCCGAATATACAGTCCCCTTGCTACAGCTGGTACGCAAAAATATAAAGTGGAAATGGGGTTCTGAACAGAACGATGCGTTTGAGAGGGTTAAGGGCCTGTTCCAATCTAATTTACAATTGTTCCATCCACAGCAGGGTAGGAAGTACGTAATGTACACTGACGCTAGCGAGTACGCTATCGGCGCCGTGTTGCACCAAGAAGACGAACAAGGTAGTCTTCATGTTGTACCATACGCCAATAGAACGCTCAAAGGCGCTGAGTTGCACTATTGTACTTCTGAGAAAGAAATACTCGCCATAATAAACGCACTCAGAAAATTCAGACACTACCTATACGGTACCCATTTCGAGATCCACACTGATAATCAGGCGTTATCGTTTATATTAAAATGTCGATTAGCAAATTCCCGACTAACACGATGGGTGTTAGCTATTCAGGAGTACTCATTCACTATTAAATATTGCAAAGGATCAGAGAATACCACCGCAGACACTCTAAGTAGATATCCGCCCGTAGAAAAGGAGGAGGTATATGAAGCAGCTGACGAGTTGAGAGTGTTAAATATGCAATACACGGTCGCGCCTGAAGCTACTAATATGCTACAGAACTTAGGACGCGAGCAGGACGATAACATCGCACTCCTTGCTAAAAAGCTAATGTTAGCAGCTCACCCAAATCCTCACTATCTTATACAAGACAATATATTGTATAAATTGTTACAGGGCGAATGGAAAGTGGTATTGTCTCCAGCGATGCTTGCGTGTATAACACAATCTTTACATATAAAAATGGCGCACGCATCTCCTGTAAAATGTGTCAAAATATTGCAGGAGGATTTTACAATTACAAACATGTACCGTAGGGTTAAGAAATTGTTAAAAACATGTTATCCATGTCAAACAGCGAAAGTACCAAACTTGCACACTTACGTTCCCATGGCCAATGTGATAACGGAAGGTAAGGGACAGATGATCGCCATCGACTTTCTGGGACCATTACCCAAGGCGACCAGAAATCTAAAACACATGGTAGTTTGCGTCGATGTGTTTACTAAAAAAGTTAGCCTTTATGCGATCCCTAGGCCCACCACAAAGTCCGTTTTAAATATTATACTTAATAAGTATATCCCACAACATGGACCAATAAGGAACGTACTTAGTGACCAGGGACAGCAGTTCCAAAACAAACACTGGGCAGCCACCCTGGAATGTAACGGTATCAAAGCAGTCCTAACCTCGATACGACGACCACAGGGAAACCTTGCCGAAAGGGTGAATCGGGAAATCGGTAAAATGTTCCGTATCTATTGCTATAAGGAACAAAGTAAATGGCCCGAGTTCTTACCATTCTTCGAAAAGGCAATAAATGAGAGTTATCACGATACCACGGAATACACACCAGCAGAATTAGACTCTGGAACCACGCCAGAGAGGTTTTGGAATAATTATTTAAGTAGGCCAAAGACTTATAATCTACCTCTGCCGGTGCAATGTAAAAATCAACTTGTGAGGGAAAGAATAGTTGAAAAAGGGCGAAAAAGGGCGGACAAGTTCAATACTACTCATAAACTAACGAACTTTGTAGTAGGTGAGAAAGTACTGCTCAAGGCGAATCCTGTAGGCCGAAGAGACATAAATGTGGCCGCAAAGTTTTTTCGTTTATATAATGGTCCCTATCTGTTGGCTCAACAACTCGCGCCTCACACGTTTATCGTTACGACGCTCGACCGAACGAAAACGATCGGTAAATACCATGCGAGCTCTTTGAGAAAATACTTTGAGTAGCATGGCATTCCAAAGCGCGTCGCGACGAAATAATAAGACTTTAAAAAAATAAATAGTATTTAGAGTTAATAGTAATTGTATTATAATAATTAAAATTAAAATAAATAACTTGTGATGCATAATATTATTAATAATAATTGTAGATAGCTTGTGTAGTAATAATAATGCTTTTCTATCGCGATAAACAGCGGGCGTGTAGAACCGAACGAACACACAGCAGGAAATGGTTACGTCACGCGATAACTACCTGACCGACATTTGAAAGTAGGTCAAGCAATTAGCCAGCAGCGGGCGATAACGGTTGTAAATAAACTGTCAGCAAATTCCTTTGCACACGCGCCACTGTTTACAAACAAAGATATCAGCCGTTCTAAAAACATTAATACACAAATGATTGCAAATGTAATATTGTTAATAAGTGTATGTAGAATTAAGTTGTATGTAATGAAATAACATTAACACACATGTATGTTTTTCTTTTGAATAAGTAGTACAATGTATAGATAATAAGTATAGTGATTACAGAATATGTGTGTAATGATTAAGAAAAAAAAAATAACTGTAATTATTACATTCATTTTTTTTTAAAGCGGGTGTGGGAATATATAACAGCACCAAATATTAACTATTTGGGGTTATATGTTTACCGCATACTGAAAGCATATTTAAATAAAATATAACAGTCAAAACTCCATTTGAATGTAGAGCGTTGAAAATAATGCTTTGTAAAGCAACGCACACGTGGTCATTATGTAATCAGTTCGCTGTACAAGGAAGCGACCACACCCAAACTGTTAATCATTAATATCTTGGAAACTAATAAATAAAGGCGAAATCCAACATAGCCAAAATGTTTACCGAAATATTAATAATGGCATGTGCAAATTTTACGCGATATAATTAACAAATGAAAGAGTTAATTAAATATAATTGAATAACTTCTTTAAAAATAGAGTTACAGTAATGAGATTTTAGTATGTTATAAAGATAATAATTTCTGACCGATTGTATATTTTAGATTTCACACAACTTGGTTTGCAACCGAGTTATTGGAAAATTAAATAAGCACAGGAAATCCGGAGCGACAAAATTAGTTCCGCTGATAGTAATATTAGAAATAATATCAATTCTCCGTCTGTGGGAACCTAACTTCATTCTCACGGACCAAGGGAATTCAAATTTTATGTAGTAGGGAGAGTGTGTCAGCCAATGAAATCACTTGACGCGAGCCCCGGCCAGCGAGGTGTTTATGGGCTGAAAGATCACTCTTTTGCCAGTACTCACGAAGTTAAGACGTAGTCCTTCGATCGTCTAGTAACCAAAGTGGTGAAGATCAACAAGAAGACTCTACGTGGTCAACACACACGCAATTACGAACACACTAAGTACAGATCATCTGTATAGCTCGTAATTGTTGCATAAAGGCGAGATACTCTTCAGTACATCAACCAAGCTTATTGTGTACTACCAGTTAGTCATAAGCACGCAAGAGCGCAAGAGATCCACCAGACTTCAAGACCAGACTTCAAGAATACAGCAGAGAGGCCGTCTAAATCATTGGTGAACAGCTGACGAGCAGAGCGACCACCCGAACGAAGCACACACACACACACACGCTGACGTGCAACGTGCGAATCGACGAGGGACAGGAAGCAGTTCCAGCGGACAGCAGCAGACGTTAAAATATTCACAAACAGCAAGGAAGCAGAGTGTTGCCGAATTTTGAACTCCACGACCGAATCCAGCAGTTCTAAGCAGATTACTTTCTCTAACCAAGGACTCGAATCGACGAGGGACAAATCGGGACGACATCCTCTTCAGTAACAGGAAAGCAAAATCCACTTATTTATTTTTCAGATCAAATTTTCTATTTTTCAATTAAAACATTGTAATTCAAATAATTCAGGTACCAAACAAAAAGCAAAGACTCTAGTAATTAAAAAGTAAATTCGTTGTGATAATCTGTATAGCAGTTTAAGTCATTATTAAGTTATAGTTAAGAAATAGAAGTAGTATAAAAGCGCTATACAAATCTTAACTGACAATCTAATCTTAGATCATACTGCAGTATATCAGAAGTAGAATCACTAGAAATGAAATAACGTGAACTAGACTGTCACGTCTAATTTATTTTAATTAATTATTCTAATTAATTTCAGAGTTTTATATTTTGTTTCATGAACATTTAGATTCAATTTAATTAAATAAATTTAATTAAATTCAAATAAATTAATAAATTAAAATTTAAATTGCAATTCACTCGCCAAAGAACGAGTTCAATTTCTTTCGACTATTGACCAATCGAAAAACATTGATTCATTGTTTAGACTGTAAGAAATTCATAATATAATAACCATTCTATTCTTGTGTGTTGTTGGAGTAATAAATAACGTTTTATTACCCCGTATAACAGTGTTTTATTGTTGTACGATAAAGCCTACCAGTCTCAGAAAACTCTCCCCCTTTAAAGTAACCTATCTTGTGTGTTGTTGTAATAAATTTGAGATTACTAGCTTGCGAACTTCAAATCCAAAATCCACACGCCCTAGTCGGAAGAATCTGCAAGATCAGACAGCAGGTAGGTACTCACACACAACACGACATAACAATAACGCATAGAAGTAGAGTTATAAATGTCGGCCAACGTGGGGCCCGGCAAACGTACATCAAATTGAATTCACGTTCCGAACAAGAGTTATAAATGGCTTGCCCGGAACGTGGGGCGCGATTGAATTAAATTAATTAAATCACAACGAGATTGAAACGCCACATTTGTAATAAAGTTATAAATGGCGCTCCAATCTCGTGGGGCTCGAGAAAATTAATTAAAATCAATTTAAATTTAATTTACACACGTTAAAACAAACTTTGCTGTTTTACTTTATAAAACAGCTGGCGTCCAACTGAACAATCCCCAAAGAGTTTTGTGACTGGTGTTCGTACAACAGTGAAATTATTGTGTGTATTTGAAACTGTTCTGTGTATTTTAAATTGTTTTATATTTGAAATTGTTGTGTATTTAAAATGGATATGGATAAAATACTTAAACAAATACAGCAAATGAACGAGAAAATGAGTGCGGATTTGACCGCTAATATGAACTCGAGATTTGAGAAAATAGACGCGAAATTTGAACAGAGTGCAGCCAAAGCTGAGCTAAATATCGCAGAATTAAAATCTAATATCGAAACACAAAGAGTTAGTCTAACCGAAGCATTAGAACGCAGTAACGCTGACATAAACGCCGAGATTAAGCAAAGCAATAAAGAAAGTAGTAAAGAATTAACTGCGAAAATAGACGAAAGCGTAAACGAGTTGACCGCTTAAGTCGTAGAAATCGGTGAGAGTAATAAACAATTAACGGAGAAAGTCGCTGAGATCGGCGAAAGAGTAAATACGGTCGATACTAAAATCAATGAACGGTTTAAGGTTTTTGAGACCACTATGCAAAAATCGTTTATTGAACAAGTAACACGTATGGAGGGCCGGTTCAAGGACCACATAAGCCGCTGCGAAAAGCAAACCCAAGAGGTTTCAAAAAAAATGGAATCCCTAGAGGTAAAGATTCACGCGGACGTGACCGAAACGCAACGACGAGTAGATAAATTAGACGCTTCAATTGTAGAGACGCGATCTAACATTGACTCTAATAAAGAGAGTGTCTTACAAACGTTAAACGACGAGATTTTGAAAGTACGACAGGAGGTACGGAGGAGATCTGCTCCTAATATTTTGGTACAAGGTCCTGTCGACGAGAAAAATCGCGTGTATTTTACGGGGGAAAATAACGAAAACCCCATTGAATTTTATTAGCGTGTGAGAGTGAAATGGGTAGAGTAGGTTCCCGACTAGAAGATCAAGACAAAATACAGTGGGTGGTTAACGCGACGCGTGATTCGGCGCGTAAGTGGTATAACATTGTACGCGATAGAGTGTCCACATACGCGGAGTTCAAACAAAAATTTGAAAGCCGGTACTGGAACTCGCATACCCAAAGACTTCTGCGCAATGCACTGGAATATGGCAGATTTGATAAGAAAATGGGTATTACCGCCGAAAATTATATAATCCAGCAGGTCGAACGCGCGAAGCATTTAACCCCAGCATTTGCGGAGATTGACATAGTCACGAAGCTTGCCTACCATTTTAATCATAACATTAGAGTAGCTGTATTTACGCAGGGTATTCGCACGGTAGACGAACTCCTCATTCTAGTGTCCCAAAGTGAGACGGTTTTTGATTTTGGTGGGTGGCGTTATAATCCCGATTTTCGCCGAAATAATGAAGGGCAGAATACGCGACTACAGTACCATCAGCAAACGGATCAAAGACCGAGTACCAGTTCTACTCCACCCCAAACACCGTCAAAACAGCCAAATAAAACCTTTGAGTACAAGGGTAAACAAAATATTGGTAGACCAAAGGGGCAGGGTAAGGGCAACGACGGGGCACCAATTAGAGCGATTCAAACGGTCGAATTAGCCAAAGCTGATACAACTGCCAAAGACAGCGACTCCCAGGGCAATAAAAACTCGAACAATAAATCGAAAAATTACCAAGCTACAAAAAACGTGGCAAAATGCGCATCCAGCGAGGACGCGCTATAAATTCTGCAAAATTTTGTAAATATAAGCATGTTAATTATAAGGATTATATATTGTGTGAAATGTGTACTTTTAATTATGTAACTTGTGTGCCCGTTAATAATGTGTTCCCACCGGACGTCAGGGATCCGTTACTAGAATCCGGTCCCACGCAACAAAGGCCCGTGAGTGCGGCGTGTCCGGTGTTACACGCCTTTGTCAATAGCGTTCCCACACAAATTTTGTTGGATACCGGTAGCGTTGTTTCCGGCGTCAGTGAAAGGTTCCTGCGTGCCAATAAAAAATATTTTCGTACGGCCCCATCACTCCCAATCAATCAATTTTATATACGAACCGCTACCGATACAAAAGAAAAAATTGACACTCAATACTATCTAACTATCATGCTAGACAAAGTGCAATTTGAAGTGTGTGTAGTGGGTATAAACAATTTAATATGTGATATGTTATTGGGGGTAGATGTATTAGAACAAATACGTGCGGAAATTAACACCAGTGAACACTTATTAAAATGTACCATTGACAATGTTAGTTACACTTTTAAATTGAACACACATACACACACACAAAACCATGGTGACCCAATTAAAATCACACGGCCACCAAAACAAGTAATTCATTATAAAGAATGTGAAGAGGGAGAGACAACCTTAGATTCCCGAACTGAACGGAGATTGTCGTCGCTGCAAGAAGAATTCAGCGATATCTTCAGTGAAGAGCACTCAATCTCGTCAGTGTATGAACACAGAATCCACCTCACAGAGCCGGAGAAGTTCATAAGGAGAATTTACCAGGTCCCTATAAAATACCAGGCCGAGGTCCAGCAGGAGATACAGCGGATGTTGGAGGAAGATATTATTGAAAGATCTAATAGCAGCTTCCTCAACCCACTGCTGGTCGTCCGCAAGAAGACTGGATATGAGGAACTTAAACAGTCTGGTAGAGAAAGAGTTTGACTGCGCACCGACAGCGGAGGATCTCTTCATTAAATGTGAAGGAGCCAGGTACCTCACGAAGTTAGATCTAACAGCAAGCTTCTGGCAGGTCCCGCTGTGTGAGCAAGATCGTAAGTATACAGCATTTATATTCAATAACAAATGCTATCAGCACAAGGTGGTACCTTTTGGCCTTAGCACGAGTCTCGCTGCGATTGTAAGATGCCTCGAGAGAGCTCTAGGACCTGAGGTAGACCCATACACTGTAATATTCGTTGATGACATCCTCGTCATATCCCGCACGTTGGAGGAACACTTCGAGCATCTGCGGAGCGTCTTCCAGAAGCTGAGGTTAGCCAACATCAAGCTCAAACTACACAAGTGCGAGTTTGTAAAGTCTCAAATGAAGTTCCTGGGACATATAATCTCAGCTACAGGTATCAGTACGGACCCAGAAAAGCTCCGGAGTATTGTGGAGTTCCCGGTGCCCAAGAACCTCAAAGCACTGCGAGCATTCCTTGGACTCACGGGATACTACAGGAAATTCACCAGCAAATACGCCGAATATACAGTCCCCTTGCTACAGCTGGTACGCAAAAATATAAAGTGGAAATGGGGTTCTGAACAGAACGATGCGTTTGAGAGGGTTAAGGGCCTGTTCCAATCTAATTTACAATTGTTCCATCCACAGCAGGGTAGGAAGTACGTAATGTACACTGACGCTAGCGAGTACGCTATCGGCGCCGTGTTGCACCAAGAAGACGAACAAGGTAGTCTTCATGTTGTACCATACGCCAATAGAACGCTCAAAGGCGCTGAGTTGCACTATTGTACTTCTGAGAAAGAAATACTCGCCATAATAAACGCACTCAGAAAATTCAGACACTACCTATACGGTACCCATTTCGAGATCCACACTGATAATCAGGCGTTATCGTTTATATTAAAATGTCGATTAGCAAATTCCCGACTAACACGATGGGTGTTAGCTATTCAGGAGTACTCATTCACTATTAAATATTGCAAAGGATCAGAGAATACCACCGCAGACACTCTAAGTAGATATCCGCCCGTAGAAAAGGAGGAGGTATATGAAGCAGCTGACGAGTTGAGAGTGTTAAATATGCAATACACGGTCGCGCCTGAAGCTACTAATATGCTACAGAACTTAGGACGCGAGCAGGACGATAACATCGCACTCCTTGCTAAAAAGCTAATGTTAGCAGCTCACCCAAATCCTCACTATCTTATACAAGACAATATATTGTATAAATTGTTACAGGGCGAATGGAAAGTGGTATTGTCTCCAGCGATGCTTGCGTGTATAACACAATCTTTACATATAAAAATGGCGCACGCATCTCCTGTAAAATGTGTCAAAATATTGCAGGAGGATTTTACAATTACAAACATGTACCGTAGGGTTAAGAAATTGTTAAAAACATGTTATCCATGTCAAACAGCGAAAGTACCAAACTTGCACACTTACGTTCCCATGGCCAATGTGATAACGGAAGGTAAGGGACAGATGATCGCCATCGACTTTCTGGGACCATTACCCAAGGCGACCAGAAATCTAAAACACATGGTAGTTTGCGTCGATGTGTTTACTAAAAAAGTTAGCCTTTATGCGATCCCTAGGCCCACCACAAAGTCCGTTTTAAATATTATACTTAATAAGTATATCCCACAACATGGACCAATAAGGAACGTACTTAGTGACCAGGGACAGCAGTTCCAAAACAAACACTGGGCAGCCACCCTGGAATGTAACGGTATCAAAGCAGTCCTAACCTCGATACGACGACCACAGGGAAACCTTGCCGAAAGGGTGAATCGGGAAATCGGTAAAATGTTCCGTATCTATTGCTATAAGGAACAAAGTAAATGGCCCGAGTTCTTACCATTCTTCGAAAAGGCAATAAATGAGAGTTATCACGATACCACGGAATACACACCAGCAGAATTAGACTCTGGAACCACGCCAGAGAGGTTTTGGAATAATTATTTAAGTAGGCCAAAGACTTATAATCTACCTCTGCCGGTGCAATGTAAAAATCAACTTGTGAGGGAAAGAATAGTTGAAAAAGGGCGAAAAAGGGCGGACAAGTTCAATACTACTCATAAACTAACGAACTTTGTAGTAGGTGAGAAAGTACTGCTCAAGGCGAATCCTGTAGGCCGAAGAGACATAAATGTGGCCGCAAAGTTTTTTCGTTTATATAATGGTCCCTATCTGTTGGCTCAACAACTCGCGCCTCACACGTTTATCGTTACGACGCTCGACCGAACGAAAACGATCGGTAAATACCATGCGAGCTCTTTGAGAAAATACTTTGAGTAGCATGGCATTCCAAAGCGCGTCGCGACGAAATAATAAGACTTTAAAAAAATAAATAGTATTTAGAGTTAATAGTAATTGTATTATAATAATTAAAATTAAAATAAATAACTTGTGATGCATAATATTATTAATAATAATTGTAGATAGCTTGTGTAGTAATAATAATGCTTTTCTATCGCGATAAACAGCGGGCGTGTAGAACCGAACGAACACACAGCAGGAAATGGTTACGTCACGCGATAACTACCTGACCGACATTTGAAAGTAGGTCAAGCAATTAGCCAGCAGCGGGCGATAACGGTTGTAAATAAACTGTCAGCAAATTCCTTTGCACACGCGCCACTGTTTACAAACAAAGATATCAGCCGTTCTAAAAACATTAATACACAAATGATTGCAAATGTAATATTGTTAATAAGTGTATGTAGAATTAAGTTGTATGTAATGAAATAACATTAACACACATGTATGTTTTTCTTTTGAATAAGTAGTACAATGTATAGATAATAAGTATAGTGATTACAGAATATGTGTGTAATGATTAAGAAAAAAAAAATAACTGTAATTATTACATTCATTTTTTTTTAAAGCGGGTGTGGGAATATATAACAGCACCAAATATTAACTATTTGGGGTTATATGTTTACCGCATACTGAAAGCATATTTAAATAAAATATAACAGTCAAAACTCCATTTGAATGTAGAGCGTTGAAAATAATGCTTTGTAAAGCAACGCACACGTGGTCATTATGTAATCAGTTCGCTGTACAAGGAAGCGACCACACCCAAACTGTTAATCATTAATATCTTGGAAACTAATAAATAAAGGCGAAATCCAACATAGCCAAAATGTTTACCGAAATATTAATAATGGCATGTGCAAATTTTACGCGATATAATTAACAAATGAAAGAGTTAATTAAATATAATTGAATAACTTCTTTAAAAATAGAGTTACAGTAATGAGATTTTAGTATGTTATAAAGATAATAATTTCTGACCGATTGTATATTTTAGATTTCACACAACTTGGTTTGCAACCGAGTTATTGGAAAATTAAATAAGCACAGGAAATCCGGAGCGACAAAATTAGTTCCGCTGATAGTAATATTAGAAATAATATCAATTCTCCGTCTGTGGGAACCTAACTTCATTCTCACGGACCAAGGGAATTCAAATTTTATGTAGTAGGGAGAGTGTGTCAGCCAATGAAATCACTTGACGCGAGCCCCGGCCAGCGAGGTGTTTATGGGCTGAAAGATCACTCTTTTGCCAGTACTCACGAAGTTAAGACGTAGTCCTTCGATCGTCTAGTAACCAAAGTGGTGAAGATCAACAAGAAGACTCTACGTGGTCAACACACACGCAATTACGAACACACTAAGTACAGATCATCTGTATAGCTCGTAATTGTTGCATAAAGGCGAGATACTCTTCAGTACATCAACCAAGCTTATTGTGTACTACCAGTTAGTCATAAGCACGCAAGAGCGCAAGAGATCCACCAGACTTCAAGACCAGACTTCAAGAATACAGCAGAGAGGCCGTCTAAATCATTGGTGAACAGCTGACGAGCAGAGCGACCACCCGAACGAAGCACACACACACACACACGCTGACGTGCAACGTGCGAATCGACGAGGGACAGGAAGCAGTTCCAGCGGACAGCAGCAGACGTTAAAATATTCACAAACAGCAAGGAAGCAGAGTGTTGCCGAATTTTGAACTCCACGACCGAATCCAGCAGTTCTAAGCAGATTACTTTCTCTAACCAAGGACTCGAATCGACGAGGGACAAATCGGGACGACATCCTCTTCAGTAACAGGAAAGCAAAATCCACTTATTTATTTTTCAGATCAAATTTTCTATTTTTCAATTAAAACATTGTAATTCAAATAATTCAGGTACCAAACAAAAAGCAAAGACTCTAGTAATTAAAAAGTAAATTCGTTGTGATAATCTGTATAGCAGTTTAAGTCATTATTAAGTTATAGTTAAGAAATAGAAGTAGTATAAAAGCGCTATACAAATCTTAACTGACAATCTAATCTTAGATCATACTGCAGTATATCAGAAGTAGAATCACTAGAAATGAAATAACGTGAACTAGACTGTCACGTCTAATTTATTTTAATTAATTATTCTAATTAATTTCAGAGTTTTATATTTTGTTTCATGAACATTTAGATTCAATTTAATTAAATAAATTTAATTAAATTCAAATAAATTAATAAATTAAAATTTAAATTGCAATTCACTCGCCAAAGAACGAGTTCAATTTCTTTCGACTATTGACCAATCGAAAAACATTGATTCATTGTTTAGACTGTAAGAAATTCATAATATAATAACCATTCTATTCTTGTGTGTTGTTGGAGTAATAAATAACGTTTTATTACCCCGTATAACAGTGTTTTATTGTTGTACGATAAAGCCTACCAGTCTCAGAAAACTCTCCCCCTTTAAAGTAACCTATCTTGTGTGTTGTTGTAATAAATTTGAGATTACTAGCTTGCGAACTTCAAATCCAAAATCCACACGCCCTAGTCGGAAGAATCTGCAAGATCAGACAGCAGGTAGGTACTCACACACAACACGACATAACAATAACGCATAGAAGTAGAGTTATAAATGTCGGCCAACGTGGCGCCCGGCAAACGTACATCAAATTGAATTCACGTTCCGAACAAGAGTTATAAATGGCTTGCCCGGAACGTGGGGCGCGATTGAATTAAATTAATTAAATCACAACGAGATTGAAACGCCACATTTGTAATAAAGTTATAAATGGCGCTCCAATCTCGTGGGGCTCGAGAAAATTAATTAAAATCAATTTAAATTTAATTTACACACGTTAAAACAAACTTTGCTGTTTTACTTTATAAAACAGCTGGCGTCCAACTGAACAATCCCCAAAGAGTTTTGTGACTGGTGTTCGTACAACAGTGAAATTATTGTGTGTATTTGAAACTGTTCTGTGTATTTTAAATTGTTTTATATTTGAAATTGTTGTGTATTTAAAATGGATATGGATAAAATACTTAAACAAATACAGCAAATGAACGAGAAAATGAGTGCGGATTTGACCGCTAATATGAACTCGAGATTTGAGAAAATAGACGCGAAATTTGAACAGAGTGCAGCCAAAGCTGAGCTAAATATCGCAGAATTAAAATCTAATATCGAAACACAAAGAGTTAGTCTAACCGAAGCATTAGAACGCAGTAACGCTGACATAAACGCCGAGATTAAGCAAAGCAATAAAGAAAGTAGTAAAGAATTAACTGCGAAAATAGACGAAAGCGTAAACGAGTTGACCGCTTAAGTCGTAGAAATCGGTGAGAGTAATAAACAATTAACGGAGAAAGTCGCTGAGATCGGCGAAAGAGTAAATACGGTCGATACTAAAATCAATGAACGGTTTAAGGTTTTTGAGACCACTATGCAAAAATCGTTTATTGAACAAGTAACACGTATGGAGGGCCGGTTCAAGGACCACATAAGCCGCTGCGAAAAGCAAACCCAAGAGGTTTCAAAAAAAATGGAATCCCTAGAGGTAAAGATTCACGCGGACGTGACCGAAACGCAACGACGAGTAGATAAATTAGACGCTTCAATTGTAGAGACGCGATCTAACATTGACTCTAATAAAGAGAGTGTCTTACAAACGTTAAACGACGAGATTTTGAAAGTACGACAGGAGGTACGGAGGAGATCTGCTCCTAATATTTTGGTACAAGGTCCTGTCGACGAGAAAAATCGCGTGTATTTTACGGGGGAAAATAACGAAAACCCCATTGAATTTTATTAGCGTGTGAGAGTGAAATGGGTAGAGTAGGTTCCCGACTAGAAGATCAAGACAAAATACAGTGGGTGGTTAACGCGATGCGTGATTCGGCGCGTAAGTGGTATAACATTGAAGGCGATAGAGTGTCCACATACGCGGAGTTCAAACAAAAATTTGAAAGCCGGTACTGGAACTCGCATACCCAAAGACTTCTGCGCAATGAACTGGAATATGGCAGATTTGATAAGAAAATGGGTATTACCGCCGAAAATTATATAATCCAGCAGGTCGAACGCGCGAAGCATTTAACCCCAGCATTTGCGGAGATTGACATAGTCACGAAGCTTGCCTACCATTTTAATCATAACATTAGAGTTGCTGTATTTACGCAGGGTATTCGCACGGTAGACGAACTCCTCATTCTAGTGTCCCAAAGTGAGACGGTTTTTGATTTTGGTGGGTGGCGTTATAATCCCGATTTTCGCCGAAATAATGAAGGGCAGAATACGCGACTACAGTACCATCAGCAAACGGATCAAAGACCGAGTACCAGTTCTACTCCACCCCAAACACCGTCAAAACAGCCAAATAAAACCTTTGAGTACAAGGGTAAACAAAATATTGGTAGACCAAAGGGGCAGGGTAAGGGCAACGACGGGGCACCAATTAGAGCGATTCAAACGGTCGAATTAGCCAAAGCTGATACAACTGCCAAAGACAGCGACTCCCAGGGCAATAAAAACTCGAACAATAAATCGAAAAATTACCAAGCTACAAAAAACGTGCCAAAATGCGCATCCAGCGAGGACGCGCTATAAATTCTGCAAAATTTTGTAAATATAAGCATGTTAATTATAAGGATTATATATTGTGTGAAATGTGTACTTTTAATTATGTAACTTGTGTGCCCGTTAATAATGTGTTCCCACCGGACGTCAGGGATCCGTTACTAGAATCCGGTCCCACGCAACAAAGGCCCGTGAGTGCGGCGTGTCCGGTGTTACACGCCTTTGTCAATAGCGTTCCCACACAAATTTTGTTGGATACCGGTAGCGTTGTTTCCGGCGTCAGTGAAAGGTTCCTGCGTGCCAATAAAAAATATTTTCGTACGGCCCCATCACTCCCAATCAATCAATTTTATATACGAACCGCTACCGATACAAAAGAAAAAATTGACACTCAATACTATCTAACTATCATGCTAGACAAAGTGCAATTTGAAGTGTGTGTAGTGGGTATAAACAATTTAATATGTGATATGTTATTGGGGGTAGATGTATTAGAACAAATACGTGCGGAAATTAACACCAGTGAACACTTATTAAAATGTACCATTGACAATGTTAGTTACACTTTTAAATTGAACACACATACACACACACAAAACCATGGTGACCCAATTAAAATCACACGGCCACCAAAACAAGTAATTCATTATAAAGAATGTGAAGAGGGAGAGACAACCTTAGATTCCCGAACTGAACGGAGATTGTCGTCGCTGCAAGAAGAATTCAGCGATATCTTCAGTGAAGAGCACTCAATCTCGTCAGTGTATGAACACAGAATCCACCTCACAGAGCCGGAGAAGTTCATAAGGAGAATTTACCAGGTCCCTATAAAATACCAGGCCGAGGTCCAGCAGGAGATACAGCGGATGTTGGAGGAAGATATTATTGAAAGATCTAATAGCAGCTTCCTCAACCCACTGCTGGTCGTCCGCAAGAAGACTGGAGAAATCCGACTCTGCCTGGATATGAGGAACTTAAACAGTCTGGTAGAGAAAGAGTTTGACTGCGCACCGACAGCGGAGGATCTCTTCATTAAATGTGAAGGAGCCAGGTACCTCACGAAGTTAGATCTAACAGCAAGCTTCTGGCAGGTCCCGCTGTGTGAGCAAGATCGTAAGTATACAGCATTTATATTCAATAACAAATGCTATCAGCACAAGGTGGTACCTTTTGGCCTTAGCACGAGTCTCGCTGCGATTGTAAGATGCCTCGAGAGAGCTCTAGGACCTGAGGTAGACCCATACACTGTAATATTCGTTGATGACATCCTCGTCATATCCCGCACGTTGGAGGAACACTTCGAGCATCTGCGGAGCGTCTTCCAGAAGCTGAGGTTAGCCAACATCAAGCTCAAACTACACAAGTGCGAGTTTGTAAAGTCTCAAATGAAGTTCCTGGGACATATAATCTCAGCTACAGGTATCAGTACGGACCCAGAAAAGCTCCGGAGTATTGTGGAGTTCCCGGTGCCCAAGAACCTCAAAGCACTGCGAGCATTCCTTGGACTCACGGGATACTACAGGAAATTCACCAGCAAATACGCCGAATATACAGTCCCCTTGCTACAGCTGGTACGCAAAAATATAAAGTGGAAATGGGGTTCTGAACAGAACGATGCGTTTGAGAGGGTTAAGGGCCTGTTCCAATCTAATTTACAATTGTTCCATCCACAGCAGGGTAGGAAGTACGTAATGTACACTGACGCTAGCGAGTACGCTATCGGCGCCGTGTTGCACCAAGAAGACGAACAAGGTAGTCTTCATGTTGTACCATACGCCAATAGAACGCTCAAAGGCGCTGAGTTGCACTATTGTACTTCTGAGAAAGAAATACTCGCCATAATAAACGCACTCAGAAAATTCAGACACTACCTATACGGTACCCATTTCGAGATCCACACTGATAATCAGGCG
Organism: Magicicada septendecula; assembly: GCA_034769895.1. Lineage (NCBI taxonomy): Eukaryota > Metazoa > Arthropoda > Insecta > Hemiptera > Cicadidae > Magicicada > Magicicada septendecula. Next base: position 202,752,851 of record CM068373.1, on the reverse strand, counting down.
TTATCGTTTATATTAAAATGTCGATTAGCAAATTCCCGACTAACACGATGGGTGTTAGCTATTCAGGAGTACTCATTCACTATTAAATATTGCAAAGGATCAGAGAATACCACCGCAGACACTCTAAGTAGATATCCGCCCGTAGAAAAGGAGGAGGTATATGAAGCAGCTGACGAGTTGAGAGTGTTAAATATGCAATACACGGTCGCGCCTGAAGCTACTAATATGCTACAGAACTTAGGACGCGAGCAGGACGATAACATCGCACTCCTTGCTAAAAAGCTAATGTTAGCAGCTCACCCAAATCCTCACTATCTTATACAAGACAATATATTGTATAAATTGTTACAGGGCGAATGGAAAGTGGTATTGTCTCCAGCGATGCTTGCGTGTATAACACAATCTTTACATATAAAAATGGCGCACGCATCTCCTGTAAAATGTGTCAAAATATTGCAGGAGGATTTTACAATTACAAACATGTACCGTAGGGTTAAGAAATTGTTAAAAACATGTTATCCATGTCAAACAGCGAAAGTACCAAACTTGCACACTTACGTTCCCATGGCCAATGTGATAACGGAAGGTAAGGGACAGATGATCGCCATCGACTTTCTGGGACCATTACCCAAGGCGACCAGAAATCTAAAACACATGGTAGTTTGCGTCGATGTGTTTACTAAAAAAGTTAGCCTTTATGCGATCCCTAGGCCCACCACAAAGTCCGTTTTAAATATTATACTTAATAAGTATATCCCACAACATGGACCAATAAGGAACGTACTTAGTGACCAGGGACAGCAGTTCCAAAACAAACACTGGGCAGCCACCCTGGAATGTAACGGTATCAAAGCAGTCCTAACCTCGATACGACGACCACAGGGAAACCTTGCCGAAAGGGTGAATCGGGAAATCGGTAAAATGTTCCGTATCTATTGCTATAAGGAACAAAGTAAATGGCCCGAGTTCTTACCATTCTTCGAAAAGGCAATAAATGAGAGTTATCACGATACCACGGAATACACACCAGCAGAATTAGACTCTGGAACCACGCCAGAGAGGTTTTGGAATAATTATTTAAGTAGGCCAAAGACTTATAATCTACCTCTGCCGGTGCAATGTAAAAATCAACTTGTGAGGGAAAGAATAGTTGAAAAAGGGCGAAAAAGGGCGGACAAGTTCAATACTACTCATAAACTAACGAACTTTGTAGTAGGTGAGAAAGTACTGCTCAAGGCGAATCCTGTAGGCCGAAGAGACATAAATGTGGCCGCAAAGTTTTTTCGTTTATATAATGGTCCCTATCTGTTGGCTCAACAACTCGCGCCTCACACGTTTATCGTTACGACGCTCGACCGAACGAAAACGATCGGTAAATACCATGCGAGCTCTTTGAGAAAATACTTTGAGTAGCATGGCATTCCAAAGCGCGTCGCGACGAAATAATAAGACTTTAAAAAAATAAATAGTATTTAGAGTTAATAGTAATTGTATTATAATAATTAAAATTAAAATAAATAACTTGTGATGCATAATATTATTAATAATAATTGTAGATAGCTTGTGTAGTAATAATAATGCTTTTCTATCGCGATAAACAGCGGGCGTGTAGAACCGAACGAACACACAGCAGGAAATGGTTACGTCACGCGATAACTACCTGACCGACATTTGAAAGTAGGTCAAGCAATTAGCCAGCAGCGGGCGATAACGGTTGTAAATAAACTGTCAGCAAATTCCTTTGCACACGCGCCACTGTTTACAAACAAAGATATCAGCCGTTCTAAAAACATTAATACACAAATGATTGCAAATGTAATATTGTTAATAAGTGTATGTAGAATTAAGTTGTATGTAATGAAATAACATTAACACACATGTATGTTTTTCTTTTGAATAAGTAGTACAATGTATAGATAATAAGTATAGTGATTACAGAATATGTGTGTAATGATTAAGAAAAAAAAAATAACTGTAATTATTACATTCATTTTTTTTTTAAGCGGGTGTGGGAATATATAACAGCACCAAATATTAACTATTTGGGGTTATATGTTTACCGCATACTGAAAGCATATTTAAATAAAATATAACAGTCAAAACTCCATTTGAATGTAGAGCGTTGAAAATAATGCTTTGTAAAGCAACGCACACGTGGTCATTATGTAATCAGTTCGCTGTACAAGGAAGCGACCACACCCAAACTGTTAATCATTAATATCTTGGAAACTAATAAATAAAGGCGAAATCCAACATAGCCAAAATGTTTACCGAAATATTAATAATGGCATGTGCAAATTTTACGCGATATAATTAACAAATGAAAGAGTTAATTAAATATAATTGAATAACTTCTTTAAAAATAGAGTTACAGTAATGAGATTTTAGTATGTTATAAAGATAATAATTTCTGACCGATTGTATATTTTAGATTTCACACAACTTGGTTTGCAACCGAGTTATTGGAAAATTAAATAAGCACAGGAAATCCGGAGCGACAAAATTAGTTCCGCTGATAGTAATATTAGAAATAATATCAATTCTCCGTCTGTGGGAACCTAACTTCATTCTCACGGACCAAGGGAATTCAAATTTTATGTAGTAGGGAGAGTGTGTCAGCCAATGAAATCACTTGACGCGAGCCCCGGCCAGCGAGGTGTTTATGGGCTGAAAGATCACTCTTTTGCCAGTACTCACGAAGTTAAGACGTAGTCCTTCGATCGTCTAGTAACCAAAGTGGTGAAGATCAACAAGAAGACTCTACGTGGTCAACACACACGCAATTACGAACACACTAAGTACAGATCATCTGTATAGCTCGTAATTGTTGCATAAAGGCGAGATACTCTTCAGTACATCAACCAAGCTTATTGTGTACTACCAGTTAGTCATAAGCACGCAAGAGCGCAAGAGATCCACCAGACTTCAAGACCAGACTTCAAGAATACAGCAGAGAGGCCGTCTAAATCATTGGTGAACAGCTGACGAGCAGAGCGACCACCCGAACGAAGCACACACACACACACACGCTGACGTGCAACGTGCGAATCGACGAGGGACAGGAAGCAGTTCCAGCGGACAGCAGCAGACGTTAAAATATTCACAAACAGCAAGGAAGCAGAGTGTTGCCGAATTTTGAACTCCACGACCGAATCCAGCAGTTCTAAGCAGATTACTTTCTCTAACCAAGGACTCGAATCGACGAGGGACAAATCGGGACGACATCCTCTTCAGTAACAGGAAAGCAAAATCCACTTATTTATTTTTCAGATCAAATTTTCTATTTTTCAATTAAAACATTGTAATTCAAATAATTCAGGTACCAAACAAAAAGCAAAGACTCTAGTAATTAAAAAGTAAATTCGTTGTGATAATCTGTATAGCAGTTTAAGTCATTATTAAGTTATAGTTAAGAAATAGAAGTAGTATAAAAGCGCTATACAAATCTTAACTGACAATCTAATCTTAGATCATACTGCAGTATATCAGAAGTAGAATCACTAGAAATGAAATAACGTGAACTAGACTGTCACGTCTAATTTATTTTAATTAATTATTCTAATTAATTTCAGAGTTTTATATTTTGTTTATGAACATTTAGATTCAATTTAATTAAATAAATTTAATTAAATTCAAATAAATTAATAAATTAAAATTTAAATTGCAATTCACTCGCCAAAGAACGAGTTCAATTTCTTTCGACTATTGACCAATCGAAAAACATTGATTCATTGTTTAGACTGTAAGAAATTCATAATATAATAACCATTCTATTCTTGTGTGTTGTTGGAGTAATAAACAACGTTTTATTACCCCATATAACAGTGTTTTATTGTTGTACGATAAAGCCTACCAGTCTCACAAAACTCTCCCCCTTTAAAGTAACCTATTTTGTGTGTTGTTGTAATAAATTTGAGATTACTAGCTTGCGAACTTCAAATCCAAAATCCACACGCCCTAGTCGGAAGAATCTGCAAGATCAGACAGCAGGTAGGTACTCACACACAACACGACATAACAATAACGCATAGAAGTAGAGTTATAAATGTCGGCCAACGTGGGGCCCGGCAAACGTACATCAAATTGAATTCACGTTCCGAACAAGAGTTATAAATGGCTTGCCCGGAACGTGGGGCGCGATTGAATTAAATTAATTAAATCACAACGAGATTGAAACGCCACATTTGTAATAAAGTTATAAATGGCGCTCCAATCTCGTGGGGCTCGAGAAAATTAATTAAAATCAATTTAAATTTAATTTACACACGTTAAAACAAACTTTGCTGTTTTACTTTATAAAACAGCTGGCGTCCAACTGAACAATCCCCAAAGAGTTTTGTGACTGGTGTTCGTACAACAGTGAAATTATTGTGTGTATTTGAAACTGTTCTGTGTATTTTAAATTGTTTTATATTTGAAATTGTTGTGTATTTAAAATGGATATGGATAAAATACTTAAACAAATACAGCAAATGAACGAGAAAATGAGTGCGGATTTGACCGCTAATATGAACTCGAGATTTGAGAAAATAGACGCGAAATTTGAACAGAGTGCAGCCAAAGCTGAGCTAAATATCGCAGAATTAAAATCTAATATCGAAACACAAAGAGTTAGTCTAACCGAAGCATTAGAACGCAGTAACGCTGACATAAACGCCGAGATTAAGCAAAGCAATAAAGAAAGTAGTAAAGAATTAACTGCGAAAATAGACGAAAGCGTAAACGAGTTGACCGCTTAAGTCGTAGAAATCGGTGAGAGTAATAAACAATTAACGGAGAAAGTCGCTGAGATCGGCGAAAGAGTAAATACGGTCGATACTAAAATCAATGAACGGTTTAAGGTTTTTGAGACCACTATGCAAAAATCGTTTATTGAACAAGTAACACGTATGGAGGGCCGGTTCAAGGACCACATAAGCCGCTGCGAAAAGCAAACCCAAGAGGTTTCAAAAAAAATGGAATCCCTAGAGGTAAAGATTCACGCGGACGTGACCGAAACGCAACGACGAGTAGATAAATTAGACGCTTCAATTGTAGAGACGCGATCTAACATTGACTCTAATAAAGAGAGTGTCTTACAAACGTTAAACGACGAGATTTTGAAAGTACGACAGGAGGTACGGAGGAGATCTGCTCCTAATATTTTGGTACAAGGTCCTGTCGACGAGAAAAATCGCGTGTATTTTACGGGGGAAAAAAACGAAAACCCCATTGAATTTTATTAGCGTGTGAGAGTGAAATGGGTAGAGTAGGTTCCCGACTAGAAGATCAAGACAAAATACAGTGGGTGGTTAACGCGATGCGTGATTCGGCGCGTAAGTGGTATAACATTGAAGGCGATAGAGTGTCCACATACGCGGAGTTCAAACAAAAATTTGAAAGCCGGTACTGGAACTCGCATACCCAAAGACTTCTGCGCAATGAACTGGAATATGGCAGATTTGATAAGAAAATGGGTATTACCGCCGAAAATTATATAATCCAGCAGGTCGAACGCGCGAAGCATTTAACCCCAGCATTTGCGGAGATTGACATAGTCACGAAGCTTGCCTACCATTTTAATCATAACATTAGAGTTGCTGTATTTACGCAGGGTATTCGCACGGTAGACGAACTCCTCATTCTAGTGTCCCAAAGTGAGACGGTTTTTGATTTTGGTGGGTGGCGTTATAATCCCGATTTTCGCCGAAATAATGAAGGGCAGAATACGCGACTACAGTACCATCAGCAAACGGATCAAAGACCGAGTACCAGTTCTACTCCACCCCAAACACCGTCAAAACAGCCAAATAAAACCTTTGAGTACAAGGGTAAACAAAATATTGGTAGACCAAAGGGGCAGGGTAAGGGCAACGACGGGGCACCAATTAGAGCGATTCAAACGGTCGAATTAGCCAAAGCTGATACAACTGCCAAAGACAGCGACTCCCAGGGCAATAAAAACTCGAACAATAAATCGAAAAATTACCAAGCTACAAAAAACGTGCCAAAATGCGCATCCAGCGAGGACGCGCTATAAATTCTGCAAAATTTTGTAAATATAAGCATGTTAATTATAAGGATTATATATTGTGTGAAATGTGTACTTTTAATTATGTAACTTGTGTGCCCGTTAATAATGTGTTCCCACCGGACGTCAGGGATCCGTTACTAGAATCCGGTCCCACGCAACAAAGGCCCGTGAGTGCGGCGTGTCCGGTGTTACACGCCTTTGTCAATAGCGTTCCCACACAAATTTTGTTGGATACCGGTAGCGTTGTTTCCGGCGTCAGTGAAAGGTTCCTGCGTGCCAATAAAAAATATTTTCGTACGGCCCCATCACTCCCAATCAATCAATTTTATATACGAACCGCTACCGATACAAAAGAAAAAATTGACACTCAATACTATCTAACTATCATGCTAGACAAAGTGCAATTTGAAGTGTGTGTAGTGGGTATAAACAATTTAATATGTGATATGTTATTGGGGGTAGATGTATTAGAACAAATACGTGCGGAAATTAACACCAGTGAACACTTATTAAAATGTACCATTGACAATGTTAGTTACACTTTTAAATTGAACACACATACACACACACAAAACCATGGTGACCCAATTAAAATCACACGGCCACCAAAACAAGTAATTCATTATAAAGAATGTGAAGAGGGAGAGACAACCTTAGATTCCCGAACTGAACGGAGATTGTCGTCGCTGCAAGAAGAATTCAGCGATATCTTCAGTGAAGAGCACTCAATCTCGTCAGTGTATGAACACAGAATCCACCTCACAGAGCCGGAGAAGTTCATAAGGAGAATTTACCAGGTCCCTATAAAATACCAGGCCGAGGTCCAGCAGGAGATACAGCGGATGTTGGAGGAAGATATTATTGAAAGATCTAATAGCAGCTTCCTCAACCCACTGCTGGTCGTCCGCAAGAAGACTGGAGAAATCCGACTCTGCCTGGATATGAGGAACTTAAACAGTCTGGTAGAGAAAGAGTTTGACTGCGCACCGACAGCGGAGGATCTCTTCATTAAATGTGAAGGAGCCAGGTACCTCACGAAGTTAGATCTAACAGCAAGCTTCTGGCAGGTCCCGCTGTGTGAGCAAGATCGTAAGTATACAGCATTTATATTCAATAACAAATGCTATCAGCACAAGGTGGTACCTTTTGGCCTTAGCACGAGTCTCGCTGCGATTGTAAGATGCCTCGAGAGAGCTCTAGGACCTGAGGTAGACCCATACACTGTAATATTCGTTGATGACATCCTCGTCATATCCCGCACGTTGGAGGAACACTTCGAGCATCTGCGGAGCGTCTTCCAGAAGCTGAGGTTAGCCAACATCAAGCTCAAACTACACAAGTGCGAGTTTGTAAAGTCTCAAATGAAGTTCCTGGGACATATAATCTCAGCTACAGGTATCAGTACGGACCCAGAAAAGCTCCGGAGTATTGTGGAGTTCCCGGTGCCCAAGAACCTCAAAGCACTGCGAGCATTCCTTGGACTCACGGGATACTACAGGAAATTCACCAGCAAATACGCCGAATATACAGTCCCCTTGCTACAGCTGGTACGCAAAAATATAAAGTGGAAATGGGGTTCTGAACAGAACGATGCGTTTGAGAGGGTTAAGGGCCTGTTCCAATCTAATTTACAATTGTTCCATCCACAGCAGGGTAGGAAGTACGTAATGTACACTGACGCTAGCGAGTACGCTATCGGCGCCGTGTTGCACCAAGAAGACGAACAAGGTAGTCTTCATGTTGTACCATACGCCAATAGAACGCTCAAAGGCGCTGAGTTGCACTATTGTACTTCTGAGAAAGAAATACTCGCCATAATAAACGCACTCAGAAAATTCAGACACTACCTATACGGTACCCATTTCGAGATCCACACTGATAATCAGGCGTTATCGTTTATATTAAAATGTCGATTAGCAAATTCCCGACTAACACGATGGGTGTTAGCTATTCAGGAGTACTCATTCACTATTAAATATTGCAAAGGATCAGAGAATACCACCGCAGACACTCTAAGTAGATATCCGCCCGTAGAAAAGGAGGAGGTATATGAAGCAGCTGACGAGTTGAGAGTGTTAAATATGCAATACACGGTCGCGCCTGAAGCTACTAATATGCTACAGAACTTAGGACGCGAGCAGGACGATAACATCGCACTCCTTGCTAAAAAGCTAATGTTAGCAGCTCACCCAAATCCTCACTATCTTATACAAGACAATATATTGTATAAATTGTTACAGGGCGAATGGAAAGTGGTATTGTCTCCAGCGATGCTTGCGTGTATAACACAATCTTTACATATAAAAATGGCGCACGCATCTCCTGTAAAATGTGTCAAAATATTGCAGGAGGATTTTACAATTACAAACATGTACCGTAGGGTTAAGAAATTGTTAAAAACATGTTATCCATGTCAAACAGCGAAAGTACCAAACTTGCACACTTACGTTCCCATGGCCAATGTGATAACGGAAGGTAAGGGACAGATGATCGCCATCGACTTTCTGGGACCATTACCCAAGGCGACCAGAAATCTAAAACACATGGTAGTTTGCGTCGATGTGTTTACTAAAAAAGTTAGCCTTTATGCGATCCCTAGGCCCACCACAAAGTCCGTTTTAAATATTATACTTAATAAGTATATCCCACAACATGGACCAATAAGGAACGTACTTAGTGACCAGGGACAGCAGTTCCAAAACAAACACTGGGCAGCCACCCTGGAATGTAACGGTATCAAAGCAGTCCTAACCTCGATACGACGACCACAGGGAAACCTTGCCGAAAGGGTGAATCGGGAAATCGGTAAAATGTTCCGTATCTATTGCTATAAGGAACAAAGTAAATGGCCCGAGTTCTTACCATTCTTCGAAAAGGCAATAAATGAGAGTTATCACGATACCACGGAATACACACCAGCAGAATTAGACTCTGGAACCACGCCAGAGAGGTTTTGGAATAATTATTTAAGTAGGCCAAAGACTTATAATCTACCTCTGCCGGTGCAATGTAAAAATCAACTTGTGAGGGAAAGAATAGTTGAAAAAGGGCGAAAAAGGGCGGACAAGTTCAATACTACTCATAAACTAACGAACTTTGTAGTAGGTGAGAAAGTACTGCTCAAGGCGAATCCTGTAGGCCGAAGAGACATAAATGTGGCCGCAAAGTTTTTTCGTTTATATAATGGTCCCTATCTGTTGGCTCAACAACTCGCGCCTCACACGTTTATCGTTACGACGCTCGACCGAACGAAAACGATCGGTAAATACCATGCGAGCTCTTTGAGAAAATACTTTGAGTAGCATGGCATTCCAAAGCGCGTCGCGACGAAATAATAAGACTTTAAAAAAATAAATAGTATTTAGAGTTAATAGTAATTGTATTATAATAATTAAAATTAAAATAAATAACTTGTGATGCATAATATTATTAATAATAATTGTAGATAGCTTGTGTAGTAATAATAATGCTTTTCTATCGCGATAAACAGCGGGCGTGTAGAACCGAACGAACACACAGCAGGAAATGGTTACGTCACGCGATAACTACCTGACCGACATTTGAAAGTAGGTCAAGCAATTAGCCAGCGGCGGGCGATAACGGTTGTAAATAAACTGTCAGCAAATTCCTTTGCACACGCGCCACTGTTTACAAACAAAGATATCAGCCGTTCTAAAAACATTAATACACAAATGATTGCAAATGTAATATTGTTAATAAGTGTATGTAGAATTAAGTTGTATGTAATGAAATAACATTAACACACATGTATGTTTTTCTTTTGAATAAGTAGTACAATGTATAGATAATAAGTATAGTGATTACAGAATATGTGTGTAATGATTAAGAAAAAAAAAATAACTGTAATTATTACATTCATTTTTTTTTTAAGCGGGTGTGGGAATATATAACAGCACCAAATATTAACTATTTGGGGTTATATGTTTACCGCATACTGAAAGCATATTTAAATAAAATATAACAGTCAAAACTCCATTTGAATGTAGAGCGTTGAAAATAATGCTTTGTAAAGCAACGCACACGTGGTCATTATGTAATCAGTTCGCTGTACAAGGAAGCGACCACACCCAAACTGTTAATCATTAATATCTTGGAAACTAATAAATAAAGGCGAAATCCAACATAGCCAAAATGTTTACCGAAATATTAATAATGGCATGTGCAAATTTTACGCGATATAATTAACAAATGAAAGAGTTAATTAAATATAATTGAATAACTTCTTTAAAAATAGAGTTACAGTAATGAGATTTTAGTATGTTATAAAGATAATAATTTCTGACCGATTGTATATTTTAGATTTCACACAACTTGGTTTGCAACCGAGTTATTGGAAAATTAAATAAGCACAGGAAATCCGGAGCGACAAAATTAGTTCCGCTGATAGTAATATTAGAAATAATATCAATTCTCCGTCTGTGGGAACCTAACTTCATTCTCACGGACCAAGGGAATTCAAATTTTATGTAGTAGGGAGAGTGTGTCAGCCAATGAAATCACTTGACGCGAGCCCCGGCCAGCGAGGTGTTTATGGGCTGAAAGATCACTCTTTTGCCAGTACTCACGAAGTTAAGACGTAGTCCTTCGATCGTCTAGTAACCAAAGTGGTGAAGATCAACAAGAAGACTCTACGTGGTCAACACACACGCAATTACGAACACACTAAGTACAGATCATCTGTATAGCTCGTAATTGTTGCATAAAGGCGAGATACTCTTCAGTACATCAACCAAGCTTATTGTGTACTACCAGTTAGTCATAAGCACGCAAGAGCGCAAGAGATCCACCAGACTTCAAGACCAGACTTCAAGAATACAGCAGAGAGGCCGTCTAAATCATTGGTGAACAGCTGACGAGCAGAGCGACCACCCGAACGAAGCACACACACACACACACGCTGACGTGCAACGTGCGAATCGACGAGGGACAGGAAGCAGTTCCAGCGGACAGCAGCAGACGTTAAAATATTCACAAACAGCAAGGAAGCAGAGTGTTGCCGAATTTTGAACTCCACGACCGAATCCAGCAGTTCTAAGCAGATTACTTTCTCTAACCAAGGACTCGAATCGACGAGGGACAAATCGGGACGACATCCTCTTCAGTAACAGGAAAGCAAAATCCACTTATTTATTTTTCAGATCAAATTTTCTATTTTTCAATTAAAACATTGTAATTCAAATAATTCAGGTACCAAACAAAAAGCAAAGACTCTAGTAATTAAAAAGTAAATTCGTTGTGATAATCTGTATAGCAGTTTAAGTCATTATTAAGTTATAGTTAAGAAATAGAAGTAGTATAAAAGCGCTATACAAATCTTAACTGACAATCTAATCTTAGATCATACTGCAGTATATCAGAAGTAGAATCACTAGAAATGAAATAACGTGAACTAGACTGTCACGTCTAATTTATTTTAATTAATTATTCTAATTAATTTCAGAGTTTTATATTTTGTTTCATGAACATTTAGATTCAATTTAATTAAATAAATTTAATTAAATTCAAATAAATTAATAAATTAAAATTTAAATTGCAATTCACTCGCCAAAGAACGAGTTCAATTTCTTTCGACTATTGACCAATCGAAAAACATTGATTCATTGTTTAGACTGTAAGAAATTCATAATATAATAACCATTCTATTCTTGTGTGTTGTTGGAGTAATAAACAACGTTTTATTACCCCATATAACAGTGTTTTATTGTTGTACGATAAAGCCTACCAGTCTCACAAAACTCTACCCCTTTAAAGTAACCTATTTTGTGTGTTGTTGTAATAAATTTGAGATTACTAGCTTGCGAACTTCAAATCCAAAATCCACACGCCCTAGTCGGAAGAATCTGCAAGATCAGACAGCAGGTAGGTACTCACACACAACACGACATAACAATAACGCATAGAAGTAGAGTTATAAATGTCGGCCAACGTGGGGCCCGGCAAACGTACATCAAATTGAATTCACGTTCCGAACAAGAGTTATAAATGGCTTGCCCGGAACGTGGGGCGCGATTGAATTAAATTAATTAAATCACAACGAGATTGAAACGCCACATTTGTAATAAAGTTATAAATGGCGCTCCAATCTCGTGGGGCTCGAGAAAATTAATTAAAATCAATTTAAATTTAATTTACACACGTTAAAACAAACTTTGCTGTTTTACTTTATAAAACAGCTGGCGTCCAACTGAACAATCCCCAAAGAGTTTTGTGACTGGTGTTCGTACAACAGTGAAATTATTGTGTGTATTTGAAACTGTTCTGTGTATTTTAAATTGTTTTATATTTGAAATTGTTGTGTATTTAAAATGGATATGGATAAAATACTTAAACAAATACAGCAAATGAACGAGAAAATGAGTGCGGATTTGACCGCTAATATGAACTCGAGATTTGAGAAAATAGACGCGAAATTTGAACAGAGTGCAGCCAAAGCTGAGCTAAATATCGCAGAATTAAAATCTAATATCGAAACACAAAGAGTTAGTCTAACCGAAGCATTAGAACGCAGTAACGCTGACATAAACGCCGAGATTAAGCAAAGCAATAAAGAAAGTAGTAAAGAATTAACTGCGAAAATAGACGAAAGCGTAAACGAGTTGACCGCTTAAGTCGTAGAAATCGGTGAGAGTAATAAACAATTAACGGAGAAAGTCGCTGAGATCGGCGAAAGAGTAAATACGGTCGATACTAAAATCAATGAACGGTTTAAGGTTTTTGAGACCACTATGCAAAAATCGTTTATTGAACAAGTAACACGTATGGAGGGCCGGTTCAAGGACCACATAAGCCGCTGCGAAAAGCAAACCCAAGAGGTTTCAAAAAAAATGGAATCCCTAGAGGTAAAGATTCACGCGGACGTGACCGAAACGCAACGACGAGTAGATAAATTAGACGCTTCAATTGTAGAGACGCGATCTAACATTGACTCTAATAAAGAGAGTGTCTTACAAACGTTAAACGACGAGATTTTGAAAGTACGACAGGAGGTACGGAGGAGATCTGCTCCTAATATTTTGGTACAAGGTCCTGTCGACGAGAAAAATCGCGTGTATTTTACGGGGGAAAATAACGAAAACCCCATTGAATTTTATTAGCGTGTGAGAGTGAAATGGGTAGAGTAGGTTCCCGACTAGAAGATCAAGACAAAATACAGTGGGTGGTTAACGCGATGCGTGATTCGGCGCGTAAGTGGTATAACATTGAAGGCGATAGAGTGTCCACATACGCGGAGTTCAAACAAAAATTTGAAAGCCGGTACTGGAACTCGCATACCCAAAGACTTCTGCGCAATGAACTGGAATATGGCAGATTTGATAAGAAAATGGGTATTACCGCCGAAAATTATATAATCCAGCAGGTCGAACGCGCGAAGCATTTAACCCCAGCATTTGCGGAGATTGACATAGTCACGAAGCTTGCCTACCATTTTAATCATAACATTAGAGTTGCTGTATTTACGCAGGGTATTCGCACGGTAGACGAACTCCTCATTCTAGTGTCCCAAAGTGAGACGGTTTTTGATTTTGGTGGGTGGCGTTATAATCCCGATTTTCGCCGAAATAATGAAGGGCAGAATACGCGACTACAGTACCATCAGCAAACGGATCAAAGACCGAGTACCAGTTCTACTCCACCCCAAACACCGTCAAAACAGCCAAATAAAACCTTTGAGTACAAGGGTAAACAAAATATTGGTAGACCAAAGGGGCAGGGTAAGGGCAACGACGGGGCACCAATTAGAGCGATTCAAACGGTCGAATTAGCCAAAGCTGATACAACTGCCAAAGACAGCGACTCCCAGGGCAATAAAAACTCGAACAATAAATCGAAAAATTACCAAGCTACAAAAAACGTGCCAAAATGCGCATCCAGCGAGGACGCGCTATAAATTCTGCAAAATTTTGTAAATATAAGCATGTTAATTATAAGGATTATATATTGTGTGAAATGTGTACTTTTAATTATGTAACTTGTGTGCCCGTTAATAATGTGTTCCCACCGGACGTCAGGGATCCGTTACTAGAATCCGGTCCCACGCAACAAAGGCCCGTGAGTGCGGCGTGTCCGGTGTTACACGCCTTTGTCAATAGCGTTCCCACACAAATTTTGTTGGATACCGGTAGCGTTGTTTCCGGCGTCAGTGAAAGGTTCCTGCGTGCCAATAAAAAATATTTTCGTACGGCCCCATCACTCCCAATCAATCAATTTTATATACGAACCGCTACCGATACAAAAGAAAAAATTGACACTCAATACTATCTAACTATCATGCTAGACAAAGTGCAATTTGAAGTGTGTGTAGTGGGTATAAACAATTTAATATGTGATATGTTATTGGGGGTAGATGTATTAGAACAAATACGTGCGGAAATTAACACCAGTGAACACTTATTAAAATGTACCATTGACAATGTTAGTTACACTTTTAAATTGAACACACATACACACACACAAAACCATGGTGACCCAATTAAAATCACACGGCCACCAAAACAAGTAATTCATTATAAAGAATGTGAAGAGGGAGAGACAACCTTAGATTCCCGAACTGAACGGAGATTGTCGTCGCTGCAAGAAGAATTCAGCGATATCTTCAGTGAAGAGCACTCAATCTCGTCAGTGTATGAACACAGAATCCACCTCACAGAGCCGGAGAAGTTCATAAGGAGAATTTACCAGGTCCCTATAAAATACCAGGCCGAGGTCCAGCAGGAGATACAGCGGATGTTGGAGGAAGATATTATTGAAAGATCTAATAGCAGCTTCCTCAACCCACTGCTGGTCGTCCGCAAGAAGACTGGAGAAATCCGACTCTGCCTGGATATGAGGAACTTAAACAGTCTGGTAGAGAAAGAGTTTGACTGCGCACCGACAGCGGAGGATCTCTTCATTAAATGTGAAGGAGCCAGGTACCTCACGAAGTTAGATCTAACAGCAAGCTTCTGGCAGGTCCCGCTGTGTGAGCAAGATCGTAAGTATACAGCATTTATATTCAATAACAAATGCTATCAGCACAAGGTGGTACCTTTTGGCCTTAGCACGAGTCTCGCTGCGATTGTAAGATGCCTCGAGAGAGTTCTAGGACCTGAGGTAGACCCATACACTGTAATATTCGTTGATGACATCCTCGTCATATCCCGCACGTTGGAGGAACACTTCGAGCATCTGCGGAGCGTCTTCCAGAAGCTGAGGTTAGCCAACATCAAGCTCAAACTACACAAGTGCGAGTTTGTAAAGTCTCAAATGAAGTTCCTGGGACATATAATCTCAGCTACAGGTATCAGTACGGACCCAGAAAAGCTCCGGAGTATTGTGGAGTTCCCGGTGCCCAAGAACCTCAAAGCACTGCGAGCATTCCTTGGACTCACGGGATACTACAGGAAATTCACCAGCAAATACGCCGAATATACAGTCCCCTTGCTACAGCTGGTACGCAAAAATATAAAGTGGAAATGGGGTTCTGAACAGAACGATGCGTTTGAGAGGGTTAAGGGCCTGTTCCAATCTAATTTACAATTGTTCCATCCACAGCAGGGTAGGAAGTACGTAATGTACACTGACGCTAGCGAGTACGCTATCGGCGCCGTGTTGCACCAAGAAGACGAACAAGGTAGTCTTCATGTTGTACCATACGCCAATAGAACGCTCAAAGGCGCTGAGTTGCACTATTGTACTTCTGAGAAAGAAATACTCGCCATAATAAACGCACTCAGAAAATTCAGACACTACCTATACGGTACCCATTTCGAGATCCACACTGATAATCAGGCGTTATCGTTTATATTAAAATGTCGATTAGCAAATTCCCGACTAACACGATGGGTGTTAGCTATTCAGGAGTACTCATTCACTAT